>JBAPLJ010001533.1:0-408131 GCA_037832345.1 Rhizophora mangle
GTTGAAGGTTGATGGAATTGCATTCTGCTTTTTACCTGGCCAGTTCAAATAAAGAATGCGTTAGAGGTCAGTTTTCGCTAGTTTGCAATTAGAATTATTGATAATTAGAATGCGATCAAAACCCGATAATCATAAGTCCTTGAGGTTCTTATTTATGGCATGCAAAATCACAGTGTTTAAGTTTTGCTATTCTGGTTTGTAAGCATTTATGATAATGCATCGAGCCTTTTCTCTGTGTCATGGAAATGATCTAAGTCATTCTGATAAACTTTCATTTATTTCTTTACTTGTATTGTGGTTTATTGCTGAAGCAAGTTCATTGTCATTATGATGCATGACCCGATTTCTGATCCTTTTGATGTGTGAGAACCAATATATTTCTCAAAGGACCCTTTTTAGAATTTAACATTTAACTTTATTTGTATTGCATTGATCTTTTCATTCTTGATAATTCTGGGATATAAGTCTAGAGAAGCAGGGCGATGATCATGTCAGACTAGGACAATATTTATGGGGTCTGGTGTTGTGTGGATTATTTTAGTTTTAATGATAAGACAGCTAATTAGGATTCTCCGCTGAAACTTCACAAAGGTCCTATGACATGAACCAGACATATATATATATGTCACATAGTTATGTGAATCTACTGGCTAAGCTGCATTGGACCAATGATTGGTTGCCTTGTTTATCAGCTGAAAGCATCCAATGTCACGAGTGGCTTCAACAGAGTTCCTGTTTTCTAGGTATGCCATATGATCTGTTGAATATGTATGCTACTGCTGAAAGTAGAAGCAACTATTAGCAGGCTTGTTCTAATGCATCATTTGGTGTATAGTTCATGTACACTAGTCTATAGTAATGTGTGTATGTTTGCTAATCATCTCTTCCATTTGATGGAAGGGTTAAACAAACTTTGGTGACAATGTCAACTATTTGCTTGGTAGCTATCTGAGTGATCGCATTATGCAATGTTATATGTCTTGTCAACAATTTAAATTGCGCTATGGAATCCTTGCAATCCCTGGTTCTACTCAGTTGACTGTGTATTCATGAAGTAGAAAATTCAATCTACTCTCATGGCTTTTAAACATCTGGTGAAGACATTTTTAATAGCTTTGGCTTCTATCTTTCAACGAGAATTGTAAAGCAACTATTCCTTTACCATTACACTAAGGCTTGTCCTTCTAGTGCTGGCTTATATTAAAAGAGAGAGAGAGAGAGAGAGAGAGAGGGTACTACCATGCTGTTGATTACTCACAGAGTCAACAGGGGAACAGAATCATGAAGATTGGCTTTGAAACTATTTTGTCTCGTCTGCCTGTGTATGGAATGACTTTGATGTATAGCAATTCACTAGGTGGAATTGAGGCAAAGATAAGTAAACTCAAATTGAAATTTAATCTTTTTTAGTGAAAGGATGGTTGATTTGGATAGTGACAGGAAAAATTCATTTCGGAAAGTACAAGAGATTTGAACAGTGGAAGCCTGGGATTAAAATGGATTGGAAAATCTGTTTGAGTTTGAATAATGAGTCTAGGTTCAGCTGATGTGTGATTGGTTGCTTGTTACTGTCATGTAGTTGAGGTTTGATATTGTGGTTGCATTTCCTAGGTCAAGAGCTAATTGATCTGCCCTAAGAGAAGTTGTGTGATGAGATAAAGTGGGGCAGTAAGCTTTTGAAACATAGATCCTCTCAGATTAGTATGTAACAAGAAAAATGGCAATGACCTCCAGCATTTTATTTGTCAATCCTTTAGTGTTTTTGGCAGTAGATATAATGTTTCATTGATAGTCCCTTCCCATGATAGCCAATTGACTTTTTAGTTTACAGCTACTTCATTTGACTTTTTTGGAGCAGTCGGAAGATTGGAGGATGTTCTGAACAAAATGGGGTTAATGGACGTGGCAATTTTATTAATGGTTTTTGGATAAAAATATAGTGGAATTTGGTTTAATTCCATCTGGCTGGATACAGATAAATAAGAAGAACTCTGGCTGGGAAGATCTTATTTTCATTCCCCCAGGTAAAAGCCAGTGGCAACATATTGAGGAGGTGACTAAGTTATGATGCATACCATGTATTACTCCAGCAAACTTTGTGAAGGATCAGAAAGCAGCAAGCATACTGGATGGCTTTGAGCTCATAACCATGCTTGTGGGCTATCAAAACTATGCATTTCGCTGTGGTTCCCTCATTCATTTCTTGGTCTCTGACCCACCTCGATCTGAATTCTTACCATGACCAGCTCTTGCCAGGTTTGCCCGGAGTTGTTTTGCATGGGGGATCCATTTTCAATTTTGATGAGGAAAATAAATTATTGATCAAAACGAACTTTCAATTCAGTGAGACGGATCAGTAAGTTACTCATGGGAACTGGTGCACTTTTCTGTAGAGTTTGATATTTTTTAGTGACATAAATCAAGGGACTTTGTCAGGACATGAATGATTTTGTTGAAAGCCATATGGCCTCCTAATATTTCTGTTTCATGGTACATGAGATGGCTGAGTAGAATCTTGTCAACTTAATGTGGAAGCTAAGTGCACCACTATTGATTGCTGGTTACTGCTAGCAAGGCAGTTTCGAGCTTGGCAAGACCAATTTCAATTTATCATCAAGCGAGTCTCTCAGTTACACTTCAGGGATTAAGATCTTAAGCTTATAGTTTTGAAGTATCGAGTTTTAATATTAAGAAGGAAGGTTGAGATTTACAAAAACAAGAAAAGTTATTTCAAATTGTGTGCTTATGGCCCGATAAATCTCTTAATAATATATATAAATATATGTTGCTCAATTGATGAATGATTTTTACCTCCATTCCCTAGAGATGTAGGGACCTGGTGAAAATAAAAAAATGTGCTTAATTTCACCATTGCCTGTATTGGAATTCTTGCTGTAGTCTTTACAGGAGCAGATCCCCGCCTGGTTTTTAGGGACTCTTGCTCGTGGTTACTGATTTTAGATATGCTCTCCGGTTCAGGTACTCCTTCTACTTGTAGTCTTGTGTGGATTAGGAGCCTTTTTCCCTAAGAATAACTGGTGCCAACGGTGATATTTGAGGAGTAATCTCATTTTATTGATGTGCTAACGAAAAGATGCCATATCAGTTGGACAATAAAACGAAGGGAAAATAAAAACTTCTGAGCTTCATAGATTGACCATCAAGGAGTTGAAACATCAACACGAAAATAAAGAACCAAGAAATTCAAAATTATCTACCTACCCGTTTTAAGTACAACAACTACGAAAAAAAAAAAAAAAATAATAATAATAATAATAAAGAAGGAAAAATGAATCTGAGGACAATACAATAAAGTCAAATGTATATATTTATATATCCTCGATATCCTCGACGGAGGATTTGTAGAATTTATTAAAAATATAACGAGAGTAAACTCTCTTCTCGTCATCCCAAAGTTTAGGTACAGAAGTTGGGTTATCCCAAGTACGTCAAAAAATGTTTCTTAATTGAACTAGTAGACAACCCCTCGAGATCTACAAATATCAATTTCACGATTCGTTCAATTAATTAAATGGTAGAATAGCCCATTAGTTTACGCATCACTATCCTGTTTCTTAATATTCTGAACATCTCGGATTGGGAAGTCTGTCATCTATAATTCTTCCCCTCTTGTTTGCAACTTATGAATCCATTTATTGATGATTAAATTATCTGTATCCCGTACCAAAAAAAAAAAAAAAGAAAAAAATACAGGTCCCTGCAGAAATGGAATTCTGCTTTTTGGTTTTTCTTTAAAGCCAAAGTAAAATGACTAGGAAGAGTAGAAAACCAAGAGATTTAAGCCCCCCTTTGACATTTTTCGGATGAGGGTCCCTTTTTTCTATTACTGGCTAGCATTCGGTAACGAAGAAATTGCCCATTTAACCTAGTAATGGTCTAATTATCAATAGGCTGACATTTGACGACTTCCATGGTGATAGCTCACCGTATTCCCAGTTCTGGTCTCGGTAACTGTAGAAGACACGGTCTCGAATCATTTTGATGAGTTGTGCAACGTTGATACTTCACCTAACGCCTTTCCGCATCATCAACTGAGATTTATTAAAAAAGGGGCAATGTGATGTGCTATCGCTTAAGTTGAAAAAAAAAAAAAAAAAAAAAAGGAAAATTCCAATGGACAAATTCATTTTGTTGCAAGTGGGAAGTTGACACGGCAACTGAAAATTGTATTTTTTGGCTGGCGGACCTGCTTTGCTGCTACCTCCAAGATTCCTTGCCCGCATGCCTAAGCTGCCCTCAAGATAAATGTCAAATTGCCCTTCCCATCCTACATCTTTATTTCATGCCGTCTCTAATTAAATTGACATTTCCATGGTTTCCAGCGTATGTCATATGAGATGAGTGGGAAAAGGAGACGTAAAAAAAAAAAATGATAGAATTAGGCTATTTGTCTATTACAGGTGAGGAGCAGTGCTTGATTAATCCAAGCTTTTCGTATTGTAAATGAACCAAGCACAATCAATTTTGGTTAGGAGGGGTACTTAATTGGAATTTCAAATGACACCATCGTGGGAAAGGAGTAAAGGCTCATTTGCCCTCCGGTCCTTTGTAATCTTAAAGGCAAGGAAATGCAAAGCAGTAATGACACGTGGGGTTTTTTTAATGGCATTACAATCCTCTAAGTTTTACTCTAATCTCGCTCTCCAAACCTTCTAACCACTGCATTGAAATCCTTCCAAAATATTGATAATCATGAGCTTTATTACCGTAAAATAAAGATTAGGAGTAGGGGAGGTAGTTTAAGATATATATATATATATATATATATACACACACACACACATACACAGAACCTGCCTCTGGTACAGCAAAGTTCTTGGTTCAACAATGGTGGAAGGAGTCAGCCTTCAAAAGATCACGAAGGTCGCCCCTTCAAGAGCTTTGGTTATTAGGATCAACTTGATCTTCCTTGCTTTCTTTCTTGTCATCTATGCATCTCTTCTTCTACGGCCATCTTCTTCCGTTTATTTTGATAATGCAGCCTCGCTTGTTAGGTGCTCATTGCGTGAGTGCCATCACAAGGTAAGGTGAGCTTCAAATCAAGTCACAAATGATTGTGGGTTATAAAGATCAGAGTTATTATAAGAAGCCATTTGTTTTGTTTGAATTAACACCCATTTGGTTAAACTTTATTATTATTATTATTCTTATTAGTATTGTTATTATTGTTTTGTAGGAAGAAAGAATCGTTAAAATGAAGGCAGTCTTGGAGGAGAACAAGGCACATGTTCCAAAGCCAAAGCCATGGATAAACAAAACCAAAATTGAGGTTCCAAGTTTCATGAACCATGTGGGAAAAGGAATGAAGATTGGCACAGTGAATATGGATCACGATGATGATATTGGTGGGTGGAAAGTTCATGGAGAAATTACACCAATCCAATTTGAAAAAGTATCCAAGTACTTAAAATGGGAGGACTTGTTTCCAGAATGGATTGATGAGGAAGAAGAAAATGACGGTCCATCTTGTCCCGAGATACCGATGCCAAATTTTAAAGCTTATGATAACATGGACTTGATCGTGGCCAAATTGCCATGCAAGCATCCACAAGAAGGGTGGAGTAGAGATGTGTTAAGGCTTCAAATTCACCTTGTAACCGCGAATTTGGCAGCGAAAAATGGGAGAAGGGGTTGGAATCGGAGGACAAAAGTGGTGTTTTGGAGCAAGTGCAGGCCAATGCCTGAGCTGTTTAAATGCGATGACTTGGTGAGGCAGGAAGGTGATTGGTGGTTCTATGAGCCTGATATCGCTAGGTTGGAACTCAAGCTCTCGTTGCCAGTTGGGTCTTGCAAGCTGTCTTTGCCTTTGTGGTCACGAGGTATGGCGTTCTTAACGCATTCTTCCGTTTTTCAGCCATTTTTTATAAAAAAAACCAAAATATCAAAATATTATCACGCGCCAGGTAGGGGTCGAACCTACGACTTTCTGCTTAGGAAACAGACGCTCTATCCACTGAGCTACAGGCGCTTCTATATCTAGTTGTTATAAGTCATATAAAACTCAATTATTTTCAGGAAGCACTAAAATAATAATAACGTGGTTTAGAAGATAATATGGTAACATTGGATGCGTTGGTGAGGATTTGGTGTGTATGAAGAAACACAAAAGGATGATATGATCACTAGCTAAATTTCTTATTCGCATTAGTTAGAGAGACATAATCATTTAGCCGAAGGAGGAAGAAATAAGTGCCAAATTTGGGACACTGAGAGCTCAACTCCATCATCCAATCTAAGTCTTCGGGAACCGCCAACTCACTTTTCTTTTTGTTTATTTCAAAAACCAAAGAGGAGTGAGTGAAGAACCGTCCTTCGATTACTGACCCCTTTTATTATACCAACGGTTTTCACCAAAATTTCACCAACTCCCTCAATAATTTTTTGTCTATTTCTATCCGATCTCCTACCTAAATTATAAGTGGGGTTAACCTAATTTCATCCTTTTTCCTTTTTTTTTTTTTTCATAAAGTTACATGAACACGGTCATGTTAACACAAATTCACGCCTTTCTCCACCATTAATTGCATGTGTTTATTGATATATATTTTTTCTTCTACGAACGTGTTGTTGAATGTTGAGACTGAAATTATGAAAATAACAAGGTTCATTTGCATTTTAGGTGTAAACGAAGTCTATGACCTCTCAAAGATCCGGAGAACAGTCAGGACCCCAAAAAGAGAAGCCTATGCCACAGTCATCCACTCCTCAGAGACCTACGTCTGTGGAGCCATAGCACTTGCACAAAGCCTGCTTCGAACAGGAACCAAGCGTGACCTCGTCCTTCTCATCGACAAATCTATATCTAAACCCAAACGGGACGCCCTGTCTGCAGCCGGGTGGAAGATCCGACTCATCAAAAGGATCCGAAACCCGAGAGCCCAGAAGTACTCATACAACGAGTACAACTACAGCAAGTTCAGGCTGTGGCAGCTGACAGATTACGATAAGATCATTTTCGTAGACTCAGACATATTGGTTTTACGCAATCTCGACATCCTCTTTCACTTCCCTCAAATGTCAGCCACGGGCAATGACATATGGATCTTCAATTCTGGCATTATGGTCATTGAGCCATCGAATTGCACATTCCAGTTATTAATGGACCGACGAAGGGACATTGTTTCCTACAATGGTGGCGACCAAGGGTTCCTTAATGAAGTGTTTGTGTGGTGGCATAGATTACCGAGAAGAACAAATTTCTTAAAGATATTCTGGGCTAATACTACAGCTGAGGCCAGTGTCAAGAACGAGCTTTTTGGAGCAGACCCACCAAAACTTTATGCTATACATTATCTGGGGTTAAAGCCCTGGCTTTGTTACAGAGATTATGATTGCAATTGGAACATTGGTGACCAACGTATTTATGCAAGCGACGTAGCCCACGAGAGGTGGTGGAAATCTCATGACAGGATGGATAGTTGCAGAAGTACTGTGCGTTACCGAAAAAGAGAAAATTGAGGTTGGATTCGGAGAGAGAGTCCGCAAAAAGAATGGGGTTCAGTGATGGTCATTGGAAGATCAAAGTAACGGATCCTAGAGGGGTTGCTTTGATTTAGAATTTGGTCACGTACATCTTCTTTTCTTACCATTGTCTTTCCAATTTTCTTGCTTATTATTATTGTCGTTATAGTTTATATCAACAGAAAGATACATGAGACATTTATACAAATAAATTATCGGTAGCAAGGTCATCTTCAACAGAAGGTTTTGTGATTATACTTTACTTCAACGAGCCTGCCCTTCGTTGGGAACGAAATTGAAATCATAAATTTTTATAATTAACTATGTTAAGATACCAGAAATGAATATAGCTAAAATTTTACATTCAAAATAAGAAAAAAGAAAATAGCGTACAAAATTTTAAATTCATACATAATATTAAGTCTATTAATTTAATTACTTACTTAAACTTGATTTCACTTGTACCTTTCATGTCTACCATGTTGTTAGAACACAATTAT
The DNA here is from genome assembly GCA_037832345.1 of Rhizophora mangle. Lineage (NCBI taxonomy): Eukaryota > Viridiplantae > Streptophyta > Magnoliopsida > Malpighiales > Rhizophoraceae > Rhizophora > Rhizophora mangle. The sequence goes on from JBAPLJ010001533.1 coordinate 7,983, forward strand.
CGTTTAAGAAAACTTTCCTATCAACGTCACGTAACAAATTATTGAATGCAATAAAAAATAGAAAACTTTTAATTTGATTAACTTAAAATATGAGTTAAATTAATTTCATTTTAAATATGAGTTAAAAAAAATAAGTGAAATTTAATTAAAAAAAAAAAATTCAAATAAATTTATATAAAATTGCCAATACTTCTAAGTTATGATTTGACTTTGAATTGAGGATTCGAGTAGGTAGGAAAGTGAAATCCACCGCTCTAATTAGAAGAAAGATCCGTAACATTTGGTTTACCTTTTAAACAAATTGCCTAAAACTATCTTGCCAAAGTGAAGAACAAGAAATAACTGACTTAACTGACTTTGTCTCAATAACGAACACATTGTTAGGTGATCTTCTGTTCGCCAGTCATTGTCATTAAAGAAAGCACGGAGAGAGAGGAGGTGAAAATGTGGTCCACATCAACAATAAAAGACAATTTGAAGGGAAGTTTTAGTTGGGCAAACGTTATTTAGGTGCACCTAACGAGACCGTATTGTATTGGACTTTCACGGCTTAAAATATAATTGCCAACGGGGAGGGGCAAATGTCATAGTTAATGGAAGCATTAGAAAAATGCAAAAAATATCTTTGTAAGCAAATTCAAACAATATTTATTTTATGTGTTTTTGTAAGCAAATTCAAAAATTTTAAGATTGAGAAGTCGGTAAAGCATCGTTATACATCCAAATCTGAATCTATACCGTTTCATAAACAGGCTAATTGGATATACCTCCAGCCATGGGTTATATCCATAGAAGTTAGAATGCATGATTAACATCTATGTCCATATTAATTGAAATGAGCTGCCACCAAGAGAAACTCTAAGAGAAACTTTGCCTTTTGCGGAGATCCTGGCTCAATTGTGTTGATTTCACATCCGCTCTCAATAATTTTCATTGATTCCTAAGGTTTGTTGACTCTCTATTTTAGTAAAATGAGACTGCAATAATCGAGACATTTTAATAGGGGGTGGCAACTGGCAATCATAATCATAGTAGATATGTATGCTAGATTATTAGCAATACTCTGGCGCTGGCAGTCAAAGCATAGTAATCTATGACAAGGAATGCTTCACATCACGAATTAGACGTTCAAGGAAGTGGATTATAGGCTTGGTAACGTACCAGAACAATACTTAAAATAAGAAATAATGTATTGTTAGCAGGTAGAAAGACGTGCAAAGTTAGACTTTGTCTGAATTTATATTATTAAATTGCATGAGCAGAGGTTTACATATATATATTTATATATTGTACAGCTACATGAATGTGGCAAATTCAGGGGGGCCAGAATTAGATAGCTTTGCTAATTTTTTTATTTTTTTTTTTTTTATTTTTATTTTTGGTTCCGATTGAAGGGGAAGGCTGTTTCAACCTGTAAAAATGTCCATTTTCAGGTAAAGAAATCGCAGCAGCTATTGACGAGATTGGCACTTGGATGGATAGCCAAAATGTCCCAACAGATTGCCTCCAGGGCGAGCTTGGAGCCGACTTCCAACCACAACTGATCGAACCCTCAACGTTCACATCATCTCCAATCTTCTGTACATAGCCCTCAGCTCTGCAACAAATGCGAAGCAAGTGCATAACTTCGTGGCAAAACCTCGTAACCATATGCCCTGGTGATCCCACAAGGGGCTTCCAGCAGCGGCCAAACCAAGGTTACCTAATGAAGCTCCATCCGTACTTACCACAATCAGGAAGCTGCCAGTCCACCAAGATCTCCAACTGGCTACAGACTATCAACTAGACTTGCCCTTGCCCATTCAGCATGCCAGTTGAACACCGCCTCTGTACTGTAGACGTCCCTCAACCTACCAGAAATCACAAACTCATTTTGGCATTTCTAAATGAACCAACAGATGATTGCAAACAGTACTCTTCAGTCTGCCGCCAGATTGAGCCCACAATGCTCCTGACAATTAAAGGTGAGCCAATCCTGTAAAGTAGTCTGGAAAAACCTTGCACGCGTGTCAGAGCGTAACAGACTCTTCCAGAGGTAGGAAGCCCTCCGATAGTCCCGTAAGAGATGCAACACGGTCTCAGAGGAAGCAGGTGAACACAAAGGGAATGAGGCAGTTGGTGCAAAACCCCGTTGCCAACGCACATTGTAACACATGATACCGCAACTTCCAAACTTGAGCACATTTAACTAAGAGAGCGCTGGGGGTTGGAAGGCGCAATAAAGAATGATAGGCCGCTAGGGGCCCCCAAAAAAAAAAACCAAACAAAGAATAACAGGCGGCCTTCTCAGAGTACACTCCATTAGCAGAGGCCCCCAAGCGGGAATATCCCGATTATTTGGAAGGTTTGTATCATTCCTGCGTCGACGGCAATCCAGAGCTACCCAGCTCAGGCTCATGAAACGAAATCATCCGCGATTACTAAATAATCCCATGAAAAGCCTAAACAAAAATACATCCAAAACTAATTGGGTCTCACTCGAAAAAATGTATGACATGTGGTTTGAGCAGGTTCTAAAGAGTAATATTCATTTAATTGATACGATGCATGCATCCACTTAGAGGATTATTTGAAAACAATGATATCAAAACATGACTCGTTACGAGCAAAAAACTCATGATAGTAAACAAGGTAATTTTAGAAGTTGTATAGCTTGAGCTCGGTCTGGGATTAAGAGCTAAACAGGAAATCAATCCAACTCAAAGTAGCTCTATTTTTTTTACTTGAATTTTCATTTTCAGCAAAATGCTGTTTTTAGTTGGAATTATCGTTTTTTTTTTTTTTTTTTTTTTTTTTTTTGTTTTCTTGGGTACAAAATATCATTAAATGTTTTGAAAAAGCTTAAGAGCCAAGCTTTCTCGACGTGTCCTTTCTTTCCGAACTTTGTCGTATTTCTTCTGGTTTAGACATTATTGCTAGAATTTTTTTAATTCGGTCTCCATTGTAATTAAAAAAGAAGAGCATCATCGTACGTAATAATATTTATTAAATAATATAATAGACATAAGGGGATAATAAAATTAAGTGGGATATACCTAATTTATATTTTTCTTTGATTTCACCCCCGTAGGTGGTATGACTTAGGTTTTCTCTTTGGAAGAAAAAAAAAACTGATGTGGGCCCATACTCACTCAACGGACAAGTGAGAAGGGTACTTTGGTCTTGTCGCTCTTTTTGGGAAAAGACGAATCTCCGTCTTCGTGTCACGCTCAATGACCGAAGCAAAAGGGAAGATGTCCATTTATGATGGACGGTGACGTTATCTATTTCATCTTTATCTCTTTATCTATTTTTATTTACTGTTGAATAAAGGTGTCTCGGATGGACTGTAATTTCGATAATTCTTTCTTTTATAGCACATTTTATTTTATTTTATGTGGAATTTACTCACTCACTTGTAATTTAAGGAATAATGATTGCTATTTATTATGGGCATGATAAAAGGAAAAACATAGTAATATTATTATGTCGGTTTCAACGTCAGTTTCCACAATGGACCAATGCATTTACAAACAATTCTCATTTTTTAAAATCTTAAAAGTATATTATGGAATTTTTATTTTCTATTTTAAAGATGATTTCATTCTTTTGTTAGTTACCATTGTAAAAAGAAATTAGTGGATCCTGTAATTTAATTCTTTTAAATAATTTTTATTTTCATTTTTGTAACTGTATCTGTTTTTTTTTTCATGTATTTTATTTGAAATGCAAGTGCTGAATAGGTATAATTAATTATAAGTTTTGGGCAACAGCTTAAGAACGCCAAAGAGGGAAACGAAAAATAAAAACACAATAAAAAAATAAAATAAAAATAAAAATAAACCGGCAGACACGGAGAAAAAATATGCGTGGCAGGTGAACCAAAAGGGTGCAGCTCAGTTTGTCCGTATTGGCAATTATGCCCTGGCAGACACCAAACCAAACCACACAATTCAACAATAATTAATCCCCACCACAAAATGCAAGTCAAGAGGCCACCGTACTACCACGACGGATTACTCGTGGGACCATTTAAGAATGTGGAGCCACGCTGCACGCATGAATAACAATGAATTAATATGATAAAAATAATAAAATAAGTTTTTATTTATTAATAAAATTTAATTAATTCATATATTTTATTATTAAATATTGTTATTTATATAAAAAAAAAAATGAAACTAAAGAATGGAAAAAAGAAAAAAGAAAAAAAACTGGTATGAAGAATGAATGTGAGAGAGAGAGAGAGAGAGAGAGAGAGGCAAAAAGAAGAGAGCGTGCGTACAGATGGATCTAGTCTGTGAGAGTGAGATGAGGTGGGCCTCAGTCCACGCACGTGTATCTCCTCTTGTTCTTCTTCTGTTCTATATTTCTATTCTTAGCCTTGTGGCTCTCCCTGTCCTGTGGCTACTGATTTCTCTGTTTTTTCCTTTAAAAAAAAAATAATTATAAAATTAAATGATTTTCAACGCCCTTCCTTAATTTTCTTTCTCCTCTCTTTTTTGCTCCTCCTTTCTTTCTAGATTTTCCTGGTACGCATCTCTTTCCTTATTCTCTCTCTTCCTCCTTTTTATTTTTTATTTTTTAAAAATTTTTGCTATAATTAATTTATTATTATTATTATTATTATTTTTATGTTGATTAGCTTAGGTTTCGATTTTGAATTGTAATGTTTGGTTACTCCTACGTTGTTAGTTTTCTGTCGAGTTGTTTTTCATTTTTGTTTTGTTTGGAAGTCGATTTTTGAGAACTTGATATGTCTAAAAGTCGAGCTGGATGCAAATATACGTAAGATACGTTGACTTTGATTGAAAATTAAGTTTTCATATTTCTAATGTATGTGAATTTCTGGAAAGTACGATGATAACGGTTTGCTGGGATTCTTGAATGAAGCTTTGGTTCGATTGCCTAACGTTTGATTATGTTCGGTTATTTAATACTCTTATACGTGGCTTCTCATGAATTCTGTTTCCCAACTTGAGCATCTTGGATTCGATTATGGTGATTTGGCTGTTTCAATATCTGTAATCTTCTCGGCTTTCCTATTATTTTTTTTTTTCCTTTTTTCTGCAATTTTAACCAATGAATCAAGGGACTGGGAGAATTCTGGGCCTGAATTATGCTCACCTAGGAGGTTTTTTTTTTTTTTTTTTCTTTTCTTATTTATTAGCTGCAAACAGGAAACCAGAAGTCTCTTTGATTTTGACTTGCTAACTGTAAACAAACGACAAGAATTTTAAGGAAAGACACAAATGTTATTTTTTTTTATCTATGTAGATTTTTCTGGTCTTGACATTGTCATGGTGTCTTGGAAGGAAGATCAACATGTAGACTGATGCAAATCCAAGAGAAGGAGAAAAAGTTCCAATATGGTGCACCTTATAAGCTTTCCTTTGGTTCAAATTATTTTGAATTGTAATTAGGGGCCGCTTAGTTCTCGCTGGAGTTCATTTTTTTCATGGAAGATCTCATTGTAATTGACTTTTTTCATTTGTAAAGAAAATGTAAGAAGTCATTTGTTAGCACCAACTAGGATTACAAATTTTTTGGAGAAGTTTTACAGCTATAATGTTTTGCTACCTTCAATATCTGCCTTGATGTGATACTCTATGCACAAAAAGTTACATGGTGGAACATGAGAACTTGATGCATTTGGCTGAATTTCACTCTTCCTTAACATGGGCATTGGCCAATGGAATTTTTGTACACACTGTAGTTAATAGAACAATAGATTCTATTATAAGTTTTGGAAACTTGTATTATACAATTTTTACCATTCATGTTCTTTGTGTTATGCTGACATTAATTGCTTTTGTGTTTAAAATCCAAGTATCTTCAGACATTCTTGGCTTTTCCATTTCTAATTTAGTTTTCTCTTTCTTATGGACTCCAGGCACAGGTTGCTAGAATTTTCTTTTAATGGAAGACATAAAGGATAAGGAGGTCATTTCTCCTCCAGATCCAGATCCAAATCCTTCTTCATCCACAAATAATGATCATACTCACAATCAAGCTTCAACAAGCCATAATATAAATGGAACAGTGGAATCTGATGCTCATTCATCTGTGAAGGAGAATTTTGAATCAGCAGCTGTCCAAGATGCTTCTGATAACTTGATTTTAGGCCAAGACTGTGTTCTTCATGCAGAAGCCTCAGATCAAGACCAAACTCCTCCAACAGATAATTCAATTGCTACTTCAACTGTTGAGATAGTAGAAATTGGGGATGAAGGTCTGATAAAAGAAGATTCAAAAAGTGAAGCAACAGCTAGTGCTTCTGATGGACAAGACACTGAAGAAAAAAATGAAGATATCAAAATCTCTTCTAATGGGCAACATAATCAAGAAGAATCTGAAGCCCCACAAAGTTCTTCCAGTGGACAGGAATGGAGAACTGAAAATGATCCTGTGCAACATACTTCTGATTCACAGCAGTTTCAGGTTACTGGTTCTGTTGGAGGGCCCCCTATACAGATTGATGACAGTTTACCTGCTGTTTCCTCTCCTAAGTTAGAAGTTCGAGCTGATGAACTTGCTCTGCCCCATGTGAAAGTCAGGTTGCAGCCAGATGGGCTTGCATCACACCAGGCCAAGGTTGCCAGTGCCGCTGTCAAAACACCAAAATCTGTTGATTCTGCAAGAGATCTGAAGCAGGTTGACATAAATAGAGGTCTTATTGACACAACAGCACCTTTTGAGTCTGTTAAAGAAGCTGTCTCTAAATTTGGAGGAATTGTTGATTGGAAAGCCCACAAAATCCAAACTGTAGAGGTATATATAACATGCCATTGTATTATTCTTGCAATGTTGCTGCATTTTTATTACAGAAGTAATGGAAATCAAGTGTGATTCCTTGACCAGTTGTGAATTCTATTAATGGTAAGTATAATAAGCTTAATGCTGTCTCCAAATCCATGCCCATTTTGTCATGCTATGCTCCATAACTTTAACTTTTGGAAAAATGCATAGGTCATGTCTATTTCAAAATAGGATTTATTTATATTGCTAAATAGGTTTAGTGTTCACAGCCAAGCTATATTTGTAGCACTAAGGTGTGGTTATAGGAAATGAATTGTGCATTACAGATTCTGGGGAGCAGCTGGTGTCATTACCCTGAAGGCTCGTAATAAAAATAGGTTATGGACTGAGGAATGAGAGAGTGTTTTTCTGCCCTTGGGACTCAATGTAAGAGAGAAGGAGCATTGTTACTTAGAAAATTTATGTTGTCCAGCTACATCCCCTATGCTCTAACAGACTCTTCTTTAGTGGTCTGTGGAGATTCTACAGTTTCAGCAGAACTAGAGATGCTGCCTGTCTCTGATCATGTGAAATTTTGTGCCTCAACATGGTGTTTTGGTGAGGCTGATGGAAACAGGGCTATAGAAAGACTTTTGAAGGGAAAATTTCTAGTTATGACTTGTAATTTAGTAGAATTCTGTCACTCACTGTGGCAAAATTAATATTGGGGATATTGTAATGAATTCTTTGTATACTTTTTTTTTTTTCTGTTCCTTTTTCTGATGTTATAACATATGTTTGACGTTCTTCTGGAAGCAAAATGTGGACAAAGAATATTTGAATGTTGCTGGGTTGTCACTTTTTTGTGATTGTGGGTAAGAGTTTTCCTTTCTTAAAATACAAGTTTTGCCAGTATTTTTACCTTTTCCCTGAATTTTCTGTCAATCATTGCTTTCATTTGGTGTTTGGGCATCACAATCAGATTTTATTAACTCAAGTGTATATAACTTCTAAATTTTCTCTCTCTGCAGAGACGCAAAGTTGTCGAACATGAACTGGAGAGAGTACAGGAGGAACTGCCTGAGTATAGAATAGAGTCTGAGGCTGCAGAAGAGGAAAAACTGAAAGTCCTTAAAGAGCTGGACAGCACCAAGAGACTAATAGAAGAGCTTAAGCTCAACCTCGAGAGGGCCCAAACAGAAGAACATCAGGCAAAACAGGATTCTGAACTTGCCAAGCTAAGAGTGGAAGAACTGGAACAGGGGATTGCTGATGAGGCTAGTGTTGCTGCAAAGGCGCAGCTTGAGGTTGCTAAAGCCAGACATACAGCTGCCGTTTCAGAACTAAAATCTGTTAATGAAGAATTGGAAGCCCTGCGTAAGGAATATGCTTCTTTAGTCACTGAGAAAGAGGAAGCTGTGAAGAAAGCTGCAGAGGCAGTCTCTGCATCCAAGGAAGTTGAGAAGACAGTAGAAGAATTTACCATTGAGCTGATTGCTACCAAGGAATCCTTAGAGTCTGCGCATGCTGCCCATCTGGAAGCGGAGGAACAGAGAATAGGTGCAGCGATGGCCAGGGATCAAGATTCTCTTCATTGGGAGAAGGAATTGAAGCAGGCCGAAGAGGATCTCCAGAGACTTCATGAAAAAATGGTTTCAGCAAAGGATCTTAAATCAAAACTAGTCACTGCTTCAGCCTTGCTACTTGATCTGAAAACTGAATTAGCAGCTTATATGGAATCTAAATTAAAGGAGGAAACTGTTGAAGAAGGAACCAAAAATGCTGAGCAAGATGGACAAGAGAAGAAAAACCATACTAATATCCAAGCCACAATTGCTTCAGCCAAAAAGGAACTTGAAGAAGTGAAGCTCAACATTGAAAAAGCAACTGCTGAGGTGAATATCTTGAAGGTGGCTGCCACATCATTACAGTCAGAGCTAGAGAAAGAAAAATCTTCTCTTGCTACAATTAGACAGAGAGAAGGAATGGCATCAATAGCAGTTGCCTCTCTTGAGGCTGAGCTAGACAAAACTAGGTCAGAAATAGCACTTGTTCAAGTGAAGGAGAAAGAAGCTAAAGAGAAGATGGTGGAGCTGCCAAAGCAACTGCAGCAAACAGCACAAGCTGCTGAAGAGGCCAAGTCACTTGCTCAAATGGCCCGTGAAGAGCTGCACAAGGCTGAGGAAGAAGCAGAACAAGCAAAGGCTGGGACTAGTACAGTGCAAAGTAGATTAGTTGCAGCTCAAAAGGAAATAGAGGCTTCTAAGGCTTCAGAAAATTTGGCTGTAGCTGCTATTAAAGCTCTGCAAGAGAGTGAATTAGCTCAGAACTCTAAAGATGTCAGTTCACCCACTGGTGTAACCCTTTCATTAGAGGAGTACTATGGGCTCAGCAAACGTGCCCATGATGCAGAAGAGCAGGCCAACATGAGGGTGGCTGCTGCTATTTCTGAAATCGAGGTAGCCAAGGAGTCGGAGTTAAGGACAATGAAGAAGTTTGAAGAAATTAATCAAGAAATGGCTGTAAGAAGAGAAGCACTGAGAATTGCAATGGATAGGGCTGAGAAGGCAAAGGAAGGAAAGCTGGGTGTGGAACAAGAGTTGAGAAAGTGGAGGGCTGAACATGAGCAACGAAGAAAAGCTGGTGAATCTGGTGAAGGAAACCTGCGGCCAAGATTTGAGGAATCAAAAGAATCAAAGAACTTTGAGCCCGTACATGTACTGAGCCCAAAAGCTTTTGTACACGGAAGTAACATTGAAACTGATTCGATGCCAGAAGCAAGGGCACAGAAGAAGAAGAAGAAACTATTGTTCCCGCGGTTTTTAATGTTTTTAGCAAGAAAAAAAGCGCATGCATCGAAGACAGGGTAGTGCAGCGAAACAAGATTGCCCTTAATGTTTTCATCGGGAGTTGGCCATCAATGCTGGATAAGTTCACATCACATGGAGTTTTCTTATGTAAATGTAAATGCTGGTTTGAATATTTTGTCTATGATAGATAGATAGGAATTATACTTCGGTCCAATTAAGGGAATTACATTAGCTGCTTGGCTGGGCTGTGGAGGAGGTTATAATCTTTTGTTATAGTGCCCTTGTTGGCTGGTTGGGGAAGGCCGTATACCATAATAATAAGTCGGTTCTGTAGCGTGGCGACACGACAACCTGTAAAGGTGTGAAAGAGTTTGTTTTTCTTCTCTATTTTTTTTGACCCCCCTCATGTGCATTGTTGGTAGTATAGAAGCTTCAAAGTTTTATCTTCTTTTTTCTTTGGGGAGCAATCCAAAGAGGCCAAGTTGAAAACAAGGGAACGTAGTAAAAGAGTTAGGTTTTTCCCACCATAGCTCGCAGTTGATGAAGCGGAGGGCTGTTGTTGAACAGGAAATCCTTGGGTCGCTGGTTTCAATTCGGCAGGTTGGATTTCTTCATTTTGCTCTTTTCCATCTTTATAATTCCTCGGCGATTCCAACCCGACTGTTTCCTGTACCTTATAGCGAAGACAGGCTGTCGGGTTGGGGACTGAGAGGGATAAGGAAAAGGGATGGTTTGTGTTGATTATCTTGTACGTGTCAATAGTTGCATATCAATGTTTAGTCAAATGTAATTTATCGTGACAAATAAATGGTAGGATTTGACAAATATAACCTTATTTGAAACAATACGAGAGGTTTCAACCATGCGACTTGCGACCCAATTTAGCAAAATATACAAAATTAACCACTGCTCGCCAAGTCGCAATGCATCTCAGCAAATCAGCTCTCTTTCTTAACCTCGCCTAAGAAGGCTGTGATTTAACTTGGATTCAAGACTATGCGGAAGAAATCTTAAAAACAAAGTCAACCTGCTTAACAATATGAACCACGATGGCAATATCTGCTTCTTAAGGGAATAATACCACGTTAAAACCTCAAGTAGTTATCATGCTAGGAATAAATCGAATTACATTACACATCATTTTCTCTGGAGATAAGTCCACATACTAGTTAACAACAATCTAACACAGCAGAAATCAATAATGAACCTAAGAAATGGTCACATAAAATGACGAGCAAGTCATCGCCTGCTGGATATACTGAAGGAGCTGACTTTCAGGGGAGTTGCAATCACTAGTGGTGCCTCAGGAGATTCACTGACTGCAAACTTGTCATGCATGAATCGGCTGTCAACAATGGAATCATCTCTAAGCACTATCTTGTAGCAGTAGCAGCTCTTCAGGCCTGCTTGATTGCGGTAGCACTCATGAGAGCCATTTTTCACCTGCTGGAAGTTCCATATCACACTAAACTTGCCCACTGTTGCAACCAAATGGCGCTCCTGCTTCCCGTTTTCTGTAACCTAAGTGATTGTCACACACATTAGATCCAATCAGTGAATAACAAAGACATGGTGCAACTTATTCCCATAAGAATGCTAGAAGGATGCTGCAGAGGCAATGGCAGCACTAACAAAACTAGGTTTCCATAGGCAAAGAATCCTACCTATATACAAATATTGTAACAGAGAAATGAATGCACAAAAAGAAGTCACTTCAGCCGCACATTATACAATATAAATGGAGACATTGCATTCTTTTCTAGTACCATGAGTATTGTACATGCTAAAACCTAGCAATGGCATTTATCCATTCAGTTGATGAGGTCTACAACAAACTTTGTGAATAATCATTAGCTGCTCTTTCCATTTCACATCTCTTAGCATTATAACACCAGCCTTTACAATAAAGGTTTGGAAACACCAGGAAAACAAGTTGCAAAGATGACATGGCAATGGTTGTGCAAAATTAGTGATTGGACAGACATAAGATTAACAAATGTAGAGAATACAATGGCCAAGTGGAGAAAACATTGGCAAGAATGTTTGAATAACATGCCAGGACAGATGCTGCTAATTGATATATTTCCCATCTGTATATAAAAAAGAAAAGTAATTGAAGTAAAATGCTAAATTGTCTAGTTGCATACTCACTACAGTTCATGAAGCCACTACATGAATGACAGATATGCAAGATATTTTATTTGTAACAATCATACAGAGAGGATATGCCAAATCACCAAAGATGTTAGCTGCACACCAGATATGCAACATGTTTTATTAACAAGAATATACATAAAATATGCAGACAGATTCAGACAACTTCCAGCTTACTTAAAACCACCACACAATCCTTTCACATATAGATGCCCACAATGAATCATGAGAATGATCTTTTTTGACTTCAGAATACAAACAGAAACACAAAAATTGAGACCTTATAATTTAAGCAAGGAGGTAAAATCAACACATAAATTGAGGTTTCTTCCACACTTCGCTTGTCTCAGAGGGTATGATAAATTCCTAACCTCTGCAAACCATACATGGATCACTACTAGAATCTTTTGTTTTCCATGAACAGAGAGAAACAGAACGATGAGAAAACATAAATCAATGCAGTCATTCATAATGTGAAATTCAGAGTTCGAATTTAAAGAATCTGAAATAGTTTGATGATCCTCAGTACCACTAGTGACATGGCTTATAAATGCCCATGATGGAAGATATGCATGCAGCATAATTAGTAACGAGCACTTAAAGAAAGCATCATGTGCAACATTCAGCTAATGTGAGAAATGGTGATGCTTGTTACCCATGAAAACTGAGCATTTTGAAATTTATTGTTAACTCCAGCATGATGTGCATCCAAAGGAGTCAGCTTCAGTAGTCTCGGAGCTGCAATCCTATTTCCCATGCGACCTTTGAAACCAGTTTTTGTCTTGCCATCTTTGTCTGTGAAAAGAGTGCAAATAAGGATCAAATAAGTATCAGTGGTACCCAGTATCCATTTCCCATCAAAGGTAACATCAACATGAGTGATTGGAGATCCAAGCCCTGGAAAAGCTGTTTTTGCCTGCCTCATAGAATTACTTGAATACAAGCGAATCTTCCCATCAAGAGAACCAACAACTATTGATCCATCACCAGTGCTCGCAAAGCACTGAAAGTTAGTCCCCCTGGAGAACTGATGTCCTTGGGTCCAATTCAGTACAGGGGCACCAGCGGTTGCAAGATTCTGAACAATGCCATTCCGGTCACGCATGTCCCACCTACACAACCTATTATCATCCAATCCCAAAAAAGTTGATCCTGATGGATCCAATTGGGCTCCCTTGCTGTCATTTGCAATATCTCTCATGTTAATGTCTGTTCCATCCTTCTCAAACTTCCACTCCGAAACAATCTTCCCAGTCTCAATATCAAGCTGATGCAATCCTGCAGTATGTGGCTTCCCTTCATTCATAGGACTCATAAGCAACATGTTAGTCTCAGCCCGCATAAGAAGTGCTTTTTTGGGAGTTGAATGCACCAATCTGGAGCCACTATGATGATCCCCACCACCAAAATTTACATGAACACCTTTTCCATGAATTCCATGGCTAAAATTTTTAACAACTTGAATGCCAGAATCGCCAACCAAGAAACTATTGTCCAATGCACCCAGTGCCAAGCTCTGTATTCCTCCATTTGCTGCTTCCTCAAACTCCTCTCTCAAATCTTGATTTGCTCTAACTGGAGTTGCTGACTGAGGGCTTTTCAACAAACTATCATCAGCATCCTCCCACATAGAATCATCAGCATTTTCTGGGTTAGCCCACCCAATAAAATCCTTCCCGTAGACCTTAATCTTATTGGCTTCATTCGACTCAAATCCATAAGTATTTTCAAACAAGCACTCTTGATACTTACTAACAAAAGCCCAATAATCCTCCTCATTAAAGAATTTCATAGCCCAAACACCTTCAGCGACGAAATCAACACGACGCTGGTCCTTTAACGTCTTCAACTGCATCTCCACAGAAACCTTGGCTCTAACTTTGTTACTAACCTTCAACACCCACCAAGATTCTACCTCAGATTCCGATTCTGATTCCTCGTGGTCGTCCTCTTCTTCGGCTCGACCCATTTTGGAGGTCTTGACGAAGGAGTAAGAGGTCAGCCTTTCGGAAGTAACCCATTTGGCTTTTGGGGTATTGCCGCCGATGTGAAGGTAGAGCTTGACTGCATTTTTCAAATTAGGGTTTGGGCTATGTTGGGGACTGGATGATGCTGAGGGGTATTTCAGCTTCAAAGCCCTGAGCTTGGCTTCGACCTCGTCAAAGGAGGAAGGGGTTTTGGGTCTCCAGCTGCTGGAGGACGATCTCTCCGGGGTTTCATCGTCGGCATCTTGGTAATTCTCCCCTCCTTCAGTTTCTTCTCGGCATTCTGTGTCCGAGTCTGAGAGCTCGAGATCTTCTCGACTATGAGAGGCTCCCATTTACTTTTTGCTTCTTTTTTTTTTTTTTTCCTTTTGCCAAAAACACTTCTCTTTCTCTTTATGTCAACGTTGCGTTGGTGCTGTTGCGTTGGTGCTGTTGCGTTGGTGCTGTTGCGTGGAGAAAGAGAAGCGAACTGGGAGACTTTGTGGGGGATGAGTGAAGACAGGAGCGCCAAGTTCGCAATTTGAAATTTTGGATTTTCCAGTGGCCGCGCCGGTAGTTAAATGATTTTCTTTAAGTAAGGATTTGGTAAATGGAGGAGAGGAACTGACTAATAGTCAAAGTTGACCTGAGTTTGTGGGTCGGATTTTGGTCTCGCTTGGGCTATGATCCGTTTCTTTCTGTTCATCCTAACGGCCCACTACCCTTTAGACAATTTGGTCTTGTTTTGGGGGAAGCGCCTAAGGGAGCAATTGCGGTTTGCAAAGAGCTTAAAGACTTTTTTAAGAGTACTCGCCCTCAATGGTGAGTTATCATATGGTCATGTTTTCTGATCCTAAGATTCATTTGCAGAGTGAACCTGAAATTGCTTCAAAACCCGAAAGAAAGATCCCAGGAATCAGGGTGAACTTCGTTAAGATTAGATGTACTGCAGTTTAAGTTTGAATTCCTTTCTTCCAGTGCAGTCACCTCAATTTGGCTAACACCAGAATAACCATCCCCTCCAGTCTCTCTCATCATCTTCCTCACTCTTGCTACATCGTCCCATCTTTTTGTAGTTGCATAAAGATTTGACATCAACACATAGAGGCCACCATTTTTATGATCCAACAGATAGAGTTTCTTGGCTATATACTCACCAAGCTTGACCTCTCGGTGGATGCAACAAGCACTGAGTAAAGCCCCCCATATGGCAGAATCAGGCTCAGTCTCCATGTTCTTTATAAACACGATTGCTTCCTCAAATAAACCTGCATGGCCCAAGAGACCAACCATACATGCACAATGTTGCAAACTTGGCACCATACCAAACTCTTCTGTCATAAACTGGAAATGCCTTCTCCCTTCATGAACAAGACCCCCATGAGTACAAGCAGCTAAGACTCCCAAGAAAGTTATGTCATCAGGCTCTAGCCCCTGCTTTTGCATTTCAGAGTAACAGATGAGAGCCTTATCCTCAAAACCATACCAACTGTAGCCCGAGATCATCGTGTTCCATGTAGCTAGACATGGCTTTGACGCTCTTGAACACCCTTTCTGCCTGCACTATGCTTCCACACTTGGTATACATATCTATAATAGCAGTTTCAACAAAATCTTCCATTTCTATATTGTTTCTAAGGACATAATTGTGGAGTCTCTCCCCAAATTGCAAGAATCCTAGTTGGGAACAGCCAGAAAGCAAACTAGCTATAGTAATGCCATCTGGATGATGTCCAAACATCTTCATTTGACAGAAAATGTCCATTGCTTCACTTGACCTTCCAGTCTGTACATAGCCAGATATCATCGAGTTCCAAGTTATCACTGGCTTTTCCTGCATTGCAGAAAACAAAGAGAGTGCCGCTTTTGCATCACCGAACTTGAAATACATACTTATCAGCCCATTTGCAACCAAAGTATAGGTATCCAATCCAGTCCTTAATGCAAAAGAATGTAACAAAAGCCCAAGGGTTGTGTTATCTGGTTCTGCAATCCCATGAAGGATGCTAATCATAGCAATAGAATCCACTTTCATGCCCAATTGCGGTATTTGAGCAAAATAGTCCAGCGCCAAACCCACATTTCCACTCTCGACATAGCTTGAAATAATTGCAGTCAGAGAAACCAAGTTTTTCTGAGGCAAGGACCCATAAAGCTGCTCTGCTGATTTTGTGTTCCTACATTTTGCATATGTACAGACTAAAGAAGTAACCACAGAAGCATCATTTGCAAGTCCAGTTTTGATAGAATAACAATGGACTAGCTGAGGACTAGCATCTGCCGATAGAAGATTCATGATGCTAACTGGATTGACTTGCACGGCTTCCTCTACCATTTGCTTAAACACGAACATTGCCTCATCAAATAAACCATTTTTACCAAAGGCACCAATCATGGTATTCCAAGAAATCACACTTTTTTCTGAAATCTCTTGGAACAAAAGTTTGGCTGCAACCATATCCCTGCATTTAGCATACATTGAAGTAAGCGCATTTTTCAGTTGAGAATCCGAATCAAGACCAGCCTTAACTGCTAGCCCGTGAATAGACTTCCCTTGAAACCTCAAATCACCCCGTCCACAAGATGGAACCAAAGCCACCAAGGTAGTTTGACGAGGACGAAAACCCCCTCTAAGCATCTGAATAAAAAGGTCCAACGACTGAAAATCATAACCGTTTCGAGAGTACCCACAAATCAATGCATTCCAAGAAACGACATCTCTGTCAAGCATAAGATCAAACAAGTTGTGTGCATCTTTTACTAAACCGAATTTCCCGTACAGACCGAGAAGAGCAGTGCTTATATAAACAAACTGGTCGATGCCCGATTTTATCAAGTGGGTATGGATCTGATTGGCTTCTAGTATTGAATTAAGCGTGTTTGCAGCTGATGAAGAAGTTATAGAGGAAGCAGAGGACTTGAGAAGTAAAGAGAAACTTAGATCGTTTGGCTTCAGATTGGACTGTAACAACCGCTGAAATAGAATTAACGGTGAAATTGGGTTGATGGTATCGATCTGGGATTTGAATAGAGAGTGAAAGATTGAGAGATTGGGTTTCAAAGGGAGACTGACATTGGAGGCGGCCAAGTTCATGCTATGGGGCTTTTTGGCGCGAGTTTCGGCTGTTCGATTTCACTTCACAAAACGATAACCTTTGGCTAAGAAGCCCCCAACAAGTGTTTTACGTTGAAATAAAAAAAAAAAAAAAAAATTGTCTTGTCAACATTTTGAAAATCGCAATCTTATTGTAAAAAAATTAAGTAAGAAGAGAGTGATCACATTTTTTATAATTAATTGATTAATTATAATTAATTATTTAATCATGTAAATTTTTATTTAATTTTTGTATTTAATTTATTTGTTAACGTAAAAAATATTTTATTACATATATATTTTTACATTTTCATTTATTAGTATTTGTGTGAGTAAAACAAAATTGCATGATTCTATAATTTAAATACGATTTAAGTAATATTATTGTAAATAATAAAATAATAAATCAATCTCCCAAACTACTAATATAAAAACTTCTATTTTCACTTACAAGAACTTTAGACTAAATATTTCCTTTGTCCGCTGGGAGAAGACAAGAAGAGGAAGATAGAATTCAGTGATTTTTTTGTCTTATTGATTGAATTTATTCGCAAAGACGGCAAGAACCACAAAGATAACAGAAGAAACAAGATTCATCCAATTATATGTGATCCAAAATTATTCTAGTACTTAGTACCCATTGCATATATTTTTACTTTCTGGACCAGACAGCGTAGTCCTTTCCAGATGTAGCAACCTGGAAGTCGGAAGGAATGAGGTTTCCAAGATCCATCTTTGGTCCAATCTTGACAATGATGTTGTCATTTATGGCCGCTACGTAGAGATCAGAATCAGATGCCAAGATATTAACAGTGCTCGTCAAATTGATCCCGTATGTCTTCCTGATTGCTGCCAATTTGGTAATCTCGGCCTTTAGTCCCCAGTCAAAGAAGTGATCGTAAAACTGTATATCCAAGAAAGAAACATTTTCCGACAGTAGATACACGGTTAGCAATGGAAGTAACAATATCAGTTCGTGAGCTGAAAAAATGGAAATTAAGGAGCAGAAATTACTATGGAGGGTGTGCCAGGATGGGTCATGATGTATGCATAGCCTTGCATGACTTTATCTGATGGGAATGGCCAAATCTGTTGAGTAGATCCTGTGTCATGATTGTCGATAAAAGTCACCGCATTCTGTGGCAATAAGCCGATCAGTCCAGGCGGCTTTCCGTTGGAGTCCTTCAACCTCCACAACTCTCCCTGCACGGCGGCCTGGAGAATCCCTTTTGTTGTGAAATCAAATGCTGTGACAGCACCTCCAGCGGCTTGAACCCAATCTTTCAGAGCGCCTCTGTGTGCATCCTGGTTAGCATCAGGCTTTCCGTCTTGCCCATATGCCAGACGATCCCATTTTTCGCCAACCGCGAAATCTGGAGAAGTATTACTCATGTATATTTTGGTTATACCTGGGGCAAAACCCTTGACAAAATCGAATCTCCATCCTTCGAATCCAATTTCGGACTTTAGCCAATTCATCCAATCTGATAACTCTGTCTGAACCGTTGGATTGAGGTGATCAATGTCAGGGGCAGGAGGAAAGTCATCTCCAGTATCAGGATTTCCCTTGCCATCAGAATATGCAGTGTCAGTGCTGCAAATGAAGGATGGACCCCAGTCAAGCCGACTATCAGGAGTTCCCCCTTCAAAGATGCACCATATTCCTCTGTCATCTTTCCTCTCAGCAGTTCTGTGGTTTACCACAATATCAGCTAGGCTTTTGATTCCACTCTGATGCAAAGCGCCAATTAAGGACTTCAGTTCATCCCGTGATCCATATTTTGACGCGTCCAGGTCATACAATCTGCCTGGCATATAGCCTAAGATACAAAATTGTGCATAAGCAACCTATCCTATCCTGTAGAATGTCATTGAGGCTAAAATGCATACACACATCGATCAGATCAAGATTCTGAGCTTTAGAAAATGGTTCGACTAAAGCTCATTTAATTACCTTCAGGTGCAGCTGACTGAGACGGTGGGGGAAGCCAGACATGAGTGATTCCAGCATTGGCCAGATCAGGAATGGAGTTTTTCAGGAAATTGTACCATCCGCCGGCCTTATTACACGACTCCCAATTGAACCCCTGTCATATTTCAAACATTTTAGGATTAGATTACGTCAGTAAAGCTACATGTGTTACCTGTCAAGGTGTGTGCTAGGCAGAAGAGCTGATGTATCGGGTTCATCATTCGATACCTGAAATAGCAAAGCAGAAGATGTTAACAGAGGAAAGATTGAAAAGAACCCGAGAAAGAGAAGCCGGAGAGTATTCGGAGGGTTCATCTTTTTTTTTTCCTCTGTTTTAACTTTGGGGGATGGCTGATGATACTGTTCTCTACAGCCGTAGCTGGCCTCGTTTATATACACACAGCATCCAGAACCCGCAGTTAAAAATTTTTCCCATGATTACGTGTCCGGAGAGAATAAAGCCTGCCGCAGAATATTAAATTAAAAATTATTAGGGACCATACAATTTGCTCTTTAATAAATTTAATAAGGCGGCTTAATCCATTATACATAAGAATGATGTGCTTGGCCTTTGAAAACGATCATTACATTGAGGGTGCCCTGCAACAAGAGCTGAATAGGCAACAGTGGCGCATAATTCTTTCTAACGAGTCTTATGCTGTGTCTCCCTTTACTCATGTTTTAAAAATAATAATAAATAAATAAATAGAAGACAAAGACTTTCCTCAACAAAAGCTGGTCAATATTTCACATGTACTTCTGTTTTCTCCACCGGCATTTTCACATCCAAAATCGAACCACAGGTAATCAAGAAGTAATTGACATCTGACTGGACTTAATTTTCCTTTGCATGGGATATGCATTTTCTTGGACTTTTCATTTTTCTCCTTTCAAAATAAAAATTTTAAAAAAAAAAAGGAGAATTCATGCGTTTTTTTTTTTTTTTTTAGTTAAACTGCCACATAAGTAATATATATACTAATATTAAACTTACATATTATATTTATTGAAAAACATTACTTGATTTTTATGTTTAAAGGAAAAAAAAATAAATTATTTTTATTTTTATTTTTTATTAAGTAAAAAATAATTTTGGGAGTTTTTTATCTTTTCTAACAAAATAAATTTATAATTAGTTATAAAATTTTTTAAAATTTTTTTTAAAAAAAAAAAATAATTATATTATATAAATTTTAAATATATATGAAAAATTATGAATATAAATGAGATAAATTTTAATATATATTAAATAATAATTGAATAAATTAAAATTATATTAAAATTTTAATTTTATTAAAATATTAAGAAAAATTATAAATTAATTATTAAAATAATATCAAATAATATAAATTATACAAATTTAATAAAAAATTAAAATTAAAATTAAATATTTAAATATTTTTCAAATTAAATAAAATCATATAAGTATTTTACTCATTTTTTCTTAGTTTTGATAATAAATATTTTATATATAAATATATATATATTATATTATTTATATGTTATACAAATTTTAAATATTTAAATAAAAATATTAAAATAATAAAATTAATTTATATTTTTAATAATAATAATTAAATTTATTTATTTTTTAAATTAAATATAAAAAAATAAAAGTTAAATAAATTAAAATTTATAGAAAAATTCAATATATATTTAAAACTTAATTTTATTAAAACGATTAAAAAATTATAATATAACTATTAAAATAGTGTTTTTAAATATTTAATATTATAAATCATAAAAAAATTTTAAAATTAAGTAAATGTAATTTAAAATTGAAACTTTAAAGACTAAAAGAATGAAAAAAAAATGCTTTAATATTGAAATTCACAATTAACTAAAAGCAAAAAAAAAGGGATAATTTGAGATAATGTGTACAAGGTTAAGTGAGTGGAGAAATTTAAAACGTTGTGAATTGTAAACATAAATACTTAGATTAGATTGGATAAAAAAATAAATTAGTATTAATTTTTTTAATATATTTAGAATTAAACTCATATTTTATGAACATTTAAAAAGTAACAAAATTTAAATTCAATTTCTTTTCATCTAATAAAATAAAACTAATATGAAAGGAGAATTATAAATAATCTTAAAAAATAAAACTAATAATAAAAAAAGAGAATTATATATAATTAAAAATAAAAAAAATATTCAAGTTAAATTAATTATTATAAAATTTAAATACTATTAAATAATAAAAAATAACTTAACAAGAAAATTTAATCAAAATAATCATGGCCGAAGCTACTCCAATTATCAAGTTAACTTAATAAAAAAAAAATAGACCACATCATTTTAATTTCATCTAAACTTCAAAAGAGAGAGAGAGAGAGTAATATGGCACCGGGCCTTTTTGGACTATGTCGTCGTGGAAATTAACGAGGTTATAGGTCAAGTCTCGGACACGCTTTGGAAAAACCAAGGCGTCCTTTAGCTCGCCAACATTAGCTTGGACTTTGTCATCGTGGAAATTAATGAGGTTATAGGTCAAGTCTCGGACACGCTTTGGAAAAACCAAGGCGTCCATTAGCTCGCCAACATTAGCTCCACCGTTTATGCTTCGAGTCAATGTCTTTGGCACAAAACTAGAAAATGACTCGTTAATCTTTATAAAAAGTTATATCTCATAAGTTCTAATTTATTTTTATAAGTAATATTTTAATTTTATAATTAAAAATATATATATTTTAAACTTATAAAATAAATTTTATTATATTTGTTAAGTTGAATAATTATATCAAATATACAAGAAAACAAAAATAACAAAAAAATTATTTATTTGTTCATAGTTAAGTTATAAGTTGGTCCCTCTTATAAATGAAAAATAAATTTTGGATTGAAGTGAAGATATTTATTAAAAATATTTTTTTTATTTAGTTTCAATCTAGTAATATATAAAGTGAGAATAAAATGATTATTTTAGGTAGAATAAGCTTATTTTATAATTAAAATAAATTTAAAAAATAATAATAAAACTTTAGGAATTGAGATAGTAAAAGTGTACATTATTGAAATTTAATAGTTAATTTTAAATAAAATAAAACAAAAAGAGAGAGTAACAATTTTTGAAAAGTTAGGCCAAGAATTAGGCTTACCACAAAATACACTTTTGTGACCTTGACTAGGACTAGATTTAAGAGTAAAATAAAAATATATTAATTTTTTTTTAACACATTTAGAGTTAAAACTTACAACTTATAAGATTTGGAAAGAAGTTAGATTTGAATTCTCTCTATTCTGCTTTAACCAATCAAACTAAATCTACTTAATTGTCACAAAAATTGATATAAAAAAAATTACAAAGAAACTAAAAAAAGAAAAAAAAGGGATAAGATATCATATACATGTGACGCTTTATACAATAAAATATAATAATGTCCTTTATATATATATATATATATATATATGCTAAGTGTATTATATTGAATTTTATATTTATTAATATTAAAATTAAATGTGAGAGAATCTACAAAATACGCAAGTGGTTGGAAAAGATTGAATGATTATGTTAATAAATGATCTCTCAATTTCAACGTATAAGTGTAATGGCTCACATATTTATGAAATATTTTGTTGTAAAAAAAAAAAATGTAATTCATGTACTCAATCCTCGCCGATGATGCTGGAAAATCCGAGGTAGGTGCTAAGGAATTTATGTCCGAACAAAGCATCTGCAACGCCCCCACATGTTTCAATCAGGATTCCTGCTTTTTATAAATTAAGTTCAATTCTTTAGGAAGCTTGTACTCTATGAACGGTTTTGGAAGTAAAGAAGGAACCGCCGTTTAACTTTAATTATCTTTTTGATCAATTAAGAAGTGACTCATGACATATTTAGCAAGATATATTATGAATAGTAATGGAATGTTAATAAATTAAATACAAAAGACTTTTCTTCTCAATCGATTCTTATTATTCTAACATATGGTTTAATGTAACAGTTGAAAGTCATGCTTCTTATTTGGTCTACCGTGCATTGCACGGCGTGTGCTGCTCTGCCTCTAGCATGGACCTGAGGCCTGGAAGGGGACCTGTGGAGGCAGAGCAGCTCTTCTTGGGCTGCTGCGTCTGAGGTTTTGAACACTTGCTTCCTGTCATAGTTCATCTCCATCTTCCCCTCTTATCTTTGGCAGGGTTTAAGGAGGGTTTTTAAGGGGAAAAAAAAAAAAAAAAAAACAAAACAAAACAAAAACAACAGAGAGAGAAACACAAAGTACTGTGGCAAGGAGCGGGTAAATTAACCTAAAATCTTGGTTTTTGTATACTTTTTTATATTAAATATAAAAAAACAGACGAAAATTTTGTGGCAATTATGGTATTTGATCAAAATTTATTGTGCCGTTTTGGAGGAAAAAAAAACAAATAATAAACAAATGCTAGTAATTGGTATCTTTTTTACAAGAACAAATGTCACACAAAAAATGAACCAAATATACCAAGGAACATACCATTAATACAAACCCAGTTTGTGTTAACATCATTTTTTATAGGCTAGTGAAGACAAGAAACGTTTGTAGTTTGATTTTATATGGCCCATTCTTTACCCACAACTGAATATGTTTTTTTTTTTTTTTTCAAGAATCAGGCTGAATTATTTATAAAAAAATAATTAAAAAAAAAAAGAAGAATCAAGCTGAATTATTGTTTGTTTGCAAAAGCCATAAAATTATAGAAGGATGCCCGACTCGCCGTCGGAATTGCATCAACCGTTGGATCCAATGACCCGGTTGATCAAAAGACCATTTTGATCGAAGTGCTCCCGCACATGTTGGCCGTACCCAGATCCTAAGACATCCATCCACAAAGGATTTCAAATAGCTTAAAGCCCGCTTGAACAATGTTCACTGCAGGAACCCATGATTCACCGCCAACCATGACAACCCAAGGCAGCATGCCTATTTGAGTAGGGAAGCAAACAAACTGATGATTCCAAAATGCCATGGTTTTTGATTCTGTTAATCAGGATATAATAAGCTAAATAAACAGAGAGGATTGCCCAGATCCATAAATTGTGATTATTTCTCAATAAAAACCATTCCATTATCATAAAACATAAGAGAAGTTTATCCAACTATCAGCAACAGCAGGTAGAGATTTCTACTCCTCTCGGACAAATCCAGAATTTCATGTTCAATCGCCATTCCAATGACAATTGTACTCCAATTCACAGAGCTGTTTGAGATAGCTCACATCTTTGCTGGCTTTGGCAAGATGTCAGGAGTGAATTTCTGTGCCGCACTCAGACTGCCCTTGATCTTCAAGGCACCCCTGCATTCATCAAATATCATAAATCACAAACAATTGCAACTACAATTTTAGCAGCAAATTCATATGAAAAAGTAGTTTCATTAACAACCAAGATATGCACCTCATGAAAGCTATTTGGGGATTCATCTGCCCATTAGCCAGCTTGACAAAGTCCTCGTCCTTCAAGGAAAATGTGGCATCAGGCTTTCCTCCTTCGTATGCCCCTAAATTTCCAAATTTTTACGGCACGTAAAGTGCAATATTCAGAAGTTATTACCCAAACAAAAAATAAATGAATAAAATGAATGGGAAGTGCAATATTCTATTAGCATATTCTATGGCCAAAATTTCACAGCTGAGAAAAAAAACAATTTGCTATTAACCACAACTGAGGTGGGGAGGGGGTGAGGGAGTTGTGTTCTGACTTCTATTTTTCTAAATAAATGTCTCAATCTTCAAGCTGAAAAAAGAATGATATACAGTTACTACTCCTCATTAGACCATCTCATTTGCTGCCATATTTCTCCAGTTGCTTCTGCTAACTGCACTCAAGGTCAAAGTGAACATGCACATATACGGATACATTGAATTATGCCATAAAGATATAATCTTTAACTTGTAGCTCTCACAATAAGGAATCCACCTTCAGGTTTTCCCATGTAATCATTATCTTGAATCCTTGATGGAGAACTTTGCCCCATTATATAAAGGATGATCAACCATCCACAAGCCAATCAGAAGTAAATAAGCATACAGAAAGTGAAAAGGAAAGGAAAAGAACACTTTGCGGCCCATAATCAAACAACATAAACAGAACATTACACAATCTACACGTTAGAATCAATTAAAAAAACAGATAAAGCCCTGACCTTTGGTAACCTCTCCTTTCTTGAGATCAACCGTATAGATCACCTCATTGAGCCCAATTTTCTGCACCGTACACCAATAGAACTCAATCATTTGGACAATAGTCAATACAAACACGTAAGAATATTATTAAAATTTTTTTTTTTTTTTTTAAAAAAAGGAGAGATATGGAGACCTTGGGAGCGATATTGAACTGGTAGACAAGGTTGATCTTCTTCTTGAGTTCAATACCCTCGTCGGTCTCTAGGAACCGGTTCAGCAACTCCAGAATGGAGTCAGACTTGAGCTCCGTACTCATTGCCGCTGACTTCCTTGCGCTTGGTTAGTTTGATCAAGTGTTGGGTTTGGTTGGGGATGGCAATTGGGTTTGATGGTTGGCCTTGGTGGATGGATTTTAATGGCGTTTGATCGAAGGCAATTAAGGACGGACAGAGAGCTGTTCGGTGACGAAGTTAATGCAGCCCCGGGGAAAAGGACGGAATCGGGGATTGAACCTGACACGCATATTGATGTTTTCTGTTCTGGACGTGTTGTGTTGTTAGAACTTACAACTTAGAACTTAGAATAACTGCCCGGTTTGGTCTCTGGAAAGGTTGGTGGCCAATTTCGTACCAATCATAAATTCAACGATTATGATTGTTAGGTTCACTTGTTATTTATTATCATTACTCTTTAACGTTGTTATTTTTTAAAATTATTGTTATTATTTAATGTTAAAAAAATTATAGTATTTATTTAAATTATATTATTTATTATTGTTATATAATAGAATGATTATTTAAAAGATATAAAGCATTAAGTCAAATATAATTGTTTATGAAAAAAAAATATTAAAATTAGCATAAATAATATTTAGAGATTCAAAATTTATTAATTATCTATTAATTAATTAAATTTTAATTAGAATTCATCATGGTTTAATCCTTAATTTTTTAAAGAAAAAATACAGACCCTTTTCAATAAAAATGTTTATTTTTTTTATATATAATTTAATGATTTTCAATTTCTCACATTATTGTTTATTTTATTTTTGAAAGAGACAATCCAAAAGCCCAAACCCACCTTAATTGGTATGGGAAAAAAAAAATAAGAAAAGGTAAACAGAGAGAGGCGTAGAGATAGAGAAAGTGAAGGGAAAAGAGAGCAAAAAGGCTTGTGTAAAAGAGGAATAGTAAAACCATTTTTTAGCGGTAATATTGTATATATATATATATATATATATATATAAAGGGTGTTTTTTTTTTAATTAGCTATTTTTAGGGACTCATATCAGCAATCAGCAAACCAAAAAAATAATTTACTAAACACACGCATGCTGCTATTTACAAACTCAACAGCAATCAGCAAGTTTGAAAACTTAGGCCAAACCTCCTTTATAAATAATACGTTTGATGGATATAATTAATCCTTTGATGTATGTCTATTAAATTTCAAATTTGTGAATAATTTATTCTTGTGATTTGTTTCGAGCGAATACACTTTTGTTACTTTCCCAAATACATTTTAATCTCGATATTCTCTTTAATGTCTCCTAAACTATTATGGTAAATCTGACTTAATCCTACACTTCTTTTTTCTTGTTAATATGTAATATCTTTTTATAATGATCAAAGCATTCAAAATCAAAATTTAATTAAGTTCCAAGTATTTTTTTTTAATCAAACTTTACGTGTAATTTTATATTTATCCTTAAGATTTTAGACGTGATTAACCCCTGTATTTTTATCATTTGGCTTGTCTAATTGTAGACTCAAATAAATTTGGTAACTGAAATAACGGCATTATTGAATAAAACAAATCGATTGAGTGGCTGAAAGTTGACTTGCATGAGATGCTTAGCTTCATTTTTTTTTTTTTTTTAATTCTTGTGAATAAATAAAACCTTAACTCATGTCTGTATAATGTATTACATTTTCCATCTTTGACATGTGAAACTCAGAAAAGAAAATGCACGTAGATTTTTACATAATTTTGTTCTCCACGAACCAAAATTTAATGCCGTTTGGGGCTACGGAGAGCCGAATTAAGGCTGAGTGGGTGGCAAGCCCCAAGAGGGTGCAAACAAAATATTTACTCCACTCCAGCCGGTCTCTTAATTTCGGCTTGTTGAGACTGGTCCCCCCTGCCTGCATTTACAATTTACCAGCTCTCCCTTCAATTCGCTGCAATTTGGTACCTCATTTTACTGCGTGATTAAAGAGAAGAACGCCAACCACAGCTGTATTGAGTATCGTACTCATAATTTGAACAGAAGGGGTCATTAATCACTCGCAACATTTCCTTGTCAATATTTGAAAAATTTTACCTTCTTTTGCCCCGGCTTCTGTCTACGCATGTTATTTACCACGTTCGGCTCCTCTGACAAATCATTTAATACTGGCCTTCTCTAGTAAAAGAAGATTGCCCTACCATCGCTGATTAATAATTTAATATCTTTTCTTATGTATTAGTCAATTACAAATATTTTTATTGTTGTTTATCTCAATAAATTTAAAATTTTTGTTAAAGTATAATATTAAGTTATAAACTTATTAATATTAAAGTCAAATGTAAGGAAAATTTATATTAATTCAATAAAAATTGAACCGCAATTTTTTTTTTTTTTATGAAATGATATTGAGTGGTCTTTGATTTCAATGTATTTATTCAAGATATATATTTTTTCTTAAAAAAAATAAATGGACCGTCCAACACCATGACAATTTCGTTTTTAAGATGGCATTGCTTTTTTTTTTATTATTTTTTTTTTCCCTTTTTGTCAATGTGGAAGACTAGAAGCCTAAAATTCCGGGGTATTGCGTAATTGTACAACTAGGATGGAGCAATTTAGCGAGCAAGTTGGGCCTTCTTTAAAACATTCTAGCTCATGTGGGCGAAATCTTTTATAATGGACCTGTCAGGAGTTTGGTTTCCTCTCCAATATGTTTCATTAGCTACATATGCATCCTTTTGTGTTATCCATTGCCATCAGGCCCACCTCAACTCATAAGCACACAGCGTACCGACTGCTTGTTGCAGACAATGTGGCACCCTAAAATGTGCCAGGAGCATACAGAGATGGTGCTTCAAGCTTAAATTGTTTTTAAGCTTCGAAAGATACATTGTCACCGTGAGAAGATGGCTGTAAGCAGTTAGAAACTAGTGCTTACATGTATCCTAACATTTTAGTTTTTTTTTTTTTTTAAAAAAAAAAATAGAATACATTGGACAGAGAATTCGTATGTCTTAGCAGTCTCTTCAAAATAATAATGAAAAAAAAAAAAAACAAGTTTCACGCCTTTTGCGTCCGAGATTCATGGCCCTTTAGTTTATTTGTTTATATTATTTTACACACAGATTAAAAGCATGTCGAGCCATGAAGCATGTGCATTTTTAAAAGGATGCTTGTCCTTGTTGGATATCCAACGTCTCTTTCATGACTTGGACACATAACATTGTTCAAGTTTTTAAAGTTCATATACACAATAACATTTTTTTTTATGAATATACTAATAAATAGTTTGTGGGTGAGAAAAAAAAAAAACAATTGATGAATGTATTTTATTTTAGTATTATATTAGATATTTCAATTTATAATTTATTAAATATCATATTATGTGTACATATAATATATTTATTCATATTTTTTAAAAAATAAATAATCACATTAATAGTATCATAAGTTTACTAAGTTATATGTTTCAAAAATGTTAAATTCTTTAAAAATATTTATATAAATACATATATATCTACAAATAATATATGTAATTTATATTTTTCTACAGTACACATGATATGTGTCCTAATCTATATTAGAATAGTGCCTGCACAATGCATGGTTTTTGGACTTAATTTATTAATATTGATAGAAGTAAAATCCTAATTTTATTACTTCTAAATCTTAATTTTGTTGAATATGTTTAGTTTATATATTTTTTTATTTCATTATGTCATGTTAATTATTAATAATGATTAATTTGGCAAATGATATTCTACTTGATTAATTTTTTTGGCTGAATTTATTGATGCTATAATCTTTATTTTATACTTGTCTTAATTGGTGCTCTTATGGTTATCATTATTCTTCTAGATTTTTGCATTATCTATTGTATTTTTTTTATTGGTTTATACCAAATTACTCTCAAATTTTTTTTTTTTAAAATTTTTATTTTTAAAATATAATACAAATATAAATATACTTTTTGATAAAAATGATAAATATACATATCACGTGGATCTCATACTAATTTTATGAGAATTAATGTGTCATTTCTGTATTTTTATATTGGTGTCCATGCACGAGAGATAACTAACAAAGGGAGTGTTTGTTTTAACCTCTGGGCTGTTGTTACAATTCATTTTCTTCAAAGTAGGTATGATGGTGTTTGATAAATTCTTCTTGGAGTTGCTGTTTGCTGAGAAGTAGGCTTAAAAGTAGCAGATTAAAAGAGCCGTTGATTGATAATATACAATCTAAAATGCACCGCAAAATATTTTTTTGTAAATCTTTATTTTATATTGCAGATGCTTGTGGTTGAATAATCTTCAGATTCTTTTGGTCCTCGTTGCAATATTGTAGTCTTACAATAAATTTTCATTTTAATATTTAATTAAATAATAATTTTTTATTAATGAGCCTATTGTCCTTTTATTTTTTTTTATTTCATCCGTACATAGTCAAATATCGTATCTTCAATTTTTATTT
This sequence comes from Rhizophora mangle, assembly GCA_037832345.1. Classification (NCBI taxonomy): domain Eukaryota; kingdom Viridiplantae; phylum Streptophyta; class Magnoliopsida; order Malpighiales; family Rhizophoraceae; genus Rhizophora; species Rhizophora mangle. The sequence goes on from JBAPLJ010001533.1 coordinate 37,498, forward strand.
GATATGGACGTTGTCTTTATTGCTAATTTTATTGGTTAATTTTAAAAGTCTTTCCTTTTTTTTCTTTCCTATTACAATGTGTTCATATATAACATAGAATTTTCATGTATTATAATTAAAACTTCAATTGGTTTTTAGTACAATACAAGAGAGTATAAAGTGAATTGATATATATATATATAATCTATTATAAGAAAATAAAATAGAATGTCTAAAATAGTCATTTTACGATTTTAACACTAACAAGAAATATTCATATAACCAAATATTACAATTTTATTTTATTTATCATCAATAACAGTCAGTAATAAAAAATAGTAAAACCAAATATGCCCAAAAGCCAATTATATAAAGATGGGTAATCAAGGTGGATCTGTCTGGCATCAGACATGAATAAAATTCAGCAGGAGGGACTGGCCCAGATCAAGTTCCCTCAGGTTATGCAAAATATCATCATAACTGGAGCCATTTGGTTGAAGTACAACATAGAGTATCAGTAGCTATCAAGCCCCAGTAGCCACATCTTGCCATTGGTAGGGGGTCCATCCCGACGATGATTGAATCATGCTCAGCAAAAGTTTATGCTCTTTTAGAGTGTGCTCTCCAGCCGGAAAGGCCATCCCTTTGTGTGTTGGCCAATCGCAGCGCACCAAATGGGTATATGGCAGCCTCTGAGAGAGGCCCAAAGAATGGTTGTGAACGCTCGCTCTCCGTTAGCAGACACGTGGTGTAGCGGAAAAAGTGATAATATCAAGCTGGATACCGTGGGGTGCATTCCATCCAAGAAAAAAATAAAGAAAAAGGAGAAGTGGTAGGTCCATGAAGATCATTTTCAAATCCATGAAGTCTTATGGTGGTCGCGAGAAGATAAATGCTTTGTGTTTATAATAACTATTATTATAATTACAATTAATAATTATAATCACATGGTGTCTATTTTGTACCTAAGTTTGGTATTTATTATTATTATATTAATTTTTTGTTTTGCTGCATTCGGCTCGACTAAGATAAATAAATTAACATTGCAAATGGAAGTGAAATGAAAAATGGACAGTGAAGGACTAGCAGACATGAAGGTCATCACCCCCAGATGACTTTTTGGCCGGGGATGGCGGGACCCCGTGCAATAAAAATTGAGAAATTCTGCCCAAAAATGGAATACAATATTTTTTGAAAAGGATAGGGTAAATAAATGCATGGTGGCCCAACTTCTTATCGTTAATGTCGAGCATTCCAACTTAGCTGCAAGATTCTTCCCAAAATCTGGCTGGAAGTCCATGCAGGGGCACTGGAAATGGGCTATACCGAACCCCACTTTGAGATCCTACCACTTCCCACCTGTAACCACAATAGCAAAAGCAGTGTCAACAAAAGATTCATCTAATCCCACTAGTGTTGGGGCGGGACGCTTTTGAGATGGGAGAGGCCTATTCCATTACATCTTATTCTTGCATAGTCTCAAATTGCGTATTCACACCGCATTTTTTTTTTTTAAATTTCATTAATCACACTTTATCTTACTATTAGGTTTAGACTAGTAATTATCAAATTTAAAATTTGAGGTGAGATCTACGGTTTAAATCTCAAACTTTACTTGCAATTAAATCCCTCTAAAATTTTTGGGGTTGGGGTCAATGGTCTTGGAGATAAGTTTTGTGGGCAAATCTCTTCGTACAAAAGGAGGAGTAAAGTTGAATGCTAGTTAATCAGATAAGATTATAATCCATGCTTAATATTCCCAAGATTTTCAGCAATACCTAAACTTGGTCACAAGATGGTGGATCATAATAAGCATCTCCAGCCTTGCAAGCTCATTTCCAGGACAAGCATGTCCTCCACTCCCAAATGGCATAAAAGTATTGGGTTTTGGCGCAACCTACACACATCGAGTAGGGCATGAGTACTATAAACACAGAAATTCCCAAGGCACGATAACAACCATAAAAAAAAAAAAGGTAAGATCTTATTACATAACAATAATGTTGACTCATACCTCAAATCTGGAGGGATCCAATTTTTGCGGGTCACTAAAATATTCTGGATTGTGATGAATGTTCCTGAACAAAGGCATGACCTTCCAACCTTTTGGAATTAGGAACCCTGCCATACAGTTCTCACTTGGTAACTATTTTCAGACGTCCATTTCAATACATCACACATGGCTGCAAATTAACAATCTGGGACTTAAATTTTAACTTAATGATTAAAATTAAAACTTGCAACTAAGAGGTTTCAAAGTTCAATTTCCACCCTTTGCCAATTAATTTTTTTTTAAACGAAAATTATTATCCTTTCCATTATTATTTAACTTGATCATTTCTTTGAGTAAGGATAACTGAGAATATGTTTTTCTGGTAAGTCCTCCTTTACTCATTTGTTATGTTATTAAAAATATTTAGAATAACTAAAAATATGTTTAGTTGGAGGCCAAAAAAAAAAAAAAAAAACCGATTACATTGCAATATGTTTAATTACTCCCTACCAAACATGTCCTTAAGATTCTAGCTTTCCATAGTCAATGCGCTTGACATTCATAAACACGTTTGAAAACTCCATAAAAAAAATAATAAAATAATACTAATAAAAACAACAAAACAGAAAAAAAGTTCTTTGTGATATTCCTCTTACCCTTATACTCCACATCTGCTACTGCCTCTCTAAAGGTGAAAGAAATGATGCTTGCCATTCTTAAACTCTCCAAAACAACCTGCGTTTGCACAGTCTCCATTGGTTAGCAGCTAGTGGAAAAAAATAAAAATAAAAAACAGACACAATCACAGATTCTCCACGGCCATAAACCCATGCTATCTTTCTTGTGATTAGGAGCGCTGGAAGAAGTCATCATGTACTAAAATTACTTACCTTGTAAGTGAATGGCATGTTTCTAGTTTGGCTCCAACTCAACTGCTGATTACAATCAACATTCAATTGGTGAATCGCTTTCTGTTCAGCCTGTTAGCAAGGAGACGTTGAAATGTTACCAATAAATAATTCATCGCAATTAATGCAACAGCTGTGCCTCGTTGACATCAAAGATTTGAAGGTAGAGAGAAAAAAAAAATGCAATTGAGACGTATTTGGTCTAGAGCTTGCCGTTATATTTTTGGCATGTGCTAGATAGGCGGTACCTTTTTACAGCCTCCAGAAGTTTCGGATTGTCGTGAAGATACTTGACGATCCATGTCATAGCGCTTGCTGTGGTGTCTTGAGCAGCAAAAAGCACTCCGATAATGTTATCGGCGATTTGATCGTCGGTCAGTGCTTCTCCTTTCTCATCTTTGGAATTCAATAGAAAACCTAAGAGGTCCTTCTCAAGAAATCTCTTCTCCTTTCGTTCACAAATAATGTCACTGAGAATCTTGCTTAGCCTCTTCCTTGCCTGAATAGGACAAATGTTTTTTTTTTTTTTTTTTTTTTAAGAAAAAAAAAAAAAAAAAAGAAAGATGTGAGAGATTTAAAGGGCCCAATTCGTGACAGAGACACTGTTGATTAATTTTCAAATGTACATAGAAATTTGCTAACCAATTTTGCCTTTGTGTAAGGGGTTCCCGGGAGTCTTGTCAGGAAGGAATTGTAGCCTTTCTCGACTATGCTGTAGTTCTTTTTCAATTTTTCCCTATAGTGATCTTCTAAATGGCCGAAAATTGCCAGTATGCCGACCTCAAAAGAATACTGCAGCCAGATGTGAATCAACAATAATGATTAGGCTCATTTTGGGCATGGTAAGAATATTAGTGTGATTTAAGTAAACTTGAGGGGGCTGATATTGGGAAACAAAAATATATATATATATATATAATAAAATAAAACAAAAGCTATATGATTTACTTATTTAAGAAAGCTAGGTACTATATATATATATATATATATAGAGAGAGAGAGAGAGAGAGAGAGAGAGAGAGAGAGTCTATGGGCAAGAAGCAAAATGAGGTTTTAGAATAGAAAATTATAGATGCAAAAATGATTCAATCATGTTGGTTCTAAGTCTTGGGTCTTGACCACAGTGAATTCAACAAAAACGGCGAACCTTTTTCATTTCTTGGAAGGTGTTTAGAACGCGCCCACATTCCCATGAGTCCAAAGTGGAGAATGCTGCGGCTGAGATGTCAGCAACCAAGTTTCGAATTGCAACGAGAGACAAGGAGCCTTGAACCAGTTTCCTTAGGCGAATATGGTAATCTCCTTGGTGAAAAAAGAGGGCTGATGGACCAATCAACTGTTCCTTGCTTTTGGGGTAAGTTGGCTTGAACAGGTGGGCTAGAGTTACTAGCACAAACCGAGCTGCCTCCGGGCTAGCCAGCATAATACAAGGGCAACCAAGGATACGAGTCTTGAAGATTTCTCCATATCTATACCACCGGAAAAGAAGCCATCCAATTTAATGAGCAAAAGTGCTCAAAAACTACATATGCACAAAAAAAAAAAAAAAACAACGGAAATAAGGAGAAAGCATCAAAATACTGCATAGATTTAAGATAGAAAGATGAACCTCTTCTGCTTGGAATCAAAGAAGACGTTTGGGTCTTGAGAGTAAAGTTGAAGAGTCTCTCCAATATGAGGCCAACCCATTGAACCGGGAGGGAGCACAACTCCTTTATGTAAATCTTTCTTGTTTCTTTTTCCAACGATGTATGACAGCAAACCAAAGAGAAAAATGAGAACGCATACAAGAATCGCCCCACCCATCTCTCTCTCTCTCTCTCTCTCTTTCTTTATCACTCACTCTCTAGGAGAAGGTGTTAACACCAGAGTTGTTTTAGTCAAATGCAGGGATTCGCTTTGGTCGACCTTGACACTGAGACAGGAGGAGCATGTCCATTTATATAGGAGCAAGTTGAATAAAGAGATACTTACAAATGCAACATATCCAACAAAAATAAATAAATAAATAAATATAAATAAACCATTTAATATTTTAGAGATAGTTATTTTTTTTTGGTCTATAATAAATTATTTATTTTCTTTGCATTTGCATATCTTAAAATAACATGATAAAAACCTCTTGGATTTTGTCCTCAAGGCTGTGGGACATAAATGGGGTCACGAATTTATATAACGGCACTGGTTTACATCCTATGGATGTTTTTTTTTTTTTTTTTTTTTTTTTTTGACTAACCCATGAATGACTTTACGTTTATCCAAAAAGAAGAAAAAAGCGAAGACAGGGGTTTCCCATTATTATTTTTTTTTCTCTTTTTCGGTGATGTCGAGGAATAGCAACGTGTGCTTGACTCACCGGATACCATGTCTATTTTTACCATTAGACTAATCATGAATAGTTGACGTTGATTTTAATTTTCATGCCATAAATACATCATTTAATGAATTCAATGTCGTCTTTATCATAAAATATAAAAAAGGAAATTACGGAAGCATTTAATATCGTTACTGGAACTAAGAGCGTGACAGTCTTCGATGTTCTTGAAAAACTTCTATTATCACATTCAAAGTTGTACTTGATTATAAGCCAAACCATTATAGATAAATATTAAAGAGTTTCACAGGACAATCTAGAGGATCAAACACACACATATGTTAGGCATAATTTATTCTTCCTATTGTTTTAATGAATACTTCCAAAAATTGGATATGCTTCGACTTCATAAAAATTTTTTAGTTTAATTGCAGTGTGAACAGAATCCGTCTTTGAAAAAAAAGAAAATATATTTTGTCTATATATAAAGTAATTTTCATGTTACTAGTGTTTTGACTTTTTAACTTATTTTGTCCATAAAAAATGACCAATATTAAAAGAGTAATTGTTCAAATATATAAAAAGAAAAGATTAAGCTAAGTTTATATTAAAATAATTTTTTACATTAGTTGGACAAAATACCCAATAAATAACATTATTAACTCCCTAATGCATTGATTAATAGATAATACTATAATTAGTGCAATCAAATTCACTTACAATACCATAATAATTTTTTTTTTTTTTACTTTTAATGTTTTATTGTCATAGTAGGATTGGCCTCAGTCACATGGGCAGAGGGAGATGATGACACACACTGATGCCTCTTACCATTTACCACCCGAGCAAACTCGAATTCCTAATTTTTTTTTTATTATTTCCAGAAAAATCCCATTCATACAAAAAAAAAAAAAAAAAATGTTATAAATAAATCACAAATTACCTCTTATAACCCATATAATCACATTCTCTTGGTAATGTAGCGATGACCGTCCCATCCATTCTTTCCCACCAAAGATTTTCGTCTAGACTTTGACTCACTCATAATTATTTTCTTGTGTCGCCGTTGAAATTTGTAACAGAAGTAAAGAATGGATTCCGTTTTCTTTTGGCTCATCTCTTCGTCTAATATTTGATTGACAACGATGGTGATCGCTAGCAGGACTTACTAATTCTATACATGTCAATTCTACATATTTTTTTTTTTTTTTATTAAATAATTAATACATGATTTTGTATTGTTATATAAGTAATATTGAATTTTTGTGATGACAATGGGGACAGACCAGACATGAACCTTGCAGATGCTATTTTGATTTTAACACAATTATAATTAAAGTACCTTAACTTGTTTTGTATTCAATAAACATTACAAGCAATTCATCAAAATTAATGTCAAAAGCTGAGATGATGACATGTCAAGTAGCATGTCATATATCTTTTTTTAGAGTTAATATACATATTTATTTATAATTTATTTATGATTATAAATTTAATTTATATTTATAAAAATAATAATTTAATAATTTTTATAATTTTTAAATAATAAAATTAATCTATCATTAAAATAAGAAAACGATTATGTTCTTTTGGCTGACATGATCAATTAAAATGGATACAATATTAACATAAAACTGAGACAAAATAGGCGACTAAGGACTTTGTTGGATTGAAATCAGATTAAACTTAGTCTAATCCATTTAAAGTTTAAAAATTATTTTAAAATTTTTTATTTTATATTATATAATGATTAAATAAAAAAATTAGTAAAAAAGATATATATCGGCCTTTTTCAAGATATATAGTGGGTTTGATTGGCGGCCAATTGCCGAACTAATCGCACGTGTAGTACTTGATGTCGTAGACGGTCTCCGGATCGGATGTGGGAACGATGGGCTTGAGCTTCGGGTTGGCCGGAGAGTGGACCTGGTACTCCAAGAGGGTGGGCAAGGCGGATCGGCATTCAGGGTCGACGCATGGCCCGGTTATCTCCCATGGCATTTTAATGAACCGTTTCAAGGTTTGGAAGAGACCGGAAGTGCTTGCCGGTTTCGCCATCTGGTTTTCGCCTTCAACACCTGAGACAGAGATGATTATGATAATTGGAATTTAGGACGAAATGCCGGCTTCGCCAGTGAAAACAGGGTTCAGGGTTAAATTACAGAAAATGAAAAATATTTTGGCTATTTATTTGTCCCTTTTATTTGTTAGAGGAGTAATTATTTATGAGAAATGTAGAGAAGATTTTTTTTTTTTGGTTGGGTGGAGAAAGAATTTAATTATCAGTAAGATTTTCGAACACCAAATCTTTATCTGCAGTTTTAAACTTGATAATACTTGAATTACAATAATTAAATATTTTATATTTATAAATATTAATTAAAATAAAATTTAAAAAAATAAAAAAAATTTATATAATATGAAGCGACACATTATTCGTAGTAAATATATCTTTTTAATGAATTTTTATTTATTTATTAATTTATTACATAATATAAAATAAAAATTTTTAAAATATTTTTAAAATTTTAAATAAATTTAATTTAAATTTATTTTAATAAAATAATAAATTAATTATTTTATTTTAATTAATTATATTAATATAAATAATAAAAATATTTTTATTTTAATAATAAATTAATTTATTATTTAAAAATTATAAAATTTATTAAATTATTATTTTTTATAAATATAAATTATATTTATAATTATACAGTAAATTACAATAAATATATAATTTTACCTTTTCTTTTATCTGAACGAGGTAGCATTAGCTAATTTTATTTGTAAAATAGTACAAATTGTCAACCGTCAAAAAGTTAAATTTAAGCCCAGGAAAAATGGGTCAAATTTAAAGACGGCGAATTATCTTCTATGACTGCGCATTTAGGTCACAAGATTTTTTAAAATTTAAAGTTCCATTTTTCGAGAGGACAAAAAGAACAAAAATCCCTTGAAAGCAATCAAGGGCATGCTACAAGGTAAATCATGTATAGCGAAGAGAAAGACAGGATTGGCGAGAAGATTTAAAGAACTGATTTACATGCTTTGTGATTGTGAAAAGAGAAACAGAGTCATTGTAATTTCACATGAAATAATATTTTTAAGACATTGTAAATTGTTGTAAAATAGGTATAAAAATAATTGTTTTTATTTTTTTTTTTTTTTTTTTTTTTATATGAGTTACACACATTAGTAGTTAGAGTATGACAAGTGTCTAAATATAAAATGCGATATATTATTTAGTTAAAAAAAATATTAGTAAAACCTCTAGTATCCTAACGTTACTCTTCATCGAATTATGTATCATTAATAATACTTGAGAGAAAATCTATCTCTACGGGCAAGAGGGACCAATTAAGAGACTTTCTACGATGACTTCCTCCAGAGTAAAGGAACAGTTTACTTTGTTTTCAATTAAATGATAAGATGATTGTAGGCAACAAAATAAAATTAATAATTGCATTTATTGACAAAATTACTGCACAACGCACTACTAATTAAAAAAAAAAAAAAGACTACATTAATATACTTTTTATTAAACTAGATATGCACATGTAATTAAAAAGCACACAAACTAAAAAAAAGTATAAAATAAAATATTTTTTTATATCATACATAAAGAAAATTTAGTTGGACATACAAAAAATTTTGTATTATATTTTTATATTTTTATTCCACATTAATTTACATTAATATAATATAAAATTTATAATATTAAATATTTTAATATTATAAAATATTTTATATATAATATAAAAATTAATTATATCTATATTTCTCCTTATCACTTTTATGTTTATTTAGTAAACCTTTGAGTTCCACCCGTTCTCGTCAAAGAAAACTCGTACGGGAGGACTTTGTGGAGACGTGAAAGTCCCTGGGGCCTGGACCCCAATCCTCTTAATGTGCAACCAATCCCACACAGCAACTACTACTCTTGGACCCTCGTTCTTGCCGGCCACTATCAGGGCCAGCAGGATTTTGAAACATGGCCAAATATTATTGGTCAGGTTCAAAGAATATTCAGATACGCTGTGCCCCAACGTGCTCCTTCCTATATTTTCTCAAGCCATCCAGTTAGTTACACGTGTCTGTGAGGTTCCGCCTTTAAGGAATTACACGCGCTCTTTCCCTCCTAATAAGCTTGTTCCATTACCAACCTACCCATACTGTATTTTTTTACTCTTTAATTAATTCTATTTGAGATTTAAACCCTCAATTTTAAAAATAAAATTTTAAAAAGATAAAAGAAAAAAAAGGAGAGAGAGAGAGAGCCAATTTATGCACACACACATAAAAATTTAACTAGCTTAGGACTTAAGATAGATGTTTTTAAATGGAGCTCAAATAGATGTACTAAATTTAAAAATTCTCTTTTGTACAAAATGTTGGTGCATTAAGACAAAAAATTTAATAAATTTTGCATACTGGAGATTTTTATGTGTTAGTAGTTACCAATCAAAATTAAAAGTTAAAAACTAGAAAGATATTATTGGAAACAAAATTTTATATTTAAATTAAATATAACTATTGTAGTTTATTGATAATTTTTTGACTCTCAAAATTAGGAAATATTTCAATAAAATTAGTATCAAAATCGTTCATATATTACAAAAATTAATAAGTATTCTATCATGAATTGCAAAAAATTATATTGTTGTTAGCAACAAAACTACTAATTCTTTCACTAAAACTCATTGACAATTAAGAAGATAGAGGCAAATGATCACTTCTTCACGACTGAAATGAGCAAAAGCACGAGTTGAAAAATTGTCAATATAAAAATATTACATGGGGCAGATAGTAATTTGCAGGGAGGGATGAGAAAAATTTTAAATGGAGGAGCGTAAAATTTGCACGGGGCAGGGAGGGCATCCCACCCTTGCCCCATTGTAGATCCGTCCATGCCTTTTAGTGACTAGTCTCTTCTTGATCGTCCCTCTCCTCACTCTGTCTTTTCAGATCTGAGTCTGGCTTGGTTGTGGGTTAGTGTCCTCGTGTCATTGCCTGTATGGTGGTCTGTTTTTGCTCTCCTTCAGCTTTTGCATCGTCATGTCCTTGAGAGTTGGTTTTAGGGTACACCTTGAATGGGGGCCATGTTCATTGCTAATAATGCATATCTTTGTTACTAGCCAAAAAAAAGAGCAAATATGGAAATTTTAGAGGAAATCCGAATCTAGAATTACAGCTAAAAGAAAATGTTTCATCACGTAAGAGCAGTATTTGAGAGTCCTGGTTTGAAGGGTTCCTAATTAAAGAGTAGCCAATATATTTTAATGTTAAATTTGTTTGCATAATTAAGAAATAAAAGTTATTTTCGAGTAGCCATCAAATTTCTAGGTTACCCAGAGTATCATGTATTTATAAAAATATGTCCTGTAATCCTAAAAAATAGGAATGGTTCTAGTGTACCACGTGACAATCTACGACCTTTTCGAACTACTTTCGTCCAATACTTCTACTTTCAGAGGCACCCGACGAACACTAAGGATGTTGCCTGACAATAGTGGGACACACGAACATGTGACGTGCGCCAGACCCCCGAGAATCAGGGATCATTCTATTCCCAACTCCAAGCTTGCTTTTGGTCAGATTCTTGCATCCACAGTCAATGTTAGGTGCTCTGCGAGAGGATGGTCCATTAATCAAGAATTTGAGCTCGAAACTGGAGAGCTCAAGTTCTAATCACCGGGTAGGATGAAAAGGATTTAATATATAGGTCTAGGAAGATTAACAATTGTCGTGTAACATACCACCTAATAAGTTTGGATTTTTTTTTTTTTAAAAAAAAAAAATTCTATATTTGGTTAATTAAGTGGAATTTAATTGTCTGACATCCTAATTTATCAAAACTTTCCTTTTTTTTTTTTTTGGTGATTAAACTCTCCCTTATTTCTTACGAAAAAAATCGTTGTTAAATTAACTAATTAACGCAATATTCTACTCCAAATATTTTAACCTAAATGTTATTAAATAATCGTTTTTACTTTTTGAACAGTGGCATCCCATGATGCAGAAGAAACCTAAAAGTAACTGTTTAATCGTTGACACCCTAATTTTACGTTTATTATAAGTACATAAATCATATATAATATAGTTTAAAGAACTTTCAGGAGACGAGACAATGTTGTTTAGAACTTTGCTGCCATGGCGCGCCACTACATCATTATTCTAGCTTATATAATTCCCGCGCTGCAAGACTTCCTGTTGCAATACTTTGTGTTATAAAAATTTACGTTTATAAATATTTTTTTATATGTGATATACCTTTCTACAAAATAATTGACAATCCCAGTTGTTTTTGATTGCTCTTTTTCAGAATATTGGCATTGCTTTCAACGAAGACAATCATGGGCGGGAGGAATTGAGACAGTAGGGTACAAAAGCTAGCCGATACGTGTCGACGCGAAGCATACCCTGACAAGCCATCGTTCTTCCTATTCGCTTCCCCGACAGGTAAATCTCTCACGATACTGAGGCATATCGAAAATATTTGTCGGAGACATTTTGTATTCAAAATATAGACAATAATATAAAATGACCACTTTAATATTTTTTAATATATATATATATATATATATATATATATATATATATATGGTGTCTAATAAAATATGCGTCCATTTAATATTTCTTTAAAACAAAAATGTTAGGTTTTTGAGTCAAGCGGGTACATACCCCCCCAAAAAAAGACCCCAATAAAAACTAAAAAAAAGAGAAAAAGCAATCTTGATTAATGCATCTTTCTGAATTCTCGTTACTTTCGCTTTAAAATATTTGCGTCCATATAGTAAGTCTGTATCATAAAAAACAAAATACATAAATCTTCAAACAATCTGGAACAAAAGGGGAATCATCATTCTTATATTGGTCATTGGCATGGGAGTCCAATCAATAGAACAACACGTAGAATGATATCGTACAAAGTCTCTCATAAATTTACCCAATTTTCTTTTTCCCGGCTGGTGTTCAAAATTATATGTACCCCTTTGGCACGAGCTGCATGAAATTATTTTTCTTCTGCAAAACACCCCTACAGTGGTGTTGACAAATTTATATCAAAAAAAAAAAAAAAAAAAAATGAAAAAGAAAAACAGTCATATTGACAAGAGAAGGACAAAACTGTTCCAGTCTGCAAACTCATTCAAGTAGCTTCTTTTCCTTTCAGCTATATCATCTTCACCATTCTCTTTATGTCATTCTTCTTTGTCCGTTTGCTGGGCAACGTCAATGACCAGATAAAATTACCCATGGAATTTTATTGTGCCGATCCAATCAATTTGACGCTTTCCAGACATGAGTTTATTATACTACGATAATTATAGTCCCTTATTTCTATAATTAATATTGTTATTATGTACCAAAAATTTTTTTAAAAGAATAAAATTAATAATTATGGTAATATAATGTATAGATTTGTATTTAAAATGTTTTAAATGTATAGGATCCATGAAATATTATCGTTACAGATGAATGAAAAGAGCTGTTTTCCCTCTTCAGTTCCTTTCTCCGAGGAGGGACAATGAAAAAGAATAGTTCACTAGAGATTACACAATCGGCATGAAAGATTAACATTACCATGGATCAAAGTGGGCCATGCAAAAAATACTACGAAATCAAGCTATAGCTTCATTTCAGCTAGGTTGGAATCCAAACTCATTCCACGCGTTAAGTGCAATTGATACATTAATTATCTGCAAAAACTTGAGCTTCGGATCTTCTTTTTATCAAATGAATGAAGATCTTGAAAGTATCAACATGGTTCTTTTTCTTGGCAAGTTCAAAAGTTTGAAGATTCAACTGGTTGGTTTTGATAAGGTTTTACTCAAAACATAACATTAAAATTTGTTCAATAAATTAGTCAAGTAAAAATAATAATAAAGTTGATTCATTTAAATTTGCGAATAATTTATTTAAAATTTGTCAAAATTTTATTTTATCAAGTCATTAAAAGACTTGATTAATACATCATTGCTATATATTTGATGGATTTGTTTGAATTACAAAAACATTTTCTTTGTAAAAAAAAAAAAATGATAACTATCATATATATGATTATTTCTCAAACTCTATCAATTAAAAGACTTGTGCATTAAGATGTATTTTTATATTTATAATTATACATTAAATTAAACACTTATTTTTAATTAATTAGTTTTATTAAATATTTTTTATCAATTTTATTTTATTTTTAGCATTAATGTTTGTAATTTATATATATATATATATATATATATATATATATATATATATAATACTATAAAGTAAAATAAAACGAGTTATTTATAAAAGGTTTGAGGGTCGACTTAATAAAAAATAAGCTCAGCTCGTTAACTAAACGAACAAAGCTGGAGCATACCAAAACTCGACATTGGCTGCATGCCAGCAGAAGATAGATGGATCAAAAAGTTCAACATTTTTCCAAAAGACAAAACTAGAATAGGTTATTAATGCCAAGTAAGTGTTGATTTGTTTTCTACATCAAATAATTATTAAGTTGTTCATTCAAGAAAACCAACCCAAAATCATTTTACTGCGTTCGGAAGGACTTAGTCTGTATACTATACTTCTTAAAAGCCAACAGCTAGCTTATTAGCCTCCAAAGAGTGTTATGGTGATACTTTGTAAACCTTTCAAATTAATTAACAATTATGGTACATTTGGTACCCCGTATTAGGTTAATTTCTCAGCTTATTTTGACGGTTAAAAATTACACTATTATTTTTATTTTTTTTCCGTCTAGGCACAGTTAAAAATCGTTCACGAAAATTTTAACCGTTTAAATCTAAGAGATATACCGACCCTATGTAGCTCCCCTAAGAAGACTTAATCACGAGAGTTATAACAAATATTTGCGTCACTTGCCCAGAAAAAAAAAAAAAAAAAAAAAAAAAAAAAGGGATGTTTTTCGACTATAAAACCTTGGTCATGTTAGAATTTAATAAGCTATTCATTTTTTTGGTCCCACTTAAATTTTTATGTTAAATAATTTTTTAATATAATATCAAGTCATTTATAATTAAGAAGTTTTAAATTTAAATCACTCTATCTTTATTATTTGAAATTATTAAGTCGTGAGTCACACAATAAGAGTAACTCTTTTTTACAATTTTATACTTTTTTTTCTTATGATTAAAATTTGAAATCTTAAAATTAGAAATTTAACTTTTTAACTTATTAAGTTTGCTCCAAAGAACTTAATATTGAATCTCTACATGTATTAAACACATGTGCTTTGTTCTTGCTTTGAATCCAATAAATTTGCGCATAAAATGACATATTAAAGTTTAATATGTTATATATTGGATAATTTATATTTTTAATCTCTTAAACTTGATTAATTAGCTAATGGTACTTCCAAAAATTTTAGAAGTTAATTTAAAAACATGTAAAGGTTTAAAATTAAAAATTTACATATATCATATTTAGTTGTTTGTACTTCCAATTTACCTAATGCTGTAAATTTACCTGCGAAAATTTCAAGATAAATTTGAACAATCTTTTATTCCATCAAAATTAAAGGTATTTGTGTTTTGTCTTATGCGGAAAATCATTTTCTGGTTTAGAAAGGGAAAAGAGAAAGCAATGATTGAGAAAGATTATTAGATGAGAAGAAGAAAAGCTAAGAGTTGCCAATTAATTGTCCTTGATTGTGCCCCACTTTCCCATCTTTACACTGGAGGCCGGGCGCATTGCCTATCCTACAGCGGCTGTTGCCTAGTTGATTTTGGAAATTAGGTAAAAGGGTATCAAAATCGACCGAAGCAAAAGTGCAGGAGACAAATATTCTTTGCATTGCATTATCTTTTTCCTGTTGCAGCAACAGATAATTAATCCAACTCCAAGCACTACTGGGCTTCTTCCTAGCTGACTAGCACAAAAAATTTGACCAAAAATGAAAAGATATATCAGTGAAGAAGAAAAAGGATGCAAAAGAAAAGAAAGTTGAACATTATTGCATGGTTCCCCTTTTTGATTTTGGTAACGCGAGGCGGAAGTTGACGCGATAGGATCGATGGAAATGAAAGGGGTGGTGGTAGATTAACATCCGTACCAAATAATCGGGGTTCGTCCAATTAGCAGTCGCCTTTAGATCGTTTACTGGACCTACAATTCAACTTTGAATCAGCCACATCACTACATCCAGCTGTGAGTATCTCCTAAAGTGTGAATTATTGGCTTCAGTCAAATGAGGAGTCCATTCAACAATTTAAATTTATTTATTTTTTAAATTTATTCAAATATTTTGAGGAATACGGATATAATTGATACGATTGGACACAAATTTATAATTATACATAACTCTTAATTATAGTTAAAACATATTTTATGTATAATTTTTAATAAATAGATAAAAAAAAAAAAAAAGAGATTTTGATTTTTTTTTTTTTTAATTTCACACAAGTTATTTTTTTCTAATTACTCTTATCACTTATTTTTTCAACCTTTTACAACCTTCTTTTGTTAATTCTCTATTATATTAATCACCTGATAGCTCATGTATTGCCATGTATGTTTAATTTTGCAAAATTAGATGTTACTTTAGTATTTTTGTAATGATATAGTAATATTTTTTTAAAAATTAAAAATTAATTTTAAAAAAAAGAAATTTTATTTTAAAATTTTTAAAAAAATATAATTTAATTTTAAATAATAGAAAAAAAATCTACATTAATTTCTAAAAATAGAAACATTTCTGAAAACTATAGATTGATTTTGCAAAAACAAATATTTTTTTAAAAAATTAATAATTAATTTTTTAAAAAAAACAGTAAATTATAAATTAATTTTGCAAAAAAAAAAAAAAAAATAGAAATTAATTTTAAAAAGTATATAAATTTTAAAAAAATAAGTAAAATTATAAATTAATTTATAAAAATAAAAAACAAATTGAAAAATTGAGATTAATTTTAAAAAATTTTGCAAAATTCTTAAATTATTTTGAAAAAATTATGAAAAATAAAAAATAATTTTGATTATGATAATTGAAAATAATGGCAACACTGTCCCATGGTCGACAGCATAAATTAATTCAACGGATATAGAGTGATGTCAAATATAACCTTCAACGTATCCTTGATAGGTTGTGGCGATGAATTAGGCATCTTAATTATGTCAATAACAGAATAGACAATATTCTGCTTGCATGAAATGAGTTGTGAAGCGTGATGATGACGGACTGAATGGCGAAAGGGGAGGTGGAGGTGGCATGGTGGCACGGTGGCACAAGGCGTGGGAGAGGGCATCAAGGAGGCTACGAGTAGACATGAGGGAGTGCGGCGGCAGTATTATCTTGGGCGTTGTGGAAGGAGGAGTAAAAGGTATATGCCAAGTAGGTATTGCGTTAGAATCGGCGATAATGGCGAGGAAGTTGAAATTTTTCAAAATTAATTTCTATTCCTTAGAAATTAATTTAGATTTTTTTTCTTTTTTTTTCAGAATTTTTTAAAATTAATTTTTATTGTATAGAATTTTTTCTGTTTATCAAAATTGATTTCTAATTTTCACATTTTTATTTCTGTTTTTCAAATTAAATTTAAATTTTTGTAATTCTTTTAAAAAAATATTGTTACATCATCGCCGAATCGCTGACATGATACGTAGATTACCAAGTAGTAAGGATAACTGAAAACTGATGGAAAATGATTTAAAATGTTAACGGAAAATTTGATTAATGTAATTTTAAAAGGAAGAAAAACTGTGGATAAGATTTTAAAAACAAGCAAATACTGTGACTAAAATTTTGTTTTGTAATTAAGTAATATAAACGGGTGTCTATTTGTAGGTATTATGGGCAGAAACCGTGGCCGGAAAAGGGTGGTGAAGGCTATGACAGCTCTTGCAAATTCCAGTAATATCTCCGTCAATTACTTGGGGGACGTATGGATCGAATGTGGGCTCATGACAGCCAAAATCATCATCTTTTCGGTGCAATTGATTGCAGCTTCCATACTTTTTTGATAGGGGGGGCTGTTTTAATTTTTGTGGTTCCCTTTTAAGTTTTGATTTTTCTTTTTTGAAACTTGTGGTGGTGTGTTAAATTTTGTTTCTTTTTACCCCGTGAAAACATTTGGCTGCCACCCCTTTTGCACGCTATAAAAGTGCTTCATGAATCTTGACCTGTGATTTACATAGGTGTGTGGACTGTCATCCACTGCATCCTCACTTCCTTTTTCTTCCTTTTGCATAAAAGAGAGAAAAAAAAAAAAAAAAAAAAAAAAGTAGAAGACAACAGCAAAACCAATAGACCGAGGATTTTTTTTACAAGTTTCAATCATCAAATCTTTGTCCCTGTTTTCTTTTCCTTTTGAAAAGGAAGAAGGCAAATTCAATGAACGTATCTTGTAATACTTTGCTTTTTCTATGAATATAGCCACATACGTGATTGGAAAAGACAATATCTGGTTTATCTCCATCTCTAATAATATCCTCATACCCACCAGTGGATGGACGAGATCAACGTCACCAGCAGGTACTAGGTGACACACTCCACTCGGCGATAATATCTGTACCAGAATCACCTTTTCGCAACACATGCTTTAATTCTAAATTCCGACAATTCCCATGCAAACTCTGGATGTCACTAAGTAGCACGACTAGCGGGTGAGTCAAAAACATAAGGTGCATTGCTTGGAGTGAGTCAGACTCGAGAACAGCGTTTCGATGTCCCGGCTCCAAGGCTAGCTGGCTAGCTAGCTCCCAACTCCTGACAAATCCCCAAAGGCTCGGCCACCATTTTCGTTGCCACACCTACTAAAAGTTCATAAAGCCACCCAGCCATAGAACGTTTTCATCTCAAAGTACTCCCCCGAAATTTGCCGCCCCAGGATTCCCTCTGGCACTACCGTCGATATTTGTTGTAAGCCAATCTCTGGGAGGTGGCTCCCAGCAAACCAACGGCAAATGTCGCGAATCAAACTCCCCCGACAAAGTAAACCTCGGGAGGCAATCTGCCAGAAACTTGGGCATCTGATGCCTTTAAAATAAAAATTGGTTCTGACAGCCCGGATAGCATCATCATTCCGAGCTTTCTGAATAATCTAGTAAGCACACAAGAACAACATAACTAGAGTATGCAGTCCACCAGGGGAGTCTTGAGACCCCACTAAAAAGAGAAAAAGAAAAAAAAAAAAAAAAAGGAAAAATTCAACCAATCCAACAAAGAATATGAGAAAAAGGAAGGTGGAGTCCCGCCCATATAAAAGTGCCAACCAATCACACTCCTCGTGCTTGAGGACAGTACTTCAGTAAATGTAGTATATATCCTTTGGCGCTGCATTACACCTAGAACATGTAGAAGTCGTACAGAGTCTGTTCGCATCCTGTCCACATTAGTGAACGGTAGTTCCTCGAAGATCTGCGGAAGGAAAGCCTTTAACTTTTGTGGGATTTTTAAACGCCACAAACCATTTCACAAAAGATCCAACTCCTCCTTGGTTATATGTACGAGACAACAACTCATATCCCGCAATAGCCGAGCATACACCATGCGAACTTGCCAGCCAGGATATTATATCTGCGCTGAGCGAATGCCAAGGAAGTGGAACAGAACATACAAAACTCTGAATTTGTAGGGAAATAGGCGTAGCCAAATTACTCAGTTGCCAATGCCCAGCGTGAATGATCTCACTCATCACTGCCTGGTCTTCAGTAAGGTGCACCGTGGACATATTGAACCATGTGAGCTAAAGGTTGTGGCACTGCCCATCGACCATGCCAACGAGTGACGTTATCTCTTGTACCAATGTGGAATCCAAACCTCAAAACTATTGGTAATGGCTTTCCAAGAATAAGAGGTCGTTGAAGAATTTACACTTCCTAGGTGCTTACCGTTTAAATATTTTTCCAGTAAAATGGAAGTCCAAACTTTGTCATTTTCACTTAACAAATCACAGCTGAGTCTACCTTGCATAGCCACGTTGTTTAGGCGTGCCCGTCGAAGACCCAAGCCCCACTCATTTTTAGGACGGCTGTCTTCATCCCAACTGACCAAGCGAACTCCACATCTGTTAGGATTCGAGGTCCAAATGAAGCGTCTTGTGATCTCTTCAAGTTCATCACAATTTGAGTTCGGTCGCCAGGTCTTTTGCATGGCATAAATTAGTATAGAAGCAAGAAAGCTTCGCGCCGAGTTTACCCGACTAGCCATATTAAGGAGCTTTAATTTCCATACAGACAATCGTTGGCAAATTTTATCCACAATATAAGCATAAGTCGCTCTCGTAGGGTGGCCATAAAGGAGAGGGACACCTAGGTATTTCCCCAGGTCCTAAGTGAAAGAAAAGTTACCAGCCAAAGAACATTTCTAGGAAACCTAGAAGAGACGATAGCCCTCGACTTGAGATGATTAACTTTGAAAATTGAAGCTAAGCAAAACTCATTTAACGTCTCACACACCACACAAGCTTGAGCAATTGTTGCTTTAGAGAATGACATAACATCGTCAGCAAATAGCAAATGAGAAAGAATGGTTCGGGGCATGCATGTTGGTATGACAGTAGAAGAAGGACCTCAAATGTAACCAAAAAACTTGTTGTCTTTAAGCTGCTAAAGTAGCACAAGAAGAAGAGGATCAGAGTAAAAACGAGAAGATTGTGTAAGTGACTCTCTTTAATTGGTTTTCAATCTTCATCATATATATATATATATATATATATACACGACGATTCAAAAAGTATGCATCATTACCTATTGAAATTTTGCAAAACTAAGTACAATCAAATACAAATTCAAATTAATCTAAACTTAATTTTAGGGATTACAAATAAATGAAGTCATCATCCATCCATTCTAATACATTCAAAATTTAAGTACTTGATTAAGATACGAGTAAGGTAACTTTGATGAATTCATACAAAAAGATAGGAAGACAAATGGTCCCTTTGCCTGAAAGAATGAGGAGGTTTAAAACTATTAAGTCTCTCCTTGTTCCATAAGATGGACAATGTGATACTAGAAACTCAAAACATAATCAACTTTATAGTGTTTATAACAAAGTAGATCTTTCACAAAGTAAGCTTAAAAAACCTCCAATTCACTCAATCATAAGTCTTCTCTAAAGTAATCTTGAACACAAAGATCCCTTTAGTGCTTTTAAAACTTTGTCCTACATTCACTACTTTCTATGCAACAATGATATTTTCTGAAGTATTGCATCTAGAAATGAAACTTCCTCAAAGAGGGCTAATGAGCTTGTCTAGCAAGGGTGGAATACAATTAACTAGCACCTTGATAATTAGCTCAAAATTGACATTACACAAGCTAATTGGTTGAAATTTCACACTCTGATTAGCATTTTCTCCCTTTGAAATAAGATAAATGAGTGTCTTGAAGAAACTCTCTTGAAATGCACTGTTACAGAAAGCCCTTTGTATTAAAGCAACAATATCATCTCCAATAATATCCAATATGATTTGGAACAACCTGTTTGAAGCCCATCTAGGCTTAGTGCTTTGAAAGACTTCATGGATTTCAATGCCTTAAACATCTCTTCCTCTGTTACATGAACTTCAAGAGACTTACATTACATAATAGCATTTAGACGAGGATGGTTTTCTATCGGCAAAAATAGGACGATGATCTCAGTAGAGCAAAATAGCTTCTGAAAATGAGATGAGACATCCTCCCTTATGGATTGCTAATCATAACACCATCTCCTATCAAGAAGCTTCGTGCTCTTAATTTTATTAAATTTTCTTTTGGCAATAGTGGGGACATGGAGAAATTTACTACTCTTGTTGCCCAATTTACACCATTGTATATGTGACTTCTAAAGCCAACATAGCTCTTCTTGTTTAAGGGCAAATTGTATTCAGTTGAAGGTTGCTTCTCCAGTGAAAAAGAAAGTCATTCAGGCGTCAATCTAGAGCCAATTAAATACCATTCAATCTTGCCAAAGATGCCTTTTTTGTCGAAATATATTATTGAATGCAGAACGATTGAATTCCAAAGTCACATGTTGTACTACGACAAGTATGACCAGATTGTTTGGGATAGAACACTCGTCACTAATCCAAGACTAATGCACCACATCGTTAAACCCCTTACGTGTCATCCAAGCAGCCATAAACATGAAGGGATGAGTGACATGACTTGAACAAATGGTTAGAAACCTGTAGGAAAGGAAGATGACCAAACAAAATTTTAGGCAAAGTAATAATAGACACCTTCGGGAAAAGTGCACGCAATTCTCAGTAGCCAAAGCTCGATCTATGCTTTGTGATATGACCACCCTCTCATGTTCCTTTGGATGCCATATAAATAAAGGCCCCTTGAATCCCAAATCTTGAAATCCACAAAAATCAAAGTTCAAATTTTCTAGTTCGGTTGAATTGGTAATGACCTCCTTTTTTTTTTTTTTTTTTTTATTGGCTAAGAACACTGTTTAAAATCTCCCATCAAGATACGTGGAACTTGTAACTGAGAAGACAACTCCTTGATATTATACTAAAGCGTCTTCCCGAGAGAAGGAATCAGGCTAGCATGAATGGTAGAGCACGCCACTCCTCTATGTCTAAGTGAGATACTAGAATATTGTTAGAAAATAAATTATAAGTTATAGTTCTTAAAAATAATAATAATAATAATAAAAAAAATAAAGAAGAAAAAAATAATTAAAGAAAATGGATATAAAAAAACTAAAAATAAAAGATTATAAGTTTACATTATTCAATCAATTTGATTTACTATAATAAGAGAAAATAAAATCAAATATTATTAAAATAGAAAATATAAAAAAAATTTATAAAATTTAATTGATAAAAATATAAATAATAAATTAAAAACTCTTAATATTTAACTTTTAATTGTATTTCTATATTATTTTTTTTTAAAAAAAAAAAAAAGAAACAATTTTACTATCTCAATGTGAGATTTTAGTTACTGATTTAACAAATATAACTATGCTCGGTTCCTTCGGAAATTGACATTCTCGGCATATCATTTCCTGCACCCCTGATATTACAAGATAGAATTTTAAATAATCTATTACGGGGGCAATTCATAAAGATAATATATAAAATAGAGATATAGAACAAGAGCAGCACTGCCTGAGCAATAAGTGCTCATGCACCAAAATCACAGTTGCTTCCACATTAGCAGCCTCAAGTTCCATGACATTGCAATCTTCAGAGACATGCTGGGCGATGATATCAACGAGAAAAAGCATCAGGAGGCCAATCCTGGTTAGAGGGGCTGGGGGTTTCCAACAGTATTCATAGTCTTGCTAAGAAGTCTATGATATCGTTCCATTGCCAAACCCTTGGAACTCGCCAAGAAAGCTGAAATTCTCAGCTGGGTTTAAAGAGCTTGAAGAGGTACCAGCGGTGAACGATAAATCCTTCGACCCAGATGAGTTAATGGGTCTCGTCGGGGGCGCAGTGGTTGGGCTTTGCAAGGAAGGCATCTTATCTTTGGATGGGGCCGACTTGGATTTGCAAGAGATTCTCCAATACCAGGCATAGAGTTTCCCTTTGCAACTTGGGGCTTATCCCGGGCTATATTCAGCCCATTTTTTTTTGTGGGGAATAATGCTAAATATTCTCCTATCAATCAATGCCCAATCAATGCCCTCTTCAAATTTTCGACATTTGTCGGCAGATGAGCTAACGAAGCATATCTGTTAAGATTGGAAGAATCCCCTTTTTCAGGATCTTGATGCCCAATTTTACCCATACCTCGCCTCCTTCTGGAGACCACCATCCACGGTCCAAAGTAACCCGCGATTCCTCAAGATTTCCATATCTTCCAGGGCTCTGTCAGGCTCCGCCCTAAAGAGGGCAGAGTCGATGCAAGTTGATCAAAGATCATAATCCTCACCCTGATTCTTCACTTTTAAATAGGGAATGTAGGATTTCCAATTGCTTGCTAAATTGAATTTGTGCGTTGATTTTCAAGTAATATTGAAACCCATAACGGTTTGGGCTTAACCCATGAACTGTTCAAGGCAGGCCTTCTTGAGTTTCGTTCAGCCTTCCCTCCACCGTGCAAATCAATCAACAGCTGCAGCAACATCAAACGACTGCTCTGGAGAATAAATCCGATGCCCAGAATTTCACGTCACCTCTCAACTAAATCCCTACCGAAAAGTCCATTCCAACACATAGAATCCAATACTCAAGTGAATGGGGTCTATTCAATTCTCATCATCTTAAACAAAAAATAATAATAAATAAATAAAATAAACAAAACAAATAGGAAATTACCCCAAAACGGGCCTGTCTACGTCAACGTTAGATAAAATGCATTCTTCTCCTCCATCTCTACTACCAAGAAATCTTCTCTTCCGAACAGCATTTGGGTTAATATGACACGGGAATTCTTGTGGCTATTGAGTACTCAATCGACAGACCGCGTGGCCACACCAGAAGAGCTACTTAGACTTGGTTCTTAGTTGTGCTGGCGTCCAATTCAATGCAAAATGAAAGAACAGAACGGAACGGAACAGAACAACTTCAATCACATTCTCACATTGTTCGGAACTCGAAATCAACACATACATATTCCATAATAAAAAAAAAAAAAAAAAAAAAAAAAAAAAAATGAAAGCAAGGCTGCTGATTGGTACAGTGGTACTTAAGCAACCAATGATCACAACTTAAACTGCAAACTTGTATTACTATACATATTCCGACCTTATAAGGCATATAAAATATCTCATGCTACAGAGCTTTCTTCCACCTTACTCATCTTTGCAGGCACCTAATGGGTTATCTCAGGATTCTCTCTTTCCCAACTTTTGAAATTTGATCAAATTTGATAAAGCCCTCCTCAATCTCTTCAGGGTTTACCAAAACGGTCACACAATCCAGCCATGCTTAATCATTATATCCTGCTTACTGCTGCATATCCTTCCTCTAGCTGCAGAAATAAACTACTAAGTAACATTACCTGTCATGGCCAGCTTCCCACATGGAACAACCTGCAATAGAATTTCAGTTATATATTAATAGGCATTACAACGGCAAAATTATTATGAAAAGCACAATTCCTGTGAAAGGACATGGATTGAAATGAATTCGGATGCTACCTGATCACTACCCGAAGCATCAATTGCCAAAGTTTTCATCCTCTTTGAGCTGCAGGCACTTGCCTTTTCACCCTTGACATCTTCATCCACGAAATTCTGATCTGACATCTCTACAACAACAAGAACAGTAACTGAAATGCTATTCAAAGCATCTGGGAGAGCCAGTCAAGACATAGGCAAAATGGCTGACAACACCATTTAGACCACAAAATAAAAACCTTGAACGTAGAAAATTAGTTTGAGCATGTTTGTCACACATTGACTATATTGCAACTCATCTTTTGGTCCATCAATGAATTAACTGTTTTGATTTGGCACAATATTTGTTCAAACATAACATTTGTGTATTACTACACATACTTCATCTCATATAAAATAAGAGATTTATTCTGTCAGTATGCCACCATATAGAGGCAATTCGATTATGCAGATACAGAAGACTACATTGACACACTGGAACTCCATATTTCCACCTACTCTAAATCACAGTGTGGCATGGAAGAAAGGAATGGCAATATGATTAAGTAAATACAACTGTGATGGCAATGTCGACAACAATGATGATAACGACGACAACAACAACAAGCCTTATTTTAATTAAGGTCGGCTACATGAATCTTTGTTTGTCATTTCCATCTATTATGCACTAAGTTGGGATATCAAAGATTAGGGATATCACCCAAGAGAGTTAGAATGACCTCCAATTCAGGAAAAAGATCCATTGACAAAGCTGCAAAGCAGAGAGGAAACAAAGGATCTTCAAGGACATGCCAAAATCTTAAATGACAGCACCTTCATTCCCATCAACCATATGGTGATGATATGTTTGACTCCGAGAACGACGAGAAGAATTCTTTGAACGGCTAGTTGCTGATGAACCACAAGATGTTGTCTTGTTCTCACATCGATTTACCATTCTTTGGGGCACAGCAGTTTCTTGAATAGTGGAAGAAGGAGCCACTTGGGGTTTCCTTGCAGATATAAAGTGCTGGATCCATGGACTAGACAAAAGGCCAAGGGATTCATTTCCAACATTTCTTTGTGATTCAGGCCTTCGAAAATGTATTTTCTGCCAGCCACCATATCGAAGAACCTTAAACTGGAAAAAGAAAAATCCAAAAAAAAAAAAAAAGGGAGGAGATGGAAGAAGTTATACAAAAACAGCACATCCACCAAAAATTGCATATACATACAAAGCAAACAAAAGGGTTTAGCTTCCAACCTGTCCAGAAGAAGTACAACTGTCACAATTGACATGCCGGGTCATTTTTGGATCCAAAACTTGCTTCTTTGACTTCCAAACAAGAAGGTCCATGGAATTATATAATTGGTCAACAAACGATGCTTCCATGGATTTCAGGTAAAGACTATGCTTCTCATCCGTCCATTCCGTTGACATCGAATCTTTTACCCGCGAATCCTACCATGCATGATCAATACATACAAAATAACATATTAACAAAAATGTAAAAACAATAATTATAACACCCCATTCCATTACATTAATAAATAAATTTCTTTTTTTTTAAAAAAAAAAAAAAAAACCTATCAGTTCATGCGCTATTGTTCTTAATTTCTTCCCAGTTAACAAGCAAGAAACCCATCTTATATCTGCTAAAACCACAACCATAATAAAAATAGATACAAATTTTTAAACACAGAAAATAAAAGAACGTCAATATACATCATAGTAAATATTATTATTATTATTATTATTATTATTATTATTATTATTGCAGGCTGCAAAATACTACCTGTTGAGCAAACTCGTCCCCAGATAAACCGTACGTCTTCAAGCTTGACCTCCGGGTTTGACTTCTTCTCCTGCAATCATCCATTGTACTAATTTCCAGATTATGCTTTCAGATGGACAATTTTAATTGGGTTTTAAGTGCCAGATTTTGAAGAGAGAGAGAGAGAGAGAGAGAGAGAGAGAGAGGGAGAGGAAGAGGAAGATGAAGTAAAAAAGATATATTTCTCTGTTTTTTCGATGAATGCAAGTTTTGAGAGGAAAAAAATTAAATTTACAGTCACTACCTTTTACACGTGTCGTGGGACCATCTGTTGCCACCTCATCTTTGGATGCTGATTAGAGCTGAGGCTCCGCCAGATATTTTCTCGCAGGGAGGGTGGGGTCCGCGAGGAGTATCGAAAATATCTCCTTGTCCTGACTTGTGCGTTAACATTACGTGGCGGTGCACTTTCCTTTTTCCTTTTTATTTTTTATTTTTTATTTTAACCCAATTCCCCCGCGTTTCGCCTTTTGCTATATTTTTGTAATTTTAGGCATGCTACTTTTTTTTAAGATTTTTTTTTTGTTAGGGTAGATTTACATGAACGGAGACTCCACACATTATCAATAGAATAACTTCCTACTGAAATCAATATAATATTATTTTATTAAAATAATTATTTTCTAAAAAATTAAATTTTTTATTATATATATATATATATATATGAAAGTAACGTAATAAAGTTGAAAAAAGGTGCAATAACAAAGAAATTCAACGCGCGTCACCATTGTAGGACGCATCCCTAAACTCAGATTTCAAAAACAAGTAATTATACTAATAGGCTGACATCAGCCTCATCCATTGCGTGTCCCGATCCTCCGTCCTCACATTCAAACATTACGGGTATGTATATGCATATTATAGGCTAGCGAAACAGAGGGTTTATGGCTGCCGAAAGGAAACCCAGTCAACTATTAGTACGAGAAGATTCAAAGATAATCAAAGATAATTAGAAATCGGGGGTGGCCCTCAATTAATGCGGCAGACGCCGTTAAATCAATTCAATCAATAGGCATTTTCACGACTTCTTGTCATCGAAACGTCCATGTAGCAAGGCTGGTTCATGTCAGTAGCAAACTGGCGCTTGGTCAAAAGCCTACGAGTCCACAGAATAGAGACGCAAATTTTATGGCACCTGCCAGCCAGTGGTTTCAGTTAGATAATTGCTACTTTTGGCGGCACTGTCCCCAGATTCAATGAGCACAAACATAAGCATTTAAAAGCTTACTTTTATTCTGGTATTGGATTAGTAAGATTGGCCTCAGCCACATGAAGATGATGGGATGACGAGTTATTGAAGAGAAGCCAAACCCTCGCCAGTGGGGTTTGCCTCTTTGCCACCCGGTCAAACCCGAGCCCTCTTTCATGGGGTTAATGAAAAAAGCAAAAAATTGCATCGGTTGGATAATACAAAATTGGCTCGACAAAATCTCTTTCAACGTTAAGATTACATTGACGAGGAGGGGCGGAAGGGGTTTAAAAAAAAAAAGCATTTCGAAGACAGACACGAGCAAATGTATAACAGTAGCGAGTTTCTCACAATGGGTGTTTCTTCTATAAGAGGAAAAATAATATTGGTTTCCATAGTGTATTCTACTATTTTACTGGAATTCTATGTTTCAGAACACAATTGTCGCACGGTGAAAAAATAGTGAGTTGAGCCGAAGTTTAGATCAACTCTGAACCAGATGTCCTTATTCCATCTCCATACATACAGCACTTCTTGCCACTTCAATCTTTTGCACATACACCCGTCAACAAAACACTTAATACGTACTGCAATGGATAAACAATATAGGATTGCTGAATTTCAAGGTTCCAACTTCGGCTCATCTTCCAATATCGGAGATTCTTGCAGGTCAATCCGACCTGCATTGCCAGAAAGAAACCATGCTAAATTAAGTCCAATGATATCAACTTCTGACAAGGTTTTGAATAGTGGATCAAACGGACCAATCCGACAGATAAAATCAACATCCACAACATTACATTACGTGATTTGATTCATTTTAAAAACTAAAAATTCTGAAAAATAATAATTAAATCAATAAATTAATTATTTAAATTATAAATTAATAAATTAATTATAATTTTTTAAATTTAATTAATTTAAAAATTTTATAAAATATTTTAATTTTTTAAAAAATAAAAATTATATTATTAAATCTTTTATATAAATTTAATATTAAATATTATTTTTATCAATTTAATTATATTTAAACCAGTTGAACTGTAAACTAATAACTTTCTGGTTTAACGGCCAATTTGCTTATGAAAACCTTGTCTTCTGGATGCGTCAAATTAAAGATTAGCTTAAAATGATCCCCTTGTTGACAAAAAGAAACAGTTCATTCCAAAGGACAGAACTAAGGCTGGTTTCTATTGTCATAAAATTCAATCATGGCCAACAAATTAAAACTTTGTCGAATATGAGGATTTAGTCGAAGGAAAATAATTTTACCTAACAAGGAAATTAACGATGGAGCCTTTGAAGATCTGTTTGGTTTAATGTCTGCACCTGAAAAAATTTCAACATAAAAAATCAATGACACCAGTCTACAATTTTGCATGCAGCAACTATTTGCAACTTCGTTCAAAAGCCAAAAAAAAAAAAAAAGTTACTGGCTACTCATTATGTAGTCGCATTGCGAAGTTCCAACTGAAGAAATGTAGAGTCCATAAACAGGCACATATTTTGGAAAACAATGCAAATGCTTAAGCAAACTATAAGAAATCTTCCATACGGTCAAATGTTGCACAGGATAATAGGACAAAAGATAAAGAAATGCTTCTCCAGTTATGGGCCTTCATAGACAATCCAATCAAAAAAATCCCAAAAGTTCCAAAATTACACTGTCAAATTAATCATATATAGAGCACACTGGAAAGATTGATGACCTTCTCCCTAATTTCCCTCATATCTACAGAGATGCCAGGAACTTCTAAATTTCTGTCCACGGTTCCCAGGTTCTACTAGAGTTCAAGTTCTGATGCATTTTTACTATTGATATCTCCAAATCCTGGCTATGTTATTTTCACACATGATAATGGTGGACTCCTGAATATACCACAGGGTAACCAATGCCTTTTCTTTGTTCCTCTAATATTTTCCCATTGCGAATAAAATTAAATTCCAAGAATTTGGTGTTCAATTGTGGTAAATTTTTTCAGCAATCATGCATCACCATTGAGGAATCAGATTCAAAAAGTAACATCATTAAAGAAATGGTCTCAAAATCCAAATCAGCATACCTGAACTTTCCAATGATTTAAGGACATTTGATTTCTTAAAAGTGAATCCAATGAAATTGTTATCTTTTGATGTTAACATCTGCACCACAAAAGAAGCCAAACCTAAAAGATTAGCATCATAGGCAACCCTACAAACAACAAACTGGTGAGTTTGCACAATTTTGATTATACTTGAGTCCAGTCATCAAGTATTTGAACCTACATCATAATTTCGTAGAGAGGCCCCTCCCAAAGTTAATTTTAAATGTATACAATCAAAACAACAGTCAATATTATACTAATCATCAATAAACCTATGCAGAGATTCAAGGGGAAAGATTTAAAACTATGCCTTTCCACTTTAATGCAAAATCTCAATTTTGAGAAAAAAGAATTTAGATTTGAAGAAAAGGAATAAATGGAGCATCCAAATGTAAAAACAGTTATGAGGTAAAGAAGCCATGAAGCAACAGTACAATCTTGCATATGGACCCAAACGGCATAATCAAAGACAAGATATCAGATAAGTCAAGTCCAGCAGTCATATGCCATGAAATTACAGTTTATAGATGATGCTGACAGAATGCATACCTATATTGATATAAGTGTTGCAAGACAGTAATGGCTTGCACCCAGTTATTGGTGGGTGTCAGTCCACCAAAACATGATAGCTGATTTTTTAAATAGCTTATACATAACTACTTTCCCACAATGTTTTCAGCATGCGTGTGATGTGAAAGAAATCAAACTACTTCATTACCTTCCTCCAAGGTCCCACAGCTGGTGACATTGATGGTGCAGCTTCCAACTGTCAGAAAGCAAAACCTTAGCAGATAATTCTTTGACCTATTTCCCTTTCAAGAGGGAAACAAAAACCTGAAAATGGATTAATATTTTTCTACGAGAAGCAAAAGAAACATGCTCGATATATTCTATAAACTTCAAAGTAATGTTGTTAGAAAAGTATTGAATCTTGGAGAATTCTGATAAAAAAATTTTAATATATGTTTCCAGAATTCAGAATATCATCCATTGTCTCCAAGAGGCAATCTATAGTTTGCTTGCCATACATCAAACACATGCACACATAAAGCTTTCTGTCTCTAGCTCGAAGGAAATTATTAGAGTGTTTAATGAACTGAGAGAAAAAGTGAGGAAGGAAAAATTGTAAAAAGAATAAAAATTAGCACTATAGGAACTCTGATGTGAACCCAAAGTTGGAAACATTGTTTCTTGCTGGGTGAATCATTTCCATAGTTACAGGGTCATTGTGTACTCTAGTCATTATTGTTTCATCCACTGTGACAACTACAAACCACATTTTCCTCTTCATGTTCAATGTACTTACATCAGGAAATTTTTCAAAATTTTGAGTATCTGTGTCACCATTGACCATAGGCTTATATGCAGCTTCCATCTCATATAGCATATCCCATTGAATGGATTTGAACCACGGATGTGCCTGGAATAATAGGTAACTGAATATTAACCAGCTCAAACTACAATATTTCTCATAAGAAATTGCAGTAGTCATCATTCGTGTTTTCCAAATTGAGAATCCAAATTATGGAAACCCTAATGCAGGTCCATTTCAAAGTGGCACATTACCCTTTCCATTAATGTGTAGTGCTTTCAGTACCTCAGAATTATAAAAAAGCACAAGTAGAAATTTCCAAAGCTTCAGTTGATAAAGTGGAAGGATGCTACTGTTTTTGACAAAGCAATTACCTTCAATTCTTGAATTCCTCTTGTGCCAAGCCTTGTTTCAACATCACAGAGTAAGTGGCTAATTAGATCTTTGGCCTCATCTGATATCTTTGGTTCCTCAGGGAACTTGAGGCATGCCTTCCAATTGATTATCTGACAGAAAACAGAATCACTGTCTACTCAGTACATACCAAGAAGGCTAAACAAATACCCAGTAATTGAGGACAAAAAATCAAGCACTACCTTCCGGCATGTGATCCTTGGGTCATCAGAACAGAAGGGAGGATAACCTATTAGCATCTCATACATGATTGCCCCCAGGGACCACCAATCACACTCCATTCCATATCCCTTCTTTAGCAACACTTCAGGTGCCATATAATCAAGAGTTCCAACAGTGGAATAAGCCTGATGAACATTGATATTAACTGGTAAGCTGAAACAAGTAACAAATTAAGCAGTCTATTGTACAGTTCAATGGAAGCTTCATTTAACTTGCATACATGGCATTTGGCTTCAAAAAAATTGCAATCAAGATAATACCAGTGCACGGCGATTACGTTTCCATTGCTGCAACTGTTCTTTTGGCATTGACCAAGGGGCTGTGTCACAGCCAGATTGTCTCTCAGATTCATCTGTGGCCTCCTGTGTAGAGATATCTTCATTTTCCAGAAATATCAATGAATACTTATCATCCAGTGGCTTGCACAAGCCAAAATCTGAAAGCTTCAAATGACCATTTTTGTCCAGTATAAGGTTATCTGGTTTAATGTCCCTGCACGAGAACATGTTTTGAGTAAACATAATGGAAATAATGAAGATGAATTTCGTCTTGCCATGAATGACTGATGTCAAATAATCATTCTAAACTTCTGCTATCTGACAATCAAGTGGTCTGGACATAGCACAACATGAAACACATACACATGTGCACAAACACAAAGAGGTGGAGGTGCAAAGTTTTCAGGTTACCACATAAGACATTATTGTTAT
Organism: Rhizophora mangle; assembly: GCA_037832345.1. Classification (NCBI taxonomy): domain Eukaryota; kingdom Viridiplantae; phylum Streptophyta; class Magnoliopsida; order Malpighiales; family Rhizophoraceae; genus Rhizophora; species Rhizophora mangle. The sequence continues at coordinate 69,446 of JBAPLJ010001533.1, forward strand.
ACCTATGGATATAACCATGCTGGTGAATGGAATCTATTGCCAGAATGCTCTCTGCTATGTAAAAGCATGCAACATTATCAGAAAGAATATCTTCTCTCATAAGTAATGTCATTATGTCTCCACCAGGTAGATACTCCATGATAAGGTACAAGAAATCAGAATCTTGAAAAGAACAGTGAAGCTGTACAATGCACCGACTATCAACCTCAGCAAGTAAGTTCCTCTCCGATCGGACGTGCTCAACCTGAAAACAAGACAAGGACAAGAAAGAAAAAGGAAAAAAAACCCACCATTTGAGTGCAAAAGAAAATATAACAAATTGATGTTCATATTCAAGTTAAACCTCTATTTTTCAAGTACATACAACTTCATGCATTTATTTTCCCAGACCATGAATATGGTCAAGTGCAACACACAAGGAAAGCCAAATAGATGTTGATGTGAAAAATTGGACACTCTTTGCTCTTTCAAATAATCATGTTGTGATTGATTGATATTGCCAAACGCCTTCAAAGCCAGCAGGGGCATATAAAGCACTAATTAAGGTTTGAAACTGATTTATTTTGAGGTAGGTTTCAAGGTATATGTTAGGTATATCAAAAGAAGAAAGAGGGTGCATTTAAAATAGCCAGTTGCACCATCAACATAAGATTTCTCATCATACAAGGTATATGTTAAGTATATCAAATGAAGAAAGAGGGTACATTTAAAACAGCCGGTTACACCATCTGCATAAGACTTCTTATCATACGATCAGTAGAAAATAACTCTCTACCTATTGTTACAGATCAGCTGATGAATTCAGTTGAAATTGGATGCTTGCGTGGATAGAGATTTTGATACAAGTAATTATCAACACATGCACCAAAAAGAGATTAGATAAGAATGGACATTAAGTACCAAGGTCTCACCTGCCCCCGACTAAGCATCTCGGACTTCTTCAGTTTCTTCATGGCAAAAATCTCTCCAGTACCTTTGGCTCGGCATAACCTGACCTGAATTCCTTGATCGATTCATTTGATAAGCAATGTACAACCAATACATAAATTCATTTCCTGCCTAACTACAGCACTTGAAGAAAAGAGCATTGGAAGTTATTCCATTTTACCTCACCAAATGCACCTTTGCCAATCATGGTTAGCTGCTCAAAGTCATCAATTCCAACTTTACGCCTTTGCAGCCTCATATACTCGGTTTCTTTGCGCTCCAAATTTCTCAGCATCTGCTCCTGTTCCTCATTCGGTATACTAGCCTCCTGTGCCCTCCTTTGAAGTGCCCGACGTCTACAACAGACAGATTTAAAAACACAACAATTCTTAATTTAGGAAAAAGAGAGAAGAAACTAACCCATTCATGACTCTGGTTATAGACCATACCTATCCCCTCGCCCTATGCAGATTGCTTATATAGAAAACTGCCATCTTAGAGATAATCAATCAATGAACCAGACAAGCAGCGAATCAAACAACGCCTTTTAATTAAATGCCGGAGAATATCAATAAAAGGATTAAGAAGGAAATTAAAAACACCCCCAAAAGCCTAAAATTAAAAGCAAAGGGGAAGAAACTAAAAATTAAAAAGTTTTAAATGTTGACCGCACGTTGACTTCAAATTGAAATGGCAATATAGAGCACCAGAATTCAAGCCGCAAATTTCAATTACGCGAAAATGAAAAATATAAGGAAACAAAGAAGAAGAACAGAATTATTATTATTATTATTATTATTATTATTATGATGCAAATTCTCGGTCACCTCTCTAACCGATCCTGCAATCCTTGCAAATGGTTCTTGTAGTGATTCTCGATGAACTGTTTGGCGGCGGCGGCTTTCTGCCTGGTGACGGGTGACGAGGTCGACACGTCGGGGCCAGAATCTAAGCCGGTCCGATCCGGCTTCAAGTTCAAAGCGCCCAGCCGGACCGTGCCATCAGCGCCATCCATTCCGTAAAAGAAACAAAGATCAAACTCAAGTAAACCCTGTTAGAAGAACTGATTCATGCAATCGATCAGAGTCTCATTTTGGTGGATCGGTTCTACGGAGCTGCTGTTATGATATCATCGTAGGTCTAGAGGAAAGATCTAGGTGAGACGTGGGGGTGTCAGTCTCTGTGAAAATGACTGACAGACAGAGAAAAAAATGAAATTAAAAAAAAAAGAAAAATTCCAAGCAAAATGAACTGGCACCATCTGTAAATCCATACAAAGCTCAAAAAAGTGGCCCTCTTTTGTTATCTGTGTTCTGTTTGTTTGTTTAGTTCCCCTTCTTTGCGTCAGTCATTTAATTTGAATATTGTGTCCATCATCATCATTATCATCATCGTCATGATTATTATTATTATTATTATATTATTATTATTATTATTATTATTCGGGTTTTATTTACTATTATTCGGATGGGGGTTTCTTCCTTCGTTATCCTCTCGAACGACGCCATTGCAACTGGAATCTCGGAAGCATTTATAGTCATTGGCCCCCACCATTTTCAAATATGAAAGAGGGAGGGCCAGCGTTTGGGGTTGAAGGGTAGGGGGGGCGCGGGGGGCTGCCTGAAGTGGTGTGTCGGCGGAGACTCACAGGAATGCGATGAGCATACAGAGACAGTACGCGTGGGATGTACGCAAGTGGGTGATCTCGCAAAATTTGGAGTTGGCATCTTCCGAGATTTTTCCCGTGGTTCAGTGCGTGCTGAAAGGAAAGTCGACTTCAGTGGATCTCATGGGATTCGCGTGTTCCTTTGTTTTTTTCGATGTCATAACTCATCTCAAATTATAATAGACAATATTTAAGTTAATTAAAAATAATAAATTTAAATAAACACGAAATTTTAAGAATATAATTAGGTAGTGATATTATATTAATATTTTATATATTTATAAAATATTTTTATATATAATATAAAATATAATTATTTTTATTTTAATATATTATTTTTTAAAATTTATTTATAAATATATATATATTTTTTTTTTTTTAATTATATTATTTTTATTAATTTTAATTATTAATTATTTATTTAAACTATCATAAATCATTAATATTATATATATATATATATATATATATATGCACTCAATTTGATATTGAATTGGGGTCTGTGACACCTCCTTCAAGGGCGGTCCGACACGTTTTGTAATCTTCCACAAAGTGCTCATGCTACTGGATTACAGACCATACCAAATCCATTGCATTGGAAAATTAAAGGAAACAAAAAGGAGAGAAAAAGAAAACCAAGAGTCAATTTCCAACCCGAGAGATACGAAATAAGCCACGGCCCACAAAATTTTACTTTGACGAATGTTATAAATTTGAATCTATTATTATTAAATTTAAAAAAATATATTATAATTTATATATTTTTATTTTATTTTATATTTTTTAAAAAATAAAATATTTTAATATAAATTAAATAATTTAATAAAAAAAAAATATATATAAATATAATATAATATAATATATAATTTTATATATTTTTTAAATATATATAAATATATTTTTTAAATTTTTATGATTAATAATTTAAAAAATAAAATTATATGATTTATATTTTTTTAAAAAAAATAAAATATAAACAAATTTATATTATTACTCTTATTTTAGTGCCAAGATTAATACAATTTAAGTTTAATTTTTTTTTAACTTATTACTAATATTTGAAAGTAATATAATTAAAAAATTATAATTCATTTAATAATTTAAAATTTATTTAATAATTTATAATTTAATTATTAATTTTTAAATTAATAAATTTTTATTTTATTAATTTAACTAAAATTTAATTAATTAACCTAATTTAATTTTAAAAGCATTGACTTCGGTGTTTTTTTTTTTTTTTTTTTTTCATTCTTTGTAAACACAACCAAGACCGCTCATTAATAATTTTTTTTTTTTTTTTTCTGTTTTCAAGAGACGGCACATTAGGGTAATTGTTTAGTCGTGTTTTGATGTGATTCATTAACAACCGTCACTCAAAAAGTACATAACACCGGGCTGACAACTGTCTCTAAATTAATGATTTCTTCCAGGGCTGTGCCGCTTGATTCAGCTTTTTCTAACTTGAAATTAAGGAAAAAGATAGGGGGCGAGATTTAGAGGGCGCGGCCGACGGATAGGGAGAGTGCCGCGTGAATTCAGTTACTTATTATTTTAAAAATATATACTGTACATATATAATAAGATAAGATCGATAAATAAATAAATAAAATAAAATATATTTATAATTATTTAAAAATTTTATAAACACACAAAATTGAGAGTGCACATATATTTTATATATATGTATTTTATTTTCTAAAAAACATATAATGTATATATTATTATTAAAATAAAATATATGAATAAATAAAATAATCTTTATATATAGTCATCAAAAAAATTTTAAAGGTAAAATGAAATGGTCTTATGTATAGATAACCTTATCTCCCCGACAATCTTTGTCGCAAGGGGTTGATTGTTCCACGTTCATCTGTATCCCATAGACATAGTAAACAATCTTTTGTCTTAGTTGCTTTAATTTCAATCCAAAAATTGCAAGAACCATAAGAAATGCACATACGCTTTAATGTATTGGGACCTCAGGCTCCAATGCCGTTCTCAAAAAAGCAATCGCTATCCTTGGCAGGTTTCCTGGATCACCCAGAATGCCCCAAGGAATGGATGATAGCTGGGGTGATTGTTATCAGGTTTTGTTGGAGAGTCCAAATATCATTATTGCTTAGCAATCGCGTGAGCTTGCATCAATAACCCAGTAGTATTTGGGTATATATATATATTGATTAATTTAAGTTTAAATCTATTTTTTTATATATAATGTGAGTTTAAATTTATTAATAATAAAATTAAATATAAAAATAATTCACCTAAATTCAACGATACTTTAATTATCAGTTAGCATACCCAGGGAATAGATAGCTGAGGTGACGGTTATCAAGTTTTGTTAGACAGTCCCTCAACTGTCAAATATCATTATTGCTTACCAATCACAAAAGTTTGCATCTCCCCACCACTCAAAGTAATAATTTAGTAGTATTTATATACATATTATATATATATATATATATATATATATATTTAATATATTTATTTATATTTATTTTTAAATATTAAAAAATTATATTAATATAATAATAATAATAATAATAATAATAATAAATTTTAAATTTATTAACATTATAATTAAACGTAAAAAAAAAAAATCACACGAGTTTAACAATATTAAATCTTTCATAGGCCTAATTGAACGAAGCGTTCGAAATAAACGAAAAAAATCTAATCTCGATTTGTGTAAAAACCACATTATCTACGATTTTTTTTTTTTTTTTCGCGCTCACAAGTCCCCCAAGAGTGTAACATGATTGATGAAGCCCAATAAGTGACTGACCAGGCCCGGCTTCATAAACCCAAAAGGGAAATAAAAAGGCAGGCAGGCTCAGAAATCGGACTAGGTCGGTCTTGCTTGCATAATTGCACTTCCAGATAATGAGATACACTTTTTATTTGATCTGCTTGGAGATTACTTCCGCTCTCTCACAGCGCTGCAGCGGCACTTCATTTCCACTGGAGCGACTTGGGGGCAATGGAATGACCAAATGAGAATCGAGACCTAACAATTGAACAACCAATAAAATTAGAGACCACCACCACCACCACCACCACCGCCGCCGCCATGGCTTCCTTATCCAGTCAACCACCATCGCCATCACTATGTGGCCACTCGAGACCTATCTCTGTCTTCTCCTCTCATATCTTCTTGTCTTTTCAACTGTCTCTCAAGCTTCCGGGCGTACGTGCGGTGAAGACCGAGTCCGAGGGGTCGGACTTGCTGAGGAAACCGATTGTGCCGGCGGCGAAGGACTACAAGGAGAAAGAAGGGGATGAATGGGTCGATTGGGAGGACCGGATTTTGAAGGATACGGTTCCGCTTGTTGGATTTGCCCGAATGATTCTTCATTCCGGCAGGTACGTATTTTTTCTTAATTGCTCACGTTTCGACTTTACTTGCTAATTATGAACGTTTGTGCGACTTGGATACTTTTGTTGTTACAGGTACGAGAGTGGCGATAGGTTAAGTCCAGAGCATGAAAGAACTATTGTAGACAGGTTGCTTGCGTATCATCCGGATTATGAAAAGAAAGTCGGATGTGGAACTGACTATATTACGGTACGATTCTCTTTGATTCTTTCCAGTTTTGTTTTTTGGTTTTTCGTTTTTGTTTCCCTTGGATAAGACTCTGCTCTGTGCAATAAACATCGTGTTCTTTGATGGAAAGCCAGAAGTTTCTGCACTTGATTGTTAGACAACTTTCTCCCATGCAAGATTTGCAATTCATAGAAAAGAAAACTGAATGTACATGAGTAGGGGTTTATGATTGATATTTGATGGATGGAATCTTCGAGGCTTTAATTTGCACCTCAAAAAGAGCCATTGAACAAAATGTTATCTGTGTGCATCTCTTGGTGGGTAGTCTAGCCCCATGAATTTTAAAACTAACAATTTGTAACATGGATTGTGCACCAGAATACATAATCTGTTATTTGTTTTGGCACCCTGGACGTGATCCTTTTTCTTTCGAATAGTTGAGGCAAAGTCACAAGTGCAGCAGAAGAATGCCACCATCTTGATTAAGCCTAAATTTGTGCTGCTTAAAACCATTAATTGGGTTTGATCGACATCCTTTACTACTCCTAGGGTAACCTGTCAGAGTTGCAATGTTGCATTTGTTTCTGTTGGAAATGAGAAACTTGCTTGAACACAAAACTGGAAAGCGTTGACAGCAAATAAAATGAGAAATTTGACTTAGTGCAAAGCTAAGAAATGTAGCAGCTAAAACTCCGGCAAATGCAACACTTAAAAAGAAGTGGAATTGAGAGAGGAGTGACATTTGCTGGAACATCTCAGCCCATAGATTTTATCCATTCTACTAGTTTATGTGCATAGCAGCTGTAACGAAAATCAGACAATGCTACAACTTCCCATGCTTCCTAGTGATTCATTCTCAAATGAATACGTGGGCTTTGATTTTCCAATTAACTACCTCCAACAAGTAAACAAGTGAGAGTCAACTAACCAAACGACAAACCAAAGGTCATATTCCTGTTATATTTGAACCAACGCATTAAACAACAATGTAATCAGTCAAACTTAATTCAAAAAAGCTGTGGGGACAAAGATGAGCTTTAAAACTTAAGTAGCTATGTGTTCAAGCATCAGTCTTTAATTACTTCACTGGAAGGAAAAATGTTTAACACATTTTTGACCTTTAAAGCTTTGACAAGTCGCTTCACTTGTAATGGTTTTGGCCGTTGTCATTTGAAATGTCCTTTCATATCTGATGTCTCAATGATGCAAGTTTCCTTTTGGTGTTGACAGGTTGGATATCACCCTGATTTTGAAACATCGAGATGCTTGTTCATAGTTAGAAAAGATGGAAAATGGATTGATTTTTCTTATTGGAAATGCATAAAGGGCCTGATCAGGAAGAAATATCCACTATATGCAGACAGCTTTATTCGTAGACATTTCCGTCAGCAGAAACGAATTTGATGAGATAGTTCCTCCCAAGTTGTCAGCAAACTGTGTAATTTTATACCGAGTAGTGGCTCTTTTCTTTGGTATTGCCTACAAAGTGTTATTTGAGTCCCTGAAGTATGATATTTTGCAATTAGAAGCAGATATAAAATTACTAAATTTGCTATTGCTCAGTGAAGTTTCTTGAAGCATAGACCTTTGAGGTTGAAGTCCATGCCATTGGTGCGACTCAACTGTGATCTCACTTTCATTTGTTGCCATTGATATTTGCAAATACCATTTAAGCTAATGTATATAAGCATGTTCTTCTGGGCATGGGCTTCCTCTTAGGATCCTTTAAATTAGCAGGAGTGTGATTGGACTCTCTCTCTTTCTTTCTCTATTTTTAACTTTATGTAGCGAAATGGTGAATTTATCTGTGTTAAATGCAGCTGACTATATCTTTGTTCTTTGAGTGTTGCAGTGAGCATGCACCTTTGAGATCACTCTCAACTTCTTTATAGTTCCAAACTAGACTTGTGTTAGTAGCATCAGTCATGTTCACAAGTGTTCGTAAATACTCTGGAAAAGACTTCTGCAATGACATAAGTTATATACAAGTTGGGATGCCTGCATCCCACTATATATATATATATATATATATATAGAAGCAGATGCATTGTCAGCTGTATCATTTACTACTTTTAAACTGAAAGATGAATACTAAGTAATAGACCTGCCCAAATGAATAGGGTTAATGAATACTAAGTCAGCTGATTATATATTGATTTCCTGGACCTTGTGATCCAGGTAATGTCGGAGTGCATAGTAATGGAGACTTGTTGGAATAGCTTTCAAACATTAAAAGTATTTGCCCGAAGATTGATCAACGTTTGGCACTCTGAATTTGTTGAAAAAATTACTCAGTCCACTTGATTTACAGATGTAGTCATGGTTATGGTTTCAAAAATTGTGTTATATATGCATCGGATGGTATTTTTCATGGTTCAAAGAAGGCTTCTAAGCTTACCAGTGGACTGGACAATTACAAACGTCTCCACCCAACAATGTATAACATAAGAATTTGGGCATGGCGAAGATGCGTTCTTCCCTAGAACTATGAAGCCAATGACTGCTCCACCTTGTTCTTTCTGGCGATTAATCTGAGATGAGTTGAATGAAGAAAAACGCCGGTTCGAGCTTTTCTCAAGTGGCATTCTCTTGTACAACGTATCAGTGCTTCGGGTGCTGCCTCCTGCGCGATGAATCTTAGTTCGGTTTAGTAATTGGATGAATCTGGTGCAAGTCAAAGCCAATTATCTCCATCTGGTGATGGCACGGAAGTTGATAGTTGGATACGTATAGAGCAAAGTTGCTCCGACAAATAGGCATGGAGGGAGTTAACAATGGAAGATGCCGTTCTCACGCCTAGCCTTGTACACTTGCACTTCATTCTCAGACAACAACGGATAGTGTGAGCGTCCGATTGAACTATCTAAGTCGAGAATAACACCTCGTGTTATTTGGTTTATCGCATCTGGGTAGCACCCTGGTGCTGAATGAATAGCACTAAATGCCGGAGGGAAACACCTCCCTTTGCTTCCAATCTCCCGCTGCGTCATTTTGTAACACACAATATATGAGAATTTTTATTTTACCTCTTATTTCTGTGTTAGTATAATTCGTTTATGATTTTACATTTCGAGGTGGCTTGATCTGCATGCACAGTTGAGTTAAAGGGACTGAACAAATCAACCATTTCTCATTCGTGTATTGCATTGAAAACAATAGGCAATGGCGAAATTCATGACTTCGTCAATTAGAATGTACCATACATATTATGCCATGGAATATTCCAAAAAGTAGCGCATTTGACTTTCTTTTGAGGGTGAATGGGGGATCATCATCCTCTTCACTGGTGGGTGGTAGGTGCACTGTTTTCTTACTTCCCACATTTATGGTTCCTTTTGACCAGTGCGTCTTCTCCCAGCCAACCTTGCTAACTGGGGATGACAACTTCCTCTCAAACCTCAGCGCGTCAAAAGCACGATCACTTGCAAAAAGTTCACAAATAGAGAGTGCGCGTTGCCACCTTTTGATTTGTCGGATACCGAGCACGTAAATGCAGCAAAGTCAATTAGACTTTCTTAACGAAGACAACTGTGAATTCTACTCAAGGCACGGTCTCGCTATGGATAAGTATATGCCTTATTCCACCTTATCCTGAACACTTGAAAATGCTCATTTCCAAAAGTTCATTTTTTTCCTTTTTTGCATAATTCTGCATCTTAATATTGAAACGCAAGGAAGACATAACGGTTTCTATCGATGAGGACAACCTTTTGCCGAAAAAAAAGGGAAAAAAAAGCAAAAAACATTTTTAATTTTGGTATTACTCAGAAGACAATCTTTTTTTTTTTTTTTTGAAGAAATATATGATATATATATATATATATATAGAGTAATGTTCAAATATACAGGCAGAATCGCGTATAATTGACACCCACCGTACGGACAATTTCTTAGGTCGGCACCTAGATTTTTCGTCCATGAATGAATCGGATAGACATTAACCGTCTAGACGAAAATGCCCCCGGAGACCCCACCAACGAACACTCTAATATTTGGATACGTGGACTGTCATGATCCTCCCACGTGGTTTCCTTCCTTTGGTTAGACGTCACGTCACAGACTCCTAACACCGCTGATTGGTCCACGTTTAAAAAAGTCAGCTGGCCCATCAAGTTGAAAGGCCGCCTCTAAGTAAAATAATAATTTTTTTTAATTAAATGTTGAAATTACATGATGTTTACAATGATATGCAATATTTGCCCAAAAAAAAAAAAAAAACGAAAAAGAAAAAGATGTGCGGGAGTGTCTGAAGAATGCAACAACGACGACGATAATTCATAATAATTTATAGTATTTTATTTTTTTAATAATTTTATGTATATTTTAATCTAACTAAATATATAATTTTTTTTAGTGTACACGTAGGGTAACTTTTATAAAACAAAAAAAAAGATAAAATTTTTTAAATTAATTTTTTATTATGAGTGGGGCCCACAAGTCGGCGGATATTGTTTTCTGAAACCCTACAAGCTCTAAAAAAAAACGAAGCGACAATCGACACTTGGCGGATCCTCCAAGCTCTAAACGCGCAGAGGGGAAGGGAAAACGCAGACCCAAAGAGGAAAGCCAACAAAAACAGAGTAAAGCAAAAAAAAAAAAAAAGTTTTGTTATTTAAATACTGCCTTTTCTTCCTTATTTTCTCAGTACATGTAATATAATAATTGCTTCTTATTACCTATATAGTTAATGCTAAAAATCACTCGTTTTTTTCAACTCTCAAATACCATATGACTTTTTGTTCCTGTAAACTGAGACTGTTTTTCATATGATGGTGTTTTAGTTTACTCTTTAGCCATGGCTGGATCTTGACCCATTGGTGGTGGCTGCTGTGTTTTTAAATTTCTGGCTTTGGGGGAAGAAGGATTCTTTTTTTAGTGTTTTTCCTTTGTTGGTCGGTACAAAGGGAAGAAAGAATCTTTGGTTTGTACATGTAAATGTTGAATATATATATGTGTGTGTGTGTGTGTGTGTGTGTGTGTGTATATACATATATATATTGTTTTGGGGTTTTGTTTTTGTTCGAAGTTTTAGAAGTTGAATACTCTCTGACTTCAGGAAAAGGAAAAATTAAGGTGAATTCTACTAGTTGCAGAGATTGAATGCTTGAATAAGGAGGTTGATGAGAAATCATAGTAGCATATAGAAGGCAAGATTAGAGATTTGAGCTTGTCAGATTCGTTTTGAGCTTCTTGACACTGTTTTATCAAGATTTTTGCAAAGATGGGGAGTAACCTGAACTTCAAGAACTTTGCCAACGACCTGTCCTATGACATTGGAGGTGGCAGCGCCGGCGGTCGGCCGCCGGGGAGCTCTCCGTTGACAAGACAGTCGTCGATATATTCGTTGACATTCGATGAGTTTCAGAGCACCATGGGAGGATTGGGTAAGGACTTTGGGTCAATGAACATGGATGAGCTGCTCAAGAACATATGGAGCGCAGAGGAGAACCAGCACCAGACGACGGCAGCCGCCTCCAGTGAGGTCCAAGAGGGTCTCCAGCGCCAGGGTTCGTTGACACTGCCGCGGACGCTGAGCCAAAAGAGAGTTGATGAGGTCTGGAGAGACATATCGAGGGAGTACGGTGGTGGGATTGGGAGTGGGACTGAAGGAGCTAATGTGCCCCAGAGGCAGCAGACCTTTAAAGAGATGACTTTGGAGGAGTTTTTGTTGAGGGCTGGAGTGGTCAGAGAAGACACTCAGTCGGCGGGTAAGATCAATACTAATGGTGTTTTTTTTGGCGACTTATCACAGTCAGTAAATAATTCTGATTTAGGAATTGGGTTTCAGCCAAGTGGGAGTGTGGTGTTGAGTAATACTGTTGGCAATCAAATTCCTCAGCAATCCTCCAATTTACCTTTGAGTGTTGGTGGGGTTAGATCAAATCAGGTGCAGGAGCAGGTCCAAGCACAGGCACAGCAGCAGCAAATTTATCCCAAGCAGCCTAATGTAGGATATGTGTCACAATTGCCATTACAAAGCAATTCAGGAATTAGGGGTGGAATGATGGGGATTGGGGATCAGGGGATCAGTGGTGGTTTGATGCAGGCTGGAGGGATGGGAATGGTTGGATTGGGCATTGCTACAGGTTCTCCCGTGAGCCAGCTTTCATCAGATGTGATTCAGAAGAGTAATGGGGATACATCTTCAGTGTCACCAGTTCCTTACGTGTTTAACGGAGCTTTAAGAGCCAAGAAAGCCAGTGGTGCTGCAGATAAGGTGGTTGAAAGGAGGCAGAAGAGAATGATCAAGAACAGAGAGTCAGCTGCAAGGTCACGGGCTCGCAAGCAGGTGAATATTTTGCTTAATTATGCTACTGCTCAGTGTATAAACAAACCAGTTTAATTTTATCTTAATTTACTTCCTTGGGTGGAATCTGCTTTAACGTAATTTTGGTAATTAACATCCCCTATCAATGTGGTCAACCTAGAAAGTATTATCTTTCTGTGCTTCTTCTAAGTATTTATAAACTGCACGAGAGTTTTGTTAGTCATGCTGTCAAACATAACTGGGGCTGCATTGAGGGAAAAGCATATATGAAGCTAAGTTAAAATCTGTGAATGTGCAACTGCCTTATCAAAGTTTAGTGCATTTCAGTCTAAAAAAGACAAAAAATAGCTGTGGTTAATAATATGATATGAACAAAACTAGAACGAAAAAGAAACAATTACAGAGTAGTTTTGGTTTTGTGAATTTGCTAGCCATTAACATTCTGGTTGTATTATCCATGGCCATGCTGGATGCAACAACATCATGGAATATTATATGGGAAAAAGATAACAAGATAGAGATCTGACATGACAAGATACAAAGTTTTGAGAAGCAAAAATCATGTAAAGTTATAAGGATTCAGTTTGTTGTAACTGACCAATTGCTTCAGGAACCATAACATTAAGTTAAATTGCTAGTGTCGGAGTAATAAGAATGCTAATTAGGTTCAACAACATTAAGCCAAAAGCCTTCCAAAAGGAAATGTCATTGAGGGAATGTGGAAGATTCAGTTTGAGAACAAGAATGTTGGCAACGTGCATTAATCTTTTGGACTTCTTCCAGGCCTACACCACGGAATTGGAAGCAGAAGTTGCAAAGCTTAAGGAGGAGAACCAAAAATTGCAGAAAAAGCAGGTTTTCTCTTTGTGTAATATGGTCATGAACATGCACAAATACGAATGCAAACTCATGAAATCAGTGTCCACATTGACTTCATATCTTGAGTTGAAGCATGAATGATTATGGTTTGGTTTCTGCAGGTGGAAATCTTGGAGCTTAAGAAAAAGCAGGTGAAATTTCTATGACATTTTAGTAGTCTATGGCAACTTCTCTATCTCTTCCTACTGCTAAAAGTAGCTAATATTCTTAGTTATTTGCCTGTAACAAAATGTCCACGTGGATAGTCACTGAGATATCATTTTAATTCCTCTTTTTTTTAGTTTCTGGATAAGTGACATGGATCATGTTAATTCTTATTAACATATCACACGACGCTTGTAATTGTTGGATTCTTTCATATAGTAATTCTTCATTTAGAGTTCCCCCTAGTTAAAGTGTTTGCTTTTGAATAATAAAATGAAAGAAATTAAATGCCTTCAACTTGAATTTTTTGTGCATTGAGGGTGAGATAGGGGTGTGTAAGAGAGGCGGTGGTTCCAACCAGTTTTAATTAGCTAGGGATATATGATGGGTTTGGTGATTGTTCAAATGCTGTTCAGTTAGAAGAAATTTTGATGTGAACTTGAGGATACAGGGAGTAGAAGACTAGAAATAGTTGAGAAAGGTAGGAAAAACATTAGATGTAATAGCACTTTGATTTTATTAGTCATGCCTAATCAGTTCCCAGAGTGAGCTCATCGACATGTTTCCTCGGGACCCTGTTAACTCAGGTTGGGACTTGGGATAAAATTTAGCTCAACCCACTGTGTGCGTTTCTTTATTTTAATGCTTACAAAATTGCTTGAATAGAAGGAAGGTAGAAAGCAAGTAAATCATAGGTTCAATTATGATACCGTACCCAAGTAGCCGAGTTTCAAAAGATAAGCAGGCTTCCCCCTTGGTTTGCCACTATAAGATATCAAAACAACCTGTATACATGGTGAAACATTTTCATTTATTTTGTTCTTCAATATGCTTAGAATTGATAAATTGCTTCTGGCACATTTACTGGGGAGCCTTCTGTGAATTCTTTGGATGATTCCTTCCTCATAGAATCATATTATATCCATCACATGTGGGATTGGCCTATGGTCACAGCCTGCTCTGAGTATCTGTTTAATGTACTATTAGGCTGCAGAGTGTGAATGTTTTGTGTGACATGCATGTTCAACAAGGATTTAGGTCTATGATATTCATATTATGGTGAATAACTTTGATTGGTAAATCAGTGCAAACGTAATCTCTATCTGATGACAGTTGTTGGAGGTGATTAATATGCAGCAAGGAGTCAAAAGACAATGCTTGAGACGAACTCAGTCTGGTCCATGGTGAAGTTTAGAGGGTGTGGTTGTGATCTCGTTGTTGAAATTATGTATGGTAAGTTGCTGTACATATTTATAGGAACGTGTTTTCCTTTCTCATATTGATGAGATGCCAATTTTGCAGCTGACGAATCTTTTCTTCTACTGGGGAACCATTGAAGTTGGGGAAGCGAAGGCATTTTTATGTTATTGATTTGTTCGCAAGTAGTTTGAGTTTGGGAGTATGTCGACTTCCCTACACGTAGGAAACTAGTTTTTTTTTTTTTTTTTTCTTTTTTTCTTTTTTTATATCTTTACATATTTTTTCTCATAGAACTTGGACAGGCCCCAGGTCGCTGTCGTCCCTCCCTCTGTCTCTGGGGCATCACACGACGTAGGTCTATGTATGCTTTTAAAATTTGCTATCCCAATTCTGATCTCGAGTCCTGTTTCAATGGCTGTGATTGGGTTGAGTGCAAAAATGATGTAATTCTTAGGATCATTGGATTCCCTCCAATCAAAGTTGCATGCTAATATTGAATCTCAACGAAGCATCTCCCACATTTATGACAGAAAAGACGTAGCAACTAGCCAACTTTAAAATTTGTACGTAATGCTGCTCTATCCATTGAAATTTCTTCTATTTGGCTGCAAAGTGTGGATTAGACTTGAAGCTATATCTGGGCTTACCACCTTGGTCAATTAATGTTTTGCTACGATGAGAAGTTGGGCCAGGGTCAGAGTTTGTATGTTTCTGCAACATTAAATACAATGAAGCGTAGCGATTCCAAAAGAGGCTGGTTGAAGTTCTAGCAGTAGAATAATATATATTCATCCTGAATATTTATCTCCATCTCTCGACAGAGTTAGGGAGAAATCCAGAAAAATTTTCGGACAAATAGCATTATTTGTGCTGTTAAGGTGACCAATGTTGCGATGGCGCTGTAATTGCTTCGTTTTAATATTGTTCTTCTTTTAGTTGTCAGCAAGCATAAACAAGATTAGAGGAATCGTTAAACGTGAATTCTTTTTTCTTTTTTCTTTTTGGGATAAACACAACTCTGAATGCTTTTCCGTACATCTGCTTATATTAATATTGAAAAATGCTTTTGTCTAGCTCTAAAAATTTCCATCATTTTATTTAGCGGATTCCAAGCAGGTTAATTTCTAACTTGAACAATTGAATTATGGGTCTGACATCACCTCATGGGTCAAAATCAAGGGAGGAAAAGAAATTAGAAAAAAAAAAAAAAAAAAAAACAAAATACCGACTTTGTTATCCAATTCCGGGATACAGATGCAAACTGACAAACAAAAGATAGGATCCCCTTAGTTACTATTAATATCAGTCGTGTTAAGGAGCTCGCCAACTTGCGCTAATGTGAGATGGAATAGCTCTCACTAATTAGATTTTTAACCAACATGGGGTTAGGATCAGCTTATAGTTTATTTCCTTTGATGCAGAATTATTGACTAAATTCACAAACATAAAAGAAACAAAACTAAGACATCGAGAATACAACTCGTCCCCTCTTGGGAATAACTACTCCTACAGTATCAGCTTGAAGCAAGGCGCTTAACCATGCGGATGAATATCTAGATTTTGAGCGTATCGCTACCGTTAACTCCAGGGTTACCAAGAAAGTCAGCACAAAAGTTTTGCTCACGTAGAGTATGTTGAAGACGATATTACTAACCTTATAGCAATAAACCTCAGCACTCAGCTATAAGCAGCAGATATAAATCAGTTTCCCAATTCTCTTTGGAGAGCTTCCGAGGTGTAAGTTTCGAATCTGTTTTTGTAGTGATCCTTCGAAGCCTCTTATGCTAAGTCAGTCATTTGCAATACAACACAGATAACTCATAGTTCAACTCCAATAGCCATAGCAATAACCCCACAACCAGAAAATCCAACGACTGCAACTCTCTCTCGACACCCCCAAAACCAGCCACTCCAGCAGTCCCCTTATGCACCCGTCGACATTAATCTTTACAACCAAAGGAGGTGGCGGCTACCAGCTTATCAGGTTGACATTTGAGGGAATAATACAACCTAGATCTCTTCTTGACAAACTTTCCGTAGACCAAGTATCAAAGATCTTAATTGCCCTCTTGCCTGCAACTTTCACAATATTACGAAAGGACCTGTGATCATCGTTGAATATAGATTTGTTCCACCAATTCCAAAGCTGCCAAAGAGTAGTAATAAGCACAAATTGAAAGAAACAACCCCACACCATTTTCATGCCTTCAGCACAGCATCCGCTCTTGAGCTACACTTTAAACAAACTAGATGGGCGATGTTTAATCCCCACACTCTGAAACATCAAGTTCCATACTTCTTGTGCGTGCGTATATTCATAAAGTACATGCGCTAACGTCTCCCAAAATACCTCACAGTTCTCACGCAAACCATCGTCTATGAGTCTGCGAATGAAGCGCTATTGGTGAAATAGAAGGCGCCCCTTCCACACTAACCAAATCAACGTTTTGTGGGGTAAATTAAGTTTTCAAAAGATATGTCTAAAATTTTAACGTGTTATATTAACAAATTAATGATATTAAAATAATTTTAATAATAATTAAGAATAAAAAATAAATTAAAAAAATTTATTTAATTAAATAATAATTAATATATATAATAAAAATAATTAAAATATATTATAATAAAAAATATTAAATGTGTGTTTATAAAATAAAAAAATAATAAAAAATAAAAAATAAGATACAATAATTTATAAAAATTAAAAAAATTTATTTCTATTTTTTTATTTAAGATTATTATCTTATCAATTTAAAATTTATTATTAAGCTTCCAATTAAAAAAAAAATTAATAATAATAACAATATGATTATTAATTATAACTATATAAAGATTTATTAACTCATTCATATAAATATATTTTTAAAATTTTTTTAATCTCTTAATTGTAATATATTAAAATACTCATAAATTTTTTTATAAATTTTATTTATTTTTAATAATTTTTTTTTCTTTTAAATATTCTTATAAAACAATTTAATATAAACTCATTTTTTTTTTTTTCATTTTTTATGACTGTAAATAGGATTATATAGATTAAGAGTGAGTTATTGTAATTTAAAAAATATGTATCTTTGTTTATAAAAATGACAATATTTTTAAAATATTTAATATTAAGAAATTTATCCATTTAATTTTTATTTTCATGCTAAAATAATTTTTTGTTTGTCTGTTTAAGCTTTGTTTCCATTTTAAAACAATTTTCCTTTAGTACAAGGATATATGCTAGATATATATATATATATATTTTTTTTTTTACTCTTCTCCGTAACAAAATCAACAATTTTTTTAAATAAAAATAATTTATAACATGGGTCGATCTTCCAGAGATGAAACTAGTCTGTAAAGAGCTAATAATGGAGCTCATATGTGGGGGAAGATGATCAATGATAACTTTAGCAATGATTTGATAAACCACATTACAAAGAGAGATAGGTAGGAGCTGACTCATTTTTTCTCGGATGGTCCACCTTTGGAATCCCAATTGGAAGCTTCCCTGCAGAGAAACAAGTTCCGATCAAATTAACAAAAGAGTCACCAATAATATGCTAATAACTTTGAAACAATATAGCTTGAAAACCATCAGGGCTTGGTGTCTTATACAACCCCCATACTTTTTAGTGCATTATTTACCTCTACCGCGGAAGGCAAAACTCTCAAATTTTCCACTAGAGAAACTTGCACCGAGGGCCATAGTGCATATTCCAAAATCGCTCGGTTTGTGGCAAGTGCTGAAAATAAATTCATGTAAAAAACTTTAGCCATTGCCTTAATCTTTCTTGATCTTCGACCCAATTGTCACTTTCATCTTCGAGAGCTTTAATAAAATTCCTTCTCCCCCGCTGGATGGTGGAGGAGTGGAAAATTTTAGTGTAAAATTTTAGTGTTTCTATCTCTGAGGAAAGTTTTATTCCTGCTTGATTTTTGGAAGAAATAGCATAAAGTTGTCTAACTCTGCTCTGATAGAGAGTTACATGAAAGGAGGAGCTTTTAAACACCTTCCAACTTGCTAAGTAAATGACACGTCTTTTTAAAAAGATTTCTAAAATGTGTATTTATTCCACTCTTGGGCTGCTTCTTTTAACACAAGAGATGACAATTTGAACTGAAAAAGGAAAAAAAAAAATTCAGACAACTAATTAGATTGAACAAGATTTTCAAAATCGGCGTGCATCATCCACATAGCTTCAAACCTGATAGGTTGTTTACGTCTATCACCTAGAAGCTGATCTGTAAGCTGGAGAAGGGGACAATAGTCTGAGTTGATACACAGCATCTTAATTTGGGTTGTGGGAATTTCATTTACCAAGATTCTGACACCAAAGTTCTATCTAGCCGTTTTCGAATCATCTAAGTACCGCGTTGCTATTCAACTGTGTAAGTTTAGGCCCAAAAGAAACCAAGGTCAATTAAATGACGAGCATCCACATATTCTCCGAAGATCTGATACCAACAAGCAGTTTTAAGTGACCTCCCACTTTTTATATGCAGATCCTCACTTCCCCGTGATTCCAGGAACTTAAAGATTCTTTACATGGTAAGGCTGAAATCTAGTTTTAAGATTTTTGAGACTCCTTGATGATCTCAACACTTACTGGTGGAGATATAGAAATATCATTGACGTTCACTCAGTTTGTTGGATTTGCTATATTCATTTCCCCTTTTTTTTGTTGATAGCTTTCAACAACGCAGGGCCTTTATCATGATTGGCTCCATTCAAATTCAAAATTTCTACCCTTTTTTTGCAGTGTCTAGCTACCGACAATATTGCCTAGATTTTTTCCTATTATCCTCCTCATCAAGCTCCCCTAACATTTCAAAACACGATGCTTCAACAACTGACATCGGAATAATATCATTGTCTTTCTTATTCAGTCTTACTTTTGGACCCTTTTATGCCAGCCTTCTGCCACATTTTTGCGCAGGCATCTGAGGACCAAAACACTCCACCCTTGGATTTAGACCATTAGCTAGCTTTCCTATTAAGGCATTACTGACCCGGTATGTATTGGACATGCATCATTTATATAATCTACTTAACCACGTTCAAAACATATTCGAGGGATACCCTAATTAAATTACAAGCAATAAATCCTTAATGTAGAGTTTTGAAAGTAGAGGTTTATTAAGATCATTTTGGACACGTAACTTGGCGAACTTTCCATGTGAAACAACCAGTATAGAAGCATCAACCTTAACCTTTGTTTTTTTTCATCAGGTTACCACTTGTATTAAGAACATTTTTGTTATAATATTCTGCAGGCATTGCTGAGAACCTTGCCCAAACCACAACTGAATTGATTATAGCTTCGTAGGGGCAGAAATTCAGTAACAATTCACAAACCACAAGATAGTGACCCAATATAACCCAAGGGTCATCGCAAATAGCAGTACTATAATTCTTTGCACAAGAAAACTTGATATTGAAATATTCGTTTCCCAAATCCACAATACGCAATTCACCCTCTGGTTTCCACAAAATCTTCAGGCGATTGTATTAATGGTTGTAGTTAATGGATCTTCTCCAGAGTTTTACAATGAGAGTATTTCACTGTTGCTCTTGCAAGGCATTTTTCTTAGCCTTGGAAAGACGCATGTGTGGGCACCAATCTTCAAAGGTCATTGAGATATCTTTCAAAGCATTTGCACTTGGCTCAACATGTCATCACGATCTGCTTGATAAGCCAAAGAGGGGGTCGAAGGTCTTCCCTAAACCTTTTTCTTGAAGCAGACTCCAGTTCCTTTTAGAATCACACTTTCACTTATGGTTATATCATTTAGTGCAACACTCTCTATCAATTTTTTCTTTTTTTATGCTACGATCAAGAAGATCATCCTCCTTTGTCAAGGATACGCAAGCATGATTTTCTTCCATCAGGGGGGGTGAGGGAAAGGACTTCCATCCAAAGAAAGAAAACGACTCCTAATATCAATCCTCCAGACTTCCAATATTCACAGACGTGGTCTCTTTCATGTTAAGTTAATCAATGGAATTACCTTCTGACAAGTCAAACTTCTTTGCATTTTTAATCCGACCAACTTAAAGATCAGTTTTTAACTTTGAAAAGAGTTGACAGATTGCAATTGACAATGCCACTACGTCCATTGGAAGACGAAGTCCCTGTTTTTTTTTTCTCTCAATCGTATTGGCAGAGCAAACCTACCGGAGTGTGGCCCGAACATGACATCATCCCAAGCCGCACCCACTTGGTCACGACGGTGTGTTAAGATGACAGAATCCCACACTGACTAAAAGTCTCTAAAGTAGCAAATGAACTCAATTTAGCAATGAGTCATAACAGGAAAAGTTGCTCTTACCGAAGCATATATGAATTCTGTACTTTTTTTTAACAAGTTCGTCACATATATGTATGCAGATTTGATAAAAGTCATGACTGATTTTTTTGTGCTTGCAATTGGGCATCTTCTGTTGCTCCAATTCTGGAACTCTATCAATAACCATTTTTTATACCCCTTTTTTGAGTAACAAGCTCTATGAATAGTTACGGTGGTAAGTTAGTGCTGTACAAGCAAAATTTGTTATTTTGCCAAGACAATACCTTTGTCGCTGATGTTTACATTCAGTTTTGATTTAGCACTGTAAATGCAAAATTTTTGAACTTTTTTTTTTTTTTTCACTACCATCTTGAAATTCTAATGAAAACCGTAATTCCGTGAGGCTTGGAATCTTCCTAAAACATTGCACGTAAAGTTCTAGACTAAATTAGGACCTTTTGGAACATAAAAATGAACCCCACAACTTCAATTATCAAAACATGGGTTTGATCGGCAGGAAGAGTCAGTCTCGGCTGTCAAGCTATTCTTCTGAGCATTTAATTTGTATTTGTTCCTACATGATGGCTCAATTTTCTAAGTAAATAGTGAAGATTTATTTAACCGAGCAAAGCCTGAAAACATGGGAACAAATGACAACTCACGAGTTTGAAAATTTTGGAGATGCTATTGTAACAAATAAGACTGGTGGGGGAGAGGGAAATAAAGAAAATAGAAAAGAGAGTAGCTGTGGTGATGGTCATACGATCACATGCAGAAGGATATGGTGAACAAAATAATCGTTATTTATAATTTAAATAAATTAGACTTAACCGTGTAATTGTAATTTTAAAAATCTAAAAATTGTCAAAATTAAACCGAATAGCTTTATAATATAAAATTCTAAAAATACATTTATAAGGACATGGTATGAAAACATATTACATTTCCTTCTTATCTTCAATTTTTATGCAATCAAAAACACGAATTGGTATTCTTAATTTTTTTAGAACATTATGAGTACATTGATTTCCATAATGGTTACTAAGTGAAAAATAATTGACTAAAAATACATTGGCTCTATTTGACATCAACACAGGCCTGTGAAATCATTCAAAAAAGTCTACTAAATTATACAAAAAGAAGATCCACCACTGTTATCAACAAGAAGCATAGCCTGATATTCCGAAATCAGCTGAAGGGAACTTCACGTCGTCCAATAGAGATTATAGTATGGCCAAATTTTGTATCTATGTCCTTCTTTTTTCTAGTCAAAATCACAATTATTAATGGTCCTCCTCAGTAGGGGTCACTACCTTTTGACCTCCGGGGCATCAGGACAAAGAATACGTGGGAAAGATCAGAGCCAGTCTACTCCAAACCTCCCAACATTAGTGAGGAGAAGCAGATTATCACCTTCTAATCCTAATTAGTTGAAATGTCTAATGTCTAATGTCTATATATGATGGATTAGGAATTAGGAAGCCCACCCGTTGAAACCTTAAGTAGTGCACAAGACGATTGCGTAATTGGGTGTTTGGTCCAGCCTAATCCATCCTCTTCTTATCCTTCCGTTTCTTGGTGAATTTTAGTACAAATTATTTCTTGTCCTTCTGTTTCTTGGTCTAGATTTTTTTCTCCTCGCATGACATATGATTCAAACCCTTAAACCTATGTCAAATCAATTTGTAATTACGGCCAGTTTCATTGATTTCACTTTGATTATAATTTTAAAAAAATTTTAAATTATTATTAACAAATTAAATTAAATATAAATATCAAATCGATCTAATCTGCGGTCACCGGTATCCTATGTTAATATCCCATGCGCCGAAGATGGGCCAGTCCAACTTGATAAAAGAGCCGAGTAGGCCACGAAGTTGAGCCCGTACAGCGAAAGTTTTCAAGGGGACACAGAGACTTTTCGGTCACCGCCCATGGTCCATTCCTCGATTGGCTCTGTCTGCTGTATCTTCAGGAAACATCAATCAATCGAAAAGAACATAGGTGTTTGATTTTCCAATGCCCCAAGCAGGACTCCCATATTCAACTCCAGCCAACATGATTTGGTCTTTGCGAAACTGTTTCTCCTTTTCTATTCTTGCTTTGCCTGTTTAATTACGCCATCAAACAGCCTTAAACAATACGAAAAGGGCTAATCTACAATCAAAATAAAATATTGTTAAGATACAGTATTTTTCTCAAAAAAAAAAAAAAAAGTTATTTTGCATCTAAGTTATTTTCCAGCAAAACTTTTTAAATATTTATGGTTATGAATCAAACGGATCGGATGCCTAAGATATATATTTATTCGTTTCACGAAATCGACTTAACCAGAGCTGCAGATTAGTCTAGGTCTCCATTCAAATTTTGCACAAAAAGAGTTTATGACCCACCATCCCATGACCATAAGCGCAAAATTCACATGCCGGATCCATTACGTCTGAAGCCGCGAAGCAGCGCAAAGTGGCCTCTTGCTGCCATGACTTTTGTCATGAGTGACAGGTTTTACCGTGCATTTATTCCCTGGCCAAAATGTACTATTCTTTTAAAAAAAAAAAAAAAGAACGCACAATTCAAAAGTTATTCCTGCGTTTGTTTGGACCAGGACGTAGAAAATCTACCATATGGACCGAGGGCCCTACCCTGCTGTCGTTGTCCTTCCAGTCAATTTCACGGTGCCAGCAGCCAGAGTCACGATGACGATGGATGAAAATAGCCCAACGTACCTATTACAGCTCAACAATTTTAAGAAATAAGAATTATGTAATAAACTCTTAATTTTATTTTATTTTATTATATAAATTTAATAAATTAATTATATCTTTTTAATAAAAAATTATTTTAACTTTTTAAATTCCCAATATTTGTCTTTTGAAAATTAATTTAAATTTTTTACCCGAATTTATTTTCTGGTCTTTTACTTTCCAATCCCACGCGTCACGCAGGC
Source organism: Rhizophora mangle (assembly GCA_037832345.1). NCBI lineage: Eukaryota > Viridiplantae > Streptophyta > Magnoliopsida > Malpighiales > Rhizophoraceae > Rhizophora > Rhizophora mangle. The sequence goes on from JBAPLJ010001533.1 coordinate 93,297, forward strand.
ACATGAGCAATGGACATCATTATAGCCGAAAGGCATGGAATTAAACAATTGAACATCCGCCATTTAAGCAACCTCCGACGCTCGCGATCAGGACTCTCTCGCCTCTGAATTCTAGTGGTCTTTTTACTCTCTCTCTGTTGCTCTGATTAGAATGTGAAGAAGGAAGAAGAAGCAGAGCGACAATGGCAGAGCTAGGATGTCAGCTGGATCCAGTTCCGTTGAGATCGGGGGACATTAATAGAGCTCGCGACGCTAGCCCCGATTCCGTGATCTTCACGCTCGAGTCCAACTTCAGTCTGTTCTCTTCTGCTTCGGCGAGCGTCGATCGCTGCTCTTTTGCTTCCGACGCTCACGATCAGGACTCGCTCGCCTCTGAACTCTCCCATCTGGTAATTAATCTCACCATATCCTCTTGTTCAACCACCCGAACTCAAGTCTAATTTTTACGGAAATTTAGACATTCTTGCGTGCGTATACGTGTCAATTGTTTTTTGAATGCAGCATTTGACAGGACAGGAGAGCGGTGGTCAGAAGGAGAGCTGGTCCAGTGGTCAAAATCGAGACCATCCAGATCCAAACAAACACACCACTGCACATAACAAGAAGCACCCTCACTCTCACTCTTCCTCTCGCCTTCCCAGAAAGTCAGAAAAAGCTAAAGGTGCGCACATAGGGTATTCTTCTTTGTGTCTTAGAGATGATTTCTTTAGCTTTCGAGTCATAATAATAATAATATTATTATTATTAAAAAAAAAAAAGAGAATGGAAAAAAACAAAAAAAAAAATGTAAAGGTAAAAAAGCAACGCCTAGCAAAGACAAAAATAAAAAGAGGAGAAATTTCAAATTGCTGGCTGGCTAAGCTCGCTGTTGGTTTTGATTGAATTATACGCAGTTCAAAAAGATGAAAATATAGCAGCTACTACTAGTGCTAATTCAACTGCAATAGAAGAGGATATCCAGCTCTTGGATTCAGCGAGAAGCTCTTTCTCTCTAGCTCTCAAAGGTACGTCTCAGAGTTAGTACAATTTGTTGGATTCCCTGTCCGTTTCCCAAAAAAGTCAATTCTAGTTCTAGCATAAGAAAAAAAAAAAGAAAAGTCTGTGTCCACACCTCTCTAGCTCTGACTGGCGTCTCGTGACAGAGTGTCGGGACAGGAGATCCAGATCTGAAGCAAATTTCGAGAAGCCAGATAGACGGAGGCCTGCATCGCTAGATCTGAACAATGCGGTGGCTGAGTCGTCTTCGCCGCGATTGGGTGGCTTGAACAAGAGCTCGATTTCGTCTCGGAGGTCGTCGGGAACGTGTCCCAGCCCCGGCACGCCCAATTATCGCTACTCTGGCGTCGGAATGCAGAAGGGTTGGAGCTCAGAGCGAGTGCCTTTGCATGCCAACGGCAACAGGCGCCAAGTGAGTGCTGCGTTTTTGCCTCTCAATAGCGGGAAGACTTTGCCATCCAAGTGGGAGGATGCTGAGAGATGGATACTTAGTCCTGTTCCGGGAGATGGTGCAGTAAGGGTGGCGCAGTTTCCGCCTCCCCAGCGGAGGCCCAAGTCGAAGAGTGGGCCCCTTGGCCCCCCTGGGGTTGCGTACTACTCGATGTATTCGCCTGCAATGCAAGTATTTGATGGAGGCAATGTGGGGTCCTTCTTGGCGGGTTCTCCCCTTTCACCTGGTGTTATTGCTGCAGATGGCTTGGCGATTCGTTCTAAGGGTCACGGCTTACCTTTTACTCTGCCGACCGAACCTTGCATGGCCCGCTCAGTCAGCGTGCACGGATGCTCTGAGTTGATTGCCGAGTCCTCCTTGCCCTCTCACGGTATAGGTTATCGTCGTTTTTGTTCGGATTTGAATGATTTAAAATCAAATTGGCACGCTTTGAACTAACGCATAGTAATGAGATGAATGGTAACATGGCTTGTCAAGAATGATCTGTGGCTGCTAAAATTTCGGGTGAATTACGTTTGTGTAAACCTGTTTAAACACGGTTTACTCAGCCGTCATGACATTCCTTCTTCAAAGAGTCGACAAGCAAAGGTCAATCAAACTTCTACGGTCATGCTTTTGCTATCGGTTAAAATCATGGCGCTTTTTTATTTTTCACTGCTCTCAAGGTATTCAATTTGATAAAAGAAAAAAAAGAAATTGATAGAGATAGATATATAGGGTGTGAAATTGTTGTGCAAGCAACTATTGTTAATTCAATTTTATTTTAGATATCTGATTTGGTTTTTTTTTTTTTATGAAATTGTATAGATGAAAAACACGAGGGTGTCAAGGATGCAGCCACTGATATTTGTCATACAGTTTCAAGGAGGGACATGGCAACCCAGATGAGTCCCGAGGGTAGCAACCATTCATCTCCCTGCCGAAGGCCTTCATTTTCTGCTTCCACTCCCTCTGCCCTACCCATTGTTGAAGTACGGAGTATCTATCCCTCTAAATCGGAGGAGAGGGATGTCCAGGTAGATGAGAGGGTTACTTTAACGAGATGGTCCAAGAGACATAGACCTCGCAATAGTGGAAAGACCTCAGATATCGTTGATGACTGGAGAAAGAAAGCTCTGGATGTTCGATCTTCAGCTCGGGATATTTCGGAGACTGCCAAGAGTATTTCAAAGTGAGTCTTCGATTTCATATTTTGATGTCCATTCTCGGCATGAGTTTAAGAGGCGATGATGCAAAAAGTTGATCGGCCCGGGTAAACCGACCTAACCCTACTGGACCCAACCTATTTTCATAAAAAAATTCAATGACTTTTAGTTCGATTCAACGTGAATTCCAAATAATTTTTTTTTTTAAAATTTAAATAATTTATATTTAAAATTTAAATAAATTAAATCTAAAATGACCCCCCGATTTAAACCCTACTAACTCTAAACTTACCATAAATTGAGTTAATATCATACTTAAAATTTTAATTTATTTTAATAAAATTAAAATTTATAAATATTTTTAATTAAAAAATTATTTTTATTATATTTATCTTTAATTAGTAATAATAAATATTTTAAAAATTATTTTTATATTTAAATTAATTTTAAATTTATTAAATATTTATTATTTAATTTAATTTTTTAAATAATAAATATAAGATAAAATATAAATTTTATAATATTATTATTAATAAAAATCCAACAAATTTATAAGTTACTTTTGTACCATAAATCTATTTAATTCAAATATTTCAAAAATATAATATATTTGCTTAGCTTTTGAATTTAATTTTTTTTTTTTCTCTCCTCCATATTTTATTGTAGGACGATTAATTCTCTTTACAAACACAATATTCTTTGACTATCTTTTGAGTTTCGACTTGTTTTCTCTTTCCTTATAATAATAATAATTTAGGACCAGTAAAGTTTAATAATGCCAACAAGTATAACATTATCACGATGGAATACTACACATATACTTTGAAACCTACCATAGATGCAACATCCCAAGGAAAGTCTAATTGACACAAATGAGAGGAGAGTGCAAAGCGATTAATGCATCCTTTGTCCTTCAATGATGGATATAGAATTGAGACAAATTTTAAATTTGGTGAAACAGATCATCTGCTCTGCCTGGAGCTATTAATTAGCTTTTAACCTATAACATGTGCTGCGGATGGCCTATTGACAGGTTGCTCATTGCTCTTGTTCTTATTCACAATGGCATCATATGCATTGCAATCAAAATTCAATTTTATTAAAATTTATGCTCATGATGTTGCCTAGATTCCATTCTCTACCAATGTTTATGCGATAAACTGTGAATTGCATTTCCCCCTTTGACATAGTTTTCTGTGCTATAACTGGAGCTGAATGTCTTGCTCTATTAACATCAACTTCTTCTTTTTCGGCAGGGTGAAAAGAGAGGAAGCCAAAATCACTGCATGGGAGAACCTACAGAGGGCAAAAGCAGAGGCAGCAATGCGGAAACTCGAGGTTCTTTTTCTTGCTGCACATTTTTTTAACACATACTTCAAGTGACCGCAGGATGTATTGGTCAACCTAGGTCTATGATTGTGACTGTTTTCTTTCCGTGTATCTGTTACCTTAACCTTCCTTGCTTTGATGTATAGTGTATCAGAATATAAAAACTAACTGCATTAAAGTTCGGCTTGTTGCTGTTTGTTGAATTAGGAATGGACTGTAGGGCCCATAACTCATTATAGAGAACTTGGTGGAATTGTAGATTTCGTATCATTGAGTTTCATAAACTTGTTATTGAATCAATTTTATAGTGTTGGGATCTTGTACTCCTACACATTTTCCTCTCCAAAACATAACTATAAAACCAGGGCAAATACCGTGTCAAAAGCGGTTGCAAAGTCTTAGTGTCATTGTAAATGGCCATATAGACTTTAATCGATATGTTACTAGCCTTTGACATTCAATTTCTTTTTTGTGTTTTGCTTCATTAAATGGAGGCTTGATCTTTAGTTGGTGATTAATGGCTTGAAAATGCGTTGCAGATGAAGCTGGAAAAGAAAAGATCATCTTCCATGGATAAAATTATGAATAAGCTGAGATCAGCCCAGAAGAGAGCACAAGAAATGAGAAGCTCTGTGCTTGCCGACCAGACACATCAAGTTTCCTGGACTCCTCGGAAGGCTATATCATTTCGTAAAACACGTCAAATGACTTCCTTGAGTGGCTGCTTTACATGCCATGCTTTCTAGTGTCTCGTGATGAGCTGCTGTGCTTTTATTAAGCGTGACACAACGGTAACTTCTTGGAATACAATCAAAGTTTCACAATTTGACGTGTTTTCATGTAATGCAAAAATTGGGATGGCAGCTTCAATATGACATGCTCCCAAGTATTGCTTAAGTGGTTCAGAGACTGGAAAAAGCATGCAGAAAAATCAGTCTTAAGGTGTGTTTCTGACATTCCTCAGTTCCGCGCGCAAAGACTCACATGGGAGAGATTCCGTGCTGGCTGCTTGGATCAATCTCACAAAAGCATCGGCAATCACCATATTAAAAATAGTACTCTTTCAGACTTTATTGGGTATTGATTAGTTTATTTCTGTTTTATTGGAGGTGTACGAAGATGTCCCTTAGAAATGAGGTGCCTGTATTATGCCGTTGTGGCTTATAGCAGCCCAAGGCTCAATTCCTTGTGGAGTCCACATAAAATGTCAGGCAATGTATTGAAATCTTGATTTGTCTCTCCAGGGTACCAAACGTGCTTAAGCTTAAATTATTGTTATATTTCTTGATTTTGGGCTCTAAACTGGAGAATCATTTGAGGAAGATTTATGTACAGTTGAGGGCTACGATTTGGTTGCTCTTACTGTCTAGCCTCTCTGCCCTGCTGTCGACTCTCCCCTCCCCAAAATTTATAATATTATATATATATATATGAAAAAAGTGCATGAAATCAATGTGTTAGATAGACTTGTAATCTTGCTTCTCTGTTTTTTTTTGCACTGTAAGACGTAATCAATTACACTGAAGTTAACCTTTTGATACATTTTTTGGCAACTTCTTTTTGTAACTTGAATGAATATAAACACAATAGTGGTATCGAAGCATCTTTTCTATAATTCTTAAGGGGCCTATAAATGTCATCTGTTAATCATCAACTTTTAATAACAAATTGTTTCATTTAAACCAAACTGGAAAAATGTTATTCAAGGAACTAAACTTTGCAAAATTTTTAACTTACTTGTATTTAATTTTTTTTTTTTTTTTTTGGTTACTATTCAAAAAAAAAAAAATTCCCAATCGAGTCAATCTTCTTGTAACATTCCAACATAACGAAATGCAAATTAGGGGATGGCACTGTTACATTGATACCTTGAGAATGCTGGGCTGTTTTTCTTTTTTGAGTCCAAAATTAGGGTATCAATTGGACTCGTGACCACCCCCCGCCCTCTTAAAAAAGAAATTTGAGTGAGCAGTCTATCCTTTAAGTTCTAGATGGGCAGTACTCTACCCCGTCGGTATGGTCTATGAGATAAACAGTAAACGCTTGGGAACATAAGCCACATCTGAGAGGAGGCCCATTTTGAAGAAACTGATGGAACTGGACTCCCAGTCTATTCTTTAAATTGCATGGGCTCACACTTGTCCAGTTTGGTCTGCTCAACCTACTGAATGGACGAAGCCCATCAAAGCGCATCAATCGGGCGGACCACTTTACCACTGTAGAAGTCACTCTTGTGTGATACTATATTTGAGGAATATTTTCAGTTATTTTTTAAAATACATTTTTTTTTTTTAGAACTTTTATTTGTCTAGATGAGTTGTTATTTTTAGATATTGTTTGAGTTCAATGACCCCTAAAATTGCAATTCTTATTTACAAGTTTCAGGCATCTACGTCAGACCCAAAAAAAAAAAAAAAAAAAAAGGACATATTTTCACCCTCTCCCGTCGAGTATTGAATTGTAGTTATTCCCCCCCCCCCCCCCCCCCCCCTTTTCATTTTTTATTTTTTATTTTTTTTTTTTTTTTTTGGCTTTTTGAAGAGCCTTCAACGTCTTTTTAGGAAAGGAATTGAGACAAAGCTTCCATTATTTACGAGGGAAATATTATATTGGTAAATACATCTCACCTATTGAATGGGACAACACGAGCGAAGAATACTGGACTGAGGGATTAGAATACGTGTCCAAACCAATTCTTGGGTGTGGTCCCCCACCCTACATATGCATAAATCCAACCAACATATTTCAATGTTCTGTTTCCAAACATTTACGCTACTTATTTTCTTGGTCCATATCTTATGTTCTGCCTACACTCTCATTTGTATGACGTCCAAAATACAATGGACTGTAGGCGAGGTTTGGGCACCTCAAGTCTAAATTTGCTAGTGTTAGTACAAGGAGTCAATATGGCTTGGTTTCATACTATTTTGTCTGTTCTTTTCTTTATCGAAATCAAGAAAACAAGGGAATGGATTAGTCCATTTGTAACAAATTGCAAGGACCAACAAAGTTATTAATGGTTCAAAAATTTCACGGAAAATTTTAATAATTTTTTATTTTTACGTCTTTTATAAGGCACTCATCACATACCAGATGGCTCTCTGCAAAAGTGGTTTTCTTTTCTTTCTTTCTTTTTCTTCATTCTTTTTGGTAATATATATTGATCATTGGATCTCATAAACGCCTCTATCCAGAGGGAGAGGGTTGGTGGCGTATTTTATTTCTGTTATCAACCTGTCTTACTTGCTGTTAGTCAAATTTGTTACTCAAAAAACGCTAGCATTCTTGTGGAATTACTCAACGCTACGGCCCATTTGTTGCTTTGCGTGTGGAGGATGGAACATGAAATGCAAATAGGTTTGCCCTATATGATAATTTTTGTTCCCACTAAAAGAGTGCCCGAGGAAATACAGTGCACTAGGGCTAGGGTAGTTGTCTATGCCCCTCAATTGTAGGGCAAAGGAGGCACCTCCATCTCAATCGCAGAAAAGCCCTTAATATTTGTACGGTGGGACCTTTGTTGAAAACTCCACATGGGTGCTCCGGTAACTCCCTTGACCATCATTTATTTGCAACACATTCCTTAGCTTTGGTATTTCTTTTTGGCTTTTTATATGCTGGATTGAATCTGAATGAATTTCGATTGGAAGAAAGAGGAACAAATGGCTTTTGATGAGGCATGATCGTTAAGACATAAGCACCTCTCTCATGGGATCCTGCATTGGGAGGCAGGGATCATGCCTTGCTTCAGGCAACCTACCTTTTTCTCTTACTATGCAACATCGACACACATTATATATATATATATATATATATATATAATTTTATTTATTTTTTTTACACTTCAAAAATTATAATTTGTAAATAAAAGCGTTATTTATTTATTTATTTAATATAATTTATCTATAATTTTATATTATAAAAATTTATTTAATTATTTTTTTATTTTAAATAAATTATATTTATTATGTGATATAAATTTATAAGTAAAAGTGTGCTTAAAAAAATATTAAAAAAGAAATTTCTGCTATATATTATGAATTATTATGATTTTGGTCGGTGCCTGCAGAATGATTTTTTATTTTTATTTTTATTATTATTATTATTTTCTTTTTGATTTTGATTGTATGGGAAACAGCCAACGAGTAATCATGATACAAGGAACCTACAAAATATCTAATGAGAGAGAGAGAGAACCAACAAAAGGAAAAACATATCAAAGATAAATATTGAGTGATGTAAAAAGAATGAAGCCCACAAATGTTATAATTAAGGTCAGATACTTCATCAATGTAAGATGTTATACCCTTGATAAAAGGCAGCTAGGGAAATGTTCAAATATGTTGTTATCCGCACAGAGCCTGGGAGCCCCCCAGCCATTATTTAGGACGTTTTAGTTCTTATAACAGGATAATGACACATGAATTGGAGCACTCTGGCCGTTTTCTTTTCTTTTTTGATCCATTAGAAACTTCAATGGGACATGGACTATAGAACAAATAACCATCTTTGCTTTTCTCATAAACTCCATGTTTTGTTTAGTTGGCCACTTTAAGCAAAGTTTTTGAGAGGAGCTTGGTTCAAATCTTAACCATCATCTCAAATTCAGAAAAACCATGGGCCTTGAAAGAGAACTTGATCTGCCATGAGAAAAGAACGCTACTCGTTTTTTAATACAAGACGTCATTTTCTTTAAAGAAAAATATTTTTGTTGTAATGTAAATATTGTAAAACGCAACTAACACTTGGCATTAGGAAAAATGGGAAACGAAGTATCTTAGTAAATTAATATTGAATATTGTAATTAAACTTTAAAAAAAGAAACCATTGTATTTCCACGTCCGGCAGTGAGAGACAGCTGACGAATCCAGCTTTGGCTTATCAGGCACTAAACTAATCAAGTTTATGTTGAAACCAAACTCCTTGGTAAAAGTTTTGTGTGCTGTTGGTTGTAAACCTGACAATTGAACTGGCGTTTTTCTGGGACTTTAAGGAAAGTTCATCTCAAAAACCAGTCTAGAATAGGAGGACAATTGGCAAAGAAAAAAAGGTGGGGGGGGGGGGCTCTAAGAAATAGAGAAAGACCATCACGATCTTGGTCGCATTGTATTAAATAGGAAAGGACAGAGTAAAAATAATGGAGATAAATCGTAATTGAGATTGAGATTACATTATAGAATTCGGTAGGATCCCAAAGTTAAAGTAATGTATTAACGTCCCATTGCTGGTGTAAGGTAAAGGTAACTAGAGTTTACGTGATATCAACGACGAATAGAAAAAATTATGTATTAATATTCAGACAATATACGAAATATCTATATTCTTCAGTATCGACGTCTGAAGTCACTCCAACCGTCAAATTGGTTTGAAAAGGGGTTGATTTGCCATCACCAAAGCACATAGCATTGGGTCAAATACTAAATGTACCAAAGAAAATTTGTTCAGTGGACAGCATAATTGGAATGTAAGTGATACTTGAGAGGCAATTTCAGGACCAGAAGATTTCCACAGAATAATTGATGGCAAGAGAAATGAAAGCTTGGCGTGGAGCGCCAAAGGTTCTAAATGCGTTGGCAATGGAGATTGAGTTTCACGTGTCAAGGTGCTGGCAGACAACGACCCCCGTCATGGCAAAGATCTGTTCAAGATAAGAAAAAAAAATTAGCCCACCGTTTAGTCAGAATTCACGTGGATTTCTGTTGCGGAGCTCTCTGTTACCGGCTCCCTTTCTCTCCACCTCTCTCATATCTAAAGTGTCACTCTTTGGCCTTTACAACGTTTTGGGAGACCAGTTGATTCAGCTCCGGATGCAATAATACCTCCATCCCTTTTTTCATATCGATTCATTCTCGGTCTTGAGTTGCACGTACAACAAAAATCTTTATACGATATATGCAGACAGCTGAAAAAGAAGACCGTGAATGAATGTAATTCTTGGACGGGCATAAAAAAGAACTTCGATGAATGTAGTTCTTCGACTGACTATTTCAGACGAGAATTTCCCTTTCTTTTTTTTTTTTTTCAAAAGAATTTTTAGAAAATTAGGAAATTTGAAACTGACAATTTAAATGACTCCACTATTAGATGTTATCACTAGTTAGTGGCTAAAACACCTTTTATTCCTTTTTTTTTTTTTTTTTTTTTAACCATCTTAACAAGACAGTCTTATACTAAGATTTCATTTTACTGCTTGAGGTAGTACACTTTGTAACAGAGGTCACGATGTTACATTGCGGCTACAAAAATAAAAATAAACTAAAATTTCATAGTAAAACTAACTAATACTCCTAGCACGATTCATAATTCATCAAGAGTATTACACATGAGGTAATAAGGAAACGACCACCTAATTTTGGATGCTGGAGGAATAGGTCCTAACAAGTTTTCTTTTGGATCTATTACAAGATCCATTTGACCATAAGTTAAAGTACAGTTCTCTCATTTCTCATAACTTCCCACATATTTCTCTCACACGATTTGGACCTAAGAATATTAGTATGAATGTTCAAGTTCTTGACTCTTAGACTGTCTCCATAAAAGTTAAGTAGGCTTTGATTTTTTTTTTTTTTTTTTTTTTTTTTTTTTTTTTTAACTTTGGTAGAAAGTTAAGCAAAACATAGATCAAATATCAGGCAATGAGTTGCCTCTAGCTAACTGGGCTTGTATTGTTGTCCCTTAAGAATTCACATATGTCGTCTTACTTGTAACACAACAGAAAGGACGCTTTGTAAAATTTTTGTTAGTTCCAGATTCGAGTCTTCATTCCTTTGTATTGTAATATTTGAAGAACAACCGGAGCGTGGCTGGATTCCATGGTCGAGAATGGCTGCAAATTCGGTAAACAGAGCTTGGAATTTTTTTTTGCAGCCAAGTGAGAGAGAAAGAATGTTGTTGCTCTGCAAAAGAACAGCGTTTATGGTTGGTATAAATATACATGAAGGAACAGCTTGCAGCCTTGCACTTTAACATGCCAGCGTTTTTGGTTTTCCGGTTTCCCACGGGGAAAAGAGGAAGCGCGTATACAGCGCGACTCTCTTTCTCCAAAAATGCCATTGCTAGTTGTTGGGTGGAATAAAAAGATGCAACCCCATTTTTGTCTGATTCCTCAATTTCTTTTATTGGAATTACTCAATTTTGAGTCCCACGACATGATGAAATCGTCGTCATATTAAGAAAAGTAATGATCGCGTTGGGGGGAGTAGGTGGGAGGGGGGGGCACTGATTGATATACAAATCGTCCACAAAATTTAAACAGTTCGGGGTTTTCTATTAAGAGGATGTAATTATTAATAGCACCCCACAATCTAATAACATATAACTATTCAATATAAAAAGGGATCCAGCTCACTCACGTCAGGGGCCATCACCGCCATGAGCTAAGCATCTCCATAATGCTGCACATTCTGATGAGGAGGATGCTGGTATGCTTTCCCCATAGGAAGGTAAGTTCCGCCAGACATTGCCACAGGGAATCCAATCCCAGCTGGCCTGTTAGCCTGAGCCCTCTTCAGTGACTGAACTTGGGTCTTCAAGAACTTCACATAGTGGATGGCCTCATCTAGCATCGAGGCAGTGTCCATTTTGGTCCCTCCCGGAACTAATCTTTGAAGAATCCTTATTCTCTCGCTTATCCTTTCTCGTCTATGTCTGGCGGCGACGCTTTGTGGGTCCTTTGAAATCTTCACGTTTCGACGCTTTGGTGGCTTCACCGATTCCGGGTCGATGTGAATTGGCTGCATGGCTGCCATCCGAAATATTATCTCCCTCATGGCTGCCATTGAGTTCTTCTTATGGGATGGCGTCAAATTAGCATTTGGATCACCTGAGAATTCATCAAAGCCTCTCCATCTCGCCGTGTTTGGAAAGGAAAAAGTATCCTGCCCTGATTGCTCTTGAATTGGGCTGTTATTACCACCAAAAGATAGGCTCGATGGTAGGTTTGCAAATTGAGGAGGGTTAGCAAAGAAAGGGTTCTCTAGAAGATGTGACATAGCATTATTAGCTTCGATGTTATTGTTGCCGTTGCTACTACTTGCACCAGGAAATTCAGTCGGGAATAATTGACCCACCTCGGTGCACGCAGCGTAGAACTCGGGGAGCTTATCCATCATCATCATCATCTCCATCTGATCTTCTGCCGCTGCAGACTTTAGCTGGTCAATTTCCATGACTTATTCACTTTCCGTATCTTGGATTCTTTTGAAAGAGAGAGAAGGGAAAACACAAAAGCGTGTGATAGAGAGAAAAAAAAAAAAAAAACCACAGATAAAATACTTAAGGCTAAGGTTAAGGGGGTGATAGGGAGAACGGAGAAACTGATAGACAGAAGATGACCGAAGACAGAGAAAAGGCGTGTAAGACTGAGTTTTATCAGAAATTTGCAGCGAAGGAAAAGAAAGTGAGGGAATAGAGAAAGAAATGATGAAAGTTGAGGGATAAAAAACGAACACAGAATAGTGATATCGGGAACAGATTATAGGCTTGTGTGAAGGGCTTTATATAACGAGTGGATCCATATCTTATTGCTTCCTTTCCTTTTCTAAAGGCAAATGGGAATTTTTATTATTGTTAGACCTGAGTTTGATCAACTTATTTTGCAAAGTGAATCCACTCTCTATATTGAGAGTTCCAAAAAGTGTCCCACACACACTCCGTCTATTAAATATGTTAGTAAATTCCTCGTTTAATTACGAAGAGCTACTACCTTAAAATTCAAACCAAAGTTAATGTGAAAAGAGACATGTTTCAATTAATTCTTTTCACTTTTGTTATCAAAAAGTGGTTGTGCCTCTCACTTTCTCCCATGTCTTTATATGAAACAATCCTCTAAACTTTAAAATTTATACGATAAAAATGTGATTTTGGTACAGAGACTATAAAAGGGGGAAGGGAGTGATTGTGTAGGTGGGGGAATGGAAACATAATAATTCTAATAATATTATTTAAATATTTATAATTTTATTAAATTGATAAAATATTATATAATAATTAAAAATTAATTAAGATATTCTATTTTTTATAAGATGAAAAATATTTAACTTTATTTCAATACTAAAATTGTATTAAATTAAATTTAACTAATATAATTTTTATTTAAATACTAACTCAATTATAATATAGATTCACTAAAACTCAATTATTTAATTAATATTTAAACATTAATTTATAATAAATAATAAATTTAGATTGATTTTAACATTTTTTTTATTTTTAATTTGATGTTATATTTATTTACTATATTTATTTTAATTTGATATAATTTTCAAACTTAAATGAGTTATTTTTCAAATTATTGTCAACATGATTATCAGAAATTTTCCTAACAATTTTTTAACTAATTTTAATTAATTTTTACTTAATTTTTAAATTTTCTAAGAACTTATAACATATGACCTTGAACCATAAGATTTAGGATTTTATTCTCTACAACAATTTATGGTATGTGTAAACTATTATTATATAAATACTCTACCTCATCTCATATAAAAAAATTGATTTAAATTACTTTTAGTTTTCAACTCAATAAATTTTTAATTCTAAATTTCCCTTAACTCTTAACTCTATAATTCTAACTTTATAAGCTTTACTATTTAACACAACTTTTATATATTTCACTAACTTTAACATTTTTTATATCAAAATTTTTTATCAAAACTATTTATAATTTTAAATTTTTCTTTAAATTTAAAATCTTTTTTTTTTTTTTTTTGAGTGCTTCACCTTTATCACTTGTAAATTAAATTAGTCTACTTCTTTTTTTTTTTTTAAGAAAAATCTAAGCTCTAACTTTTACTTATCCCCCCCCCTTTTTTTTTTTTTTAATCTTCTCCTACTCCTTGACTATCAATCCAAAAACAAAATTTTAAACAAAACGTCTGTGTGGATGCCAGCAACGGAGAGGACGTTTGCTAATGATGGCAGAAGGTTGATGGACGATTAGGGAACGATGAATGAAGCACGAACTACGGAGGAGCAAAATCTGATGTTCACATAAATAGCGAGAGGAGAGGCTGGTCTGGATGTTAATTGTTCTCCAATTAATTAGATTTTCAGCGTATATATTGTAACTCTGGACTTTTTAGATTATAAAATAATTTTCATTTCTTTTGCAGTATTCTGATTTAAACTAAGGTTCTAACTTTGCCCTAAAAATTCCTTTCCTTTCAAAAACTCTCAAGCCCCACTTACGTGCAGGTAAGAAATCTCCGAGAGTCCTTTTTTTTTTTTTTTTTTTTTTTTTTTTTGAGGGGGTATATATACTCTCTCAGAGTCCTCTAGATTGAGGGAGTTCCAGGTGGCGATGAGCATCTTCTGCCGTTGGATCGATGGAGAGAGACACACGTGGCACTTTTCCGGTGGAGGAGACTTACTTTTTTATTTTTTTCAACGTGTTGTGTTATCTTGATATGCGTGCGTCTACAGCGAATAAATTAACTAATGCCAGCTGTGCACTCATTGAAACGGAAGCTTTTCGAGAAGGATCAGGTTCTCCTGCCACAGGCTGCTTCGTGTGCTTGAATTGCCCAACAACTTTCCAGGGGCTGGGCGGCGAATTGGGTTGTTCTTCTTTTACCTTTTTTGGCAAACAATTTGACATATTACCTTGCCAATTTGAGCTTCTTTTTTCTCGAAAGCATTCACTTTTGACCACTTCTCGAAAGCATTAACTAAACAAATATTTTTAATAGCAACCATAACCTTAAAATTAACTTGTACGAACCATTGTGAAACCCCACCTCCTACCAAGCAATGATGTGATGCGGACGTTGATAAGGAGACAAGACAACTCGCTAGCGGTCTACAGGAATTTTTGGTGTTGGGGAACAATGAAGACGACAATGGTGATTTAAGCATATTGTTTTTTCCGGCTTCCTGGAACTTTGGCTCCCATTCTTTTACACTAGGAGTAGGCACGTAAACATTCTATTATATATCTTATTGCAAGATCTAAAGGTAAATGACACGTTTTATTGATGAGAATTAGATGGTCTACTGCCATTTATATGCTTAGTGTTGTGGTGCATTTGTGCAATTCTTTTACACATTCAGGGCGATGGTTACCATCATAAATCATAAGATGGAGCAGTCGCATATTTGTATCAATGGTTCGACCACAAGCAAATACATTAGGTTAAAAAGACTATTAAGCTAGTAGTATAGTTAATCTCGTCATTGTCTCGTATTAAATGCCACATTTAATTAAATGTGACTTCGCGGTTCTAAAACTTTTAGGTTAGTGTTAATCGGTTAATACATGGCCAGATGGGCTGTACTAACTGGACCACTAATCGTTTAGCGTGTATGTAGCAAAACGTCAATAAGCACTTGATTTCCTATTGCACGTAGTGGTGTGAGTCATGGAGAGGGAGAATAGGAAAGAGAAATCTATTTTGACTCATTTTATTGAGTTAAAATAACTTTAATATAAAAAATATATAAATTAATAATTAATATTTTTTGTCGTGAGTTATTTTATCTTATTTGAAAAAAAAAAAAAAAAAAACATTAGAATAGCAAACACCCATTAAGAGACGAAGGCAAGCATCTGTTGTTAGGTACAATTTATCTGCTCTTCTCTCTGCAAAACTAATTACAATATATCCAGGAAAAGCCCTTTCTCTCGCAACCCGTTTCAAAGCACCGTCCATATTGAATGACTGGAGTTACCATCTCTCTCTCTTTCTTTCATTAAAATACAAAAATAATGTTATTTTATCAACAAGACATGAATAAAGAGTCACGTTCTCTGCAAGAAGAGGTTCGATTGGATAAAAAGAATCCAGGGCAGAGAGATCCTGTTGTTGGGTTGATTTTTCCACCCCACCTCCCCCACACTTTTGATTTTTCTTAATCTTTACATTATCGCGGTTGTACCACCTTATCTTGGCTTCCCCACATTCCATTTAAATATTGCTAGCTGGTGTTAAATACTTGATCATAACAGCAACGGTAGACAATGGCCCATAATATTATAATATTTCTTTGTCCATTTTCTCCACCCTCTGTCCCTCATCGGGAATTGCGGCAGCAGGTTCAGAAAAAGAGAAGGATTATTTAGGGAAAAAGAAAATGGTCCCACTTTTCTCTGGTTTCACTTTCTCCATAATTTTCAACACTTGAACATCGTTTTCTGCTTTGGCAAATTGCTCAAAACAGAGTGTCAAAAGCGTCTTGGGCATCTGGGCTTTGTTTGGGCTAATCTTCGAAGGGAAAGGGTATAAGGAAAGGGACATTGCTGGCTGCTTATTCGTCATGACCCGAAAGGTGACATTGATCTCACGAGCTGGCTCATCCCTTCCATGGCAAATATTGGGCTGTGTACTTCTTCGGGTTACGAGTTTTTACCTCTTGTAAGGCCATTGGTCTTTTTGGAGTCTGTTCGGGACAATCACGTGTTGACCCAAGCTTCCTAATTCTTTTTGCCTTATTAAGCTCTCATTATAAGTAGGGTTCGAGTGCCATGGCCGATGTTTACTCACAGCCTAAATTTATCTGGCTTTCTCGTTGCAACAGCAGCCGCAGAAAATGAAGTTAAATAAGCGATACTGTTTTCTGGGCTTCGGCTGCCCTTTTAAACCAACAAGCAGCAAGAGGCCATCGCCAATGCTTAATGGAAATTTATAGCCCATTGTCATAACTACAAGTCCTACCCCATGCGGATGGGAATTTTATCCAACGACACTTTTCACTTGCGGGAGATCAAGCAGCCAACAAACAAAACGTCTGGCAGGTTAACCAGGACGAAAAAAAATATTCCATGACACTTGAAACCATGCGAGACTTTTGAATAATGAGTATTCTTTCATTTTACAATTCGATGATCCAAAACTGTCTATTGATAATCTATTTGTTCCAGTTATCCATAAGCACAACATAGATTTTGATCACTCAGTTATCCAGGAATAGCATCTCTCGATCATGAAACACAACTGCCAACATGCAGCGTGCCCTACAACAACCCCAAACAATTGCTCATGACAGACGAGATCCCAAACAATCGTACTTGTCAGTTTACACACAAGACAAAAGAAATTGTGGAACAAATTGACGATCTGAATTGCTTGAAATGGCAGCAAATCCTTCTCATGAAAATAATACTAGACACACCTGGAAGCTCTTTGCACAAAGCGAGCATCTGGATTTAGGTTACACTTTGATTCATATTTCCCAGGTTATCTCCCTCCAATAGCTCATTTACACAAAATGCATGCAAGTTGTCAAACATTTTCTTCCATTTCAGAAGCATTTCCTTGGCTTTTAAACAGTCGAGCTTTAATCTCTCAACCTCCATTTCAGATGCTGCAGAAGAACCTTTTTGCTGCAAATGGATAGAAGGTCAGGAACATTCTTTCAAGAAAATGCAGGATGACATTCTCCCTTTGACAAAGTTGATAGACATGAGTAATGAAAAGTTTTAAGCACCTTATAAGCAGCCATTCAAAACTAATGCAATCTCCATTGCCATTAAATTATTATAAAAAGTAATTCTAGTTGTCCGCATTGATCAATCAAATCAATAAACTTGCTAAGCAATTCAGAAACCTGAAGTTCTTTGATCTGACTGTCAATCATTCGAGAGCTGAACTGTGAAACATCTAGAGGAGCACTAAATGTAGCCTGAAGACTAACAACCGGGTTAGAGACTGCATTTCCATCTGCTGATTTCATATATTTGTCCAATGGAGGCGGTAACAATGATCCATGCCTTTTTGAGGAGCCATGTGGAGTGGAAGATGCTCGAGGATTAAGGTAAAGTGGTCGCCTAAGAACATGAATATTGTTCACAGGCCCTGAAACATAACAAATGTGGTTAAGGGAGCCTGGAATTGAATGCAGATCCAAGTGTATTTTATATGAGAATAAGCTTACTGAGATACTAAATTTATTAAATAATAGAGAGGAAAAAAGTGCGGGGGGACAAGTGTTGTGTTCAAAGATTTGTCTGAAATAATGTGCCTGAGAAAAACCACTTGCAAATGATCAAAGATAAACAGCAGGTTGTTTTAACAAAACCTTTTGAATGCTTGAATATGCGAACCATCTTATGGAATTTTGGATCCCAAACACGAATGATCCCATCCACTGACCCAGCAAGTAGTAAATTTTCATTTCCACTATATGCTAAGCAGGTAACAGCCTTACTGCCCAACATAACAAGATTTGGTAAGTAAATATAAAACAATTCACCAAGAGGTAATGCATCATAGTTTGAATCATATCTTCTAACTGAATAACAGAATAACCAAAACTACTGTTTTCACTCCCAACATAGGAAGTATAGAACCTCTAAAGCCCCACAAGTGAAAGTGTCAAGAAAAGGGTACTCAATACCTTGATGGTAACTTAAGTAAAAAATTTGCAAGGAGGCAAAGGTGAATTGAGGAACACATTTAATCTTCACTCAAGGGGGTAGATCAAGCATCCAGCTTGTTTACAAATAAGATACTTCCAGGTGGAGTAACATTTAGGATGCATTGGTTTCGCTTTAGCAGCTTAACAGAAGGCCCATAGGGCACAAATTATTCAATGACATTATGAAAATAACAGCATGACAGTGAGAAAGCCCTACGGTAACTGCAGTATTAGGAGCCTCTACAATTGTCCATTTTTTAATAATGTTATTTTTTCAACGATCTTTACCCTTAACACTTTTATAATATCCTTGCGACAGAGAAAACTACATTGTCAAATATTTTAGGCACATACTGAGTGGTTTTATAGGAGGGAAATTAACAAACCTGTGACTAGGTATAGAACCAACAATGTGCAACCATTCACTTTTGTAGGAGGATCTATCAGCATTAAGTGCAGCAATGTATAATTTGCCATCTCTACCACCAGCATAGAAGACATGTTCACCAGGGTCCAATGCAATTGCATCAATTATTGAGAGAAATACAATATTTCTCAGCAATATACCCTTAGATAAGCTCCAAACCTGAGATGAGAAACATCAGAGCAACAATTCAATGCATGTTTTATCTACAAAAAAAAAAAAAAAAAAAAAAAAGATAAGCAAACTATGAGAACCATAAATTTTATCACAGAACACATGTTTTAAATTTCAAAATATATAAGTAAGCAAGAAAATAAAGCAAGTATATACAACAAATAGAAGTACCAAACAGAGCATCGTAAATAAAACCACTTGCAAATTAATCTTAATCTACATAATTCTATGTATATACATCCAATACACAATTCCGTTTTGTTGTTGCCCAAAATTGGTCCTCAACTACTCATCATGCATTATATAGACTTCCCAGTTACCATGGCTTTCTCCAGTCTCCAATTCAAGTGCAATAAGACATCAAACCTTACACGTTCGATCCTCAGAAGCTGAAACTACAATAGCATTGGCTCCTCCATGACCTGTGACTATATCTGTTACACACAAAGTGTGCTCTTGAAAGCTATACTCATAGAGTTGGCTTAGCTGCTCCCTTTGATGTTCATCAAATATCCTGATTCATAATAATTTTACATTTGTGAATGATAATCACAAGCATTAAACAATATTTATGACCCCCAAAAAAAAAAAGAAGGTGCATAAACAAAAAGAAATGCAATGCAATGTAAGTACATGAAAAGTGACCAAACTCGAACGCCTCCATCCTCTGACCCAGAAACCAGAAGTGAATTGTCCTCAGTGAACACCATGCAAGTAACACTCCTGTAGTGAGCACGCCATTTCCTAAGCAATCTACCAGTAGCAACCTTCATCCCAATATATGAAAAGTTCCCAATCACTTACACTGATCAAATTTAACCACCAACTCCCAAATAAAAAAGGAAATGAAAAGGAAAATGAACATTAAAAAAAAAAAAAAAAAAAGAAACCAACCTCCCAAAGGTAAATGTTCCCGGAAACACCACCTCCGACTATATAAGTGCCTTCACTGTTAGCCAAAAGAGGCTTGATCGGCTCCTCTGGAAAGCTTTTGACCTCTACTTGAGGCTATCAATGAAAAGTAAATTAAATTCATGATTTCACTGGGAAATTTCATCAAACGGTTTGTATGAATACGTTACCTTAGACCAAGACCAATAGAGGACGGAACCGGAGGAGGCGTGGGGGTCGCGGAGCTGGGAAGATGCGAGGAAGCGGTTGCCGACGCAAGTAAGGCCGTGAGAAGCGGAGGCGCATGATTTGTAGCGGAGGTGCTCCGCTCCCGTTTGGAGGTCCCAGCAGCCTATTCCGCCGTCGATTGACGACGACGACGCGATCACTACCTCTTCTTCCATTTTAGCCGTTGAGTACTTCGTTGATAGATGTTAGCTAATTAATTAGGACGAGGGGTCACCCCGAATTGCTGCGGTTTTGTTAGGGTTTTAGGTCTGAAGGTGAAGATAGGAACGATGTCGGTTTGATACAAATTGAAACGTCGTGGTTGCATTTGTATCTCCAACCATTTCTAAACCTGTTCCTGGGCTTTCGGCCTGAAAAATATTGTGTGGACAGGGGAAGCTCACAGTGTGGGCCACTAGGTCCAACGAGGTCCAGGATGGCCCATAAAGAGTCCAGTGGTTGATAGGCTGACTTGAGGTCCTTCGCTTTTTGTTTTTAGTTTTTTTTTTTTTTTTTCCTTCGATTGCTTAATGAACATTTCATGATATTCCTCAATTAATTCTTCCAAAAAAAAAAATAAAAAATTATCGTATATCCTCTATTTAAAGTATAGTAATAGATTATGTTTTTTATTGTTAAAAGTAACAAGTTGCATCTTAATGTTTGATTCTAATTTGAAAAAAAAAAAAAAAAAAAAAGGCTTTTCATCAAATTTCAGTTGAAGAATGTTAAAAAATAATAGCAAAAATATCACTATAATTGATATAAATAGACTAAAATATCCTTAATGTATCCAAAAGGAAAATTGAACGTTGAAACCAAATACAACCTTTGGAATTTGAAAATATAACCATTGTCACTACAATTATATGAGTAGTCTTTAATATAAACAGAACTAGAATGAAAAAAAAAAAAAATGCAAGAAAAGTATCTGCTTGGTTTTGATATATAACTGGGGACGAAAAAAGTTATATATATATATATATATAATAATTATTGATGACTAATCTCAATTAGTTAAGGAGTGCAGCTCGTTACTCGTTATATTATTATAAACAGATGGAATTTTAGCATGATATCGATTACACTTTAATTATTCAACCACGTAAAATGGACATATGCAGCCATATGCAATGCCTTTCTGTTTTAAGAAGTTACAAATTTGAATGTATTGCCTAGGCGGCCCGAATATGCGCAATCAAAATTGATTTGTTTTCTTCATTGGCACACAAAGACGCAGCACAAAGTTCGAAGAGGGAAAAACGAGAGCAAAGGGAAATAAAAAGAAATAAAAATTCTCACTTCCTCTATGTCTGGGGAAGGTTAGTAGGAAGAAGGAAAACATAACTTTTTATTTTTTATTTTTGGGAAAGGAGTCATAAGTAAAAGTAAAAAAAAAAAAATAATGTGTGTTATAATTTCAAATTTGCTCTCATAATAAATTGAGTTAGTAAGAGTAAAATGGTCTTTTTACACATTAAGTAGGAGAATCAATATATATATATATATATTTCATAAAATTGGAAAAACAAATTGAGTAGGCCATGAAGAAAAATTAAATTGTCCACTTCCTCATCTAATTGTCAAAACATTTCCCAAAAATTTACACAGTCCTTTTCTCATTATTTTCCTCTTTCACTCCGCCGTTTTTCCTCTTCTAAACACAATGTAAGTAGCACCGACTTCTTGGCGTATAGGCTGCAAGTAATTAAGCATATGATATAGTCTCTAATAACGAGACAAAGTGCACAACTAGTTATTCGAATCTTTGAAAATCAAACCTCTGGCTAGGCTAAGTAGGGGCATGGCCTCATAAGAAACTCAGAAAAACGAGGAAAAAAAAAATGATGTATACTAAATATTATTTTACTAGTAAATTAATTTAATTAAAAAAAATAATTAACAACACTTCTAGAATAACATAATAACATGATAACAACAAAAAATATTGATCAATTATGTTTTTTTTTTTTTGGTCTTACAAATAAATAAAATTGAATATAAAAAAATAAATTGTATTATCTTCTTATTACACTCATATTGCTCTCTATATGATGTAATGTAATAATTTCAAGGAGTACCGAGAACGGTGGACAAAGAGGTACGATATTGATATTAGGCATAATTCCTATAGTAGTACAAGTGTTAAAAGCAGAGATTAATTTCTCCTTTATCATTGTAGACACAATTAATCAAAATTAAATTATTGTTGAGTTTCATTAAATTTTTCAAAAAAGTGGTTTACAAAAAGACGTGTTAAGAACGTCAACAAAGTGAGCTTCGAAAGGACCAGACGTAGCTGCTTCTTGAATCCCAATAGTTCTCTCTTTTTCCTTTTTAGAACTTTGAAAAAAACGGATGAAATTTTCAGGGTCCAAATCCATTGAGCAAACGCCAAAACGCATACCTTCTTCTTTAAAGCATCTTTACCTGATGATCCGTATCCCACTTTTGGATGCCCCATCCTCAAGCCCAACTTTTGCCCATTTGCACATTTTGATCTTTGGAACGGAGGAGGCACCCTTCTACATCGCACGTGAATAATCAAGTCACGTGCAGTGCCACTCCCCAGAAAAAGGCAAAGGCTCGAAGCCTTGGACAGCTCAAATCCACGCCAGTCTCATCTTCGTCTGAGACGAAATCATTGCACGACAAAGATATTCTAGGAATACTATATTCATACTTTTTATTTAATCTCTGTGGGGGAACTTAAAAATGAATCTTACTTAACTTGCATTCACCCGTCTCTTCAGAGTTTCCCCCGCTGTTGGGAAGTATTAAACAACAAGAAAGAAAAAGCATATAATAAGCAATAGAGATTGCCAAGAAAAAGTAAAAATGAGTGGGGATGCTTGGTCAAACATTTATGCCAAACTTAACTTTTTATAGGAGCATGTCGGATAATGGGACAGGCGAGGCCATAAAAAAGAAATGGTTTTTTTTTTCAAAAGCAAACGTGATCAGCTCTTAAGCTACCAGTCAATCTTTCTCACATTTCTCTTTCTTCCACGCTCTATCTATTATGAGTTTTGTTTGGACATTCAAAAGAAAGCTTTGGCATTGGAGACTAGAGAAAATGGAATCCAAAGAGAGTTTTCTAAGTTATTCAGATACTTCCTACTTGATCAGGTACTTGAAGTAGGAAAAGGCAAAGGTTTCTGGTCCTCAGAAGAAGTATAGAAGTCTTGATAGGAACAATTCAACCCACATTTTTAGTCAGTTCTTTTCATATTTCAATTTCATTGAACAGGGATTATTCTTTGTTGTTTTTGTCCTTTGTTTGTGGTTCTTTCTCTTGTTTTAATTTAGTAATACGAAACTCATGTCTTATCTCTCTCTCTGTTCTTTTTTTTTTCTTTTCTTTGTTTTCCATTACCCCTCCTTGACAATTTATAGAAACGAAAATTAAAGATTACAAGTTAATAACCTTTATCAGTCGAGAAATGATGACCTCCTTTCTCAAATCATAATATACTTTTCGAACAATAATGATAATAACTATGAGTTTATTATAATGCAAATAAGCTTTCAAATAAATAAACAAATTATCGTATGGATCTCGGCTGCTTTTTTTTTTTTTTTTTTATAAATTCTAGATTATAGGTTTATCATATGGATCTCAACTCTAGTTGTACGCATCATGACTTAATGGGGTGATCAAGAAAGCCCTAGAGATTGGCAGTAAAGTGATTAACCAGCCTAAAACTTTCTCAGCCTTTTCTTCAAAGAACTAAAAGGAAGCCAGCAATACTCTCTCTTTCTCTCTAAGAGTATTTATGTAGCTGATACATACGGACACAAAATCATCAGAACCAGAAGAGAAGAAAATGATGAAGAGATTTGATAGTCTAGATCAATAAATTTCATCAATCAAGACATAATAAAGAGATACCTATGGAGACAGTGAAGGATGGAAATTTGACGACTTTTTAATCTAAAGGTTTTGATCTTCACTGTAATCAAAACCAGTGCCTGCATTCGTGACTGTGGGGAACAAGATAATACCTGACACTGCAGCTATATACAAAGTCACAAATCCACGCACATAGATATCTATCTAACACTATCATCTCAGGATCTCAGACTCAAACAAGGTGACATACAATCAAGAGAAAGATCTAAATAAAGATGGGGACCCAAAAAAAGTGCGAAAACCTCATAAATATGAATGGATAAAGGAAGGTAAACTAACATGTTGATGGGGGCATGAGATTCAACCCTAAATCCTCCTCTTCCAGCACCAAACGAGCCTTGCGAGTCTCAAAAATTCCTGGATTGGAAGAATACTCGGGGTGCAATCTCTTCTTGGATTGTAGAGGCACTCCGAACAACTTTGTTTTACAGCCATTGGTGGTGGGGTCTTCAACAATGGTCAAGGAGCTCTGCGAAACATGAGCTTGAGGACCTTGCTTAGGTTTAATGGAAGGGTGGTACCCAAGAATCTGGTTTAAAGGCTTTTGTATAAGAGAACCATTAGAAGCTATTGGACTGGCAACAGACTGGGGGTCACAAAGAAGCAAAGAAGAGGAGTAGGAATTGCTAGGAGCAACAGGCTTAACATGATTTTGGACAAAGTAGATGATATCATTGTAAAGCATTTTCATGTGGACAAGTTCAGACATCAGCATGTTGTTGCTTCTCCTCAGCCTCTCATTATCCTCTGACAAGGCAGCGACCGAGCAGTTATGTCTGCCAGCTGATCCTCCCATTACTGAACCATTGACCCCTACAACTCCTCCTATTCTTCTTGGTGAAGAGAGGGGTGGCGAGTCACACCAGGTGTTGCTTGGCTTCTCGTCTGAGTCAGACGGCGAGATACTGGCTCGGCTTGTAAAGGGAAAGAAGCTGGGTCCGTTAACACCAAGTGGAGAGTGCGAGTGGTGATGAATGACAGCCATCTGTGGTGGAGATGTTTTCCTTCTATGGATTTCACACAGCAAATGCTTCTCTCCCTTCTTGAAAAACTCATTTGCAAACTCCCACCTGTCAGGTACAATCTTCCTAAAGCCCTAGTTCACCAAAAACCCAAAATAAAACTACCCAAATCAGCATAAACACAGCCAGTAAAGTCAACAGCGAGACCAAAAAGACACCAGCTTTTAAAGAAATAATTGAAATGGGGGTTGGTTCTGCTTATATGCTTACGTAGGTGTTAAGTTGCCTCACAAAGCTAGAGAAGTTGTTATGTTTGAAGTAGTTGGGGAGGAGATCGCGTGCGAACTCAGGTGGCCGCCAAACGACGAAAGTGGCGTCATCTTCGCCCCAAGAAACGACGTGGTCAGTGGTGGGATCATCTACCAGCTGATAGGTTTTGGTGAGGAATGGAGCTGGAACTGATTTGTGGGAGTCTAATGAGAGAAATATTCCTTCACAGTTGTCTAGCATAAGCGCCATAGCTACAGATCAAGTGGGCACCAATTAATTCTTTTTCACAGAGAGAGAGAGAGAGAGAGAGAGAGAGAGAGAGAGAGAGGAGAAGAGAACGGGAGAGAGGTGTTCGAAAAGAACAGAACAACAGGGTGTTTTGGCTTTGATGCTGGGTCAGGTGCAAAATGCAATTGCGGTATATTGTAAATCTTGGGCGTGGTGGCTGGATAAAAATGATGGAGAGCGAGGATCGTTCTTAATGGGACTGTGTACTGTGCCAGTTGATGTTCTCATAATTTTTCTTTTGTTTTTTTTTTTCATTTAAAAAAAAATTAAGTGAAAGATGACGAATAGAAAGCCTCTATGTGAGTTTTACTCACACTTTTTTTAAATATAAATATAAATTTTTATATATATATATATATATATATATATATATATATGCATATAATTAATATAAAATATATAAATAAATAAAGTAAAATATACATTTAATTATTGAAAAAATTTGATGTGCACAAAATTAATATTTATAGACTCATGTATTTTAATTACATGTATATTATATATTTTTTATAAAAAATAAAAAAAAGAGATGGGACCCTTGCAGAAGCCCTCCATTTGGATCCCCTCGATCGGACTCCCCTGTAGTGGGGTCCCTTTTTCATTTTTTCGGGTTCATTTGATGTAGTGTAAACTTGTTTCGCTTCTCGGTTATGTAGCGAGAGGGAATATGTGTCTGTCTGTCTCGGACTGTGAAATAAGGGCCTTTCAAGACAAACCCGTGAACACACACGCGCAGACTCTCTCTCTCTCTCTCCACACTGACATTGATCCCGCGCGCACCCACTTAAAATCAGGCACAGGAGGAGCGGTGCAGGCTGCCCTTGGGAATCGACATTGCCACCCATCCTTTTTACTCCTCTCTGCCCTTCTGTAGTCAAAACTAGATGACTACTGTTCCACACACGTCCAAAAACATTTTCTCTGCATCCTTTTCACCAGGCCTTCTTTTGGTATTTTCAGTTGATGATATAGATGTGTGGGCCCGTACGATTTTATTAAACTTTTATACATGTACACATTACACATTGGCAAGTTTAGTAGTGCCCACACATGCTTTTCTACCGGTAAAGGTGCTATATCCCAAGCTCGCTTATATTTACTGCCCTTTTATATTCTAGATTTATAGCTGGCTTTCACTTAGTCCGAAACTTAACTTGTTAATCCTGTACATAATGAAAGGTTAAAAAACGTCAAATCTTATGCGTACCTCTCAATTATCCCAGTTTAGAACAATTTTTCTAGTTTTTTAAAAAAAAAAGTTAAACCCGGGGATAACAACATGAAATTAGTCTTTTTGATTACGTTGTTGCAGAAATATGTTTTCTTAAAGGGGCATTGTGGTCTTACAAGTTTTCTCTACATTTAATTTGAAGTAAAATAGAATGAAAATAACACTAGCCACAACGTTTAATGATAAACATATACAGATGCGTGGATTTTTAATTTCAAATTTATGCTTCAATTACCTCTTTTTTTTTTTTTTGCAATAGAAAAATAAAACGAAAATAAGAATGAGACGACGAAAGGTGGCATCGCTTCGCGTCCTCTTTTCATTTTGTATCGTTCTCTTTGTTAGTTTAATAACACACCACCCCAACACACAAACACTCCATCATTTTCTACCACTCTAGCAGATATAAGCTAAAGGACACATCGAACTACGTGATGGGATTTAAAGCCTGTTTCTCAGTGACGACATTTCTTCTTCTTCTTCTTCTTCTTCTTCTTCTTCTTCTTCTTTTCTTTCTTTCTTTCTTTCTTCTTTTACTTCTCCCACAACCTTTCTTTTTCTCTTTCATTCTTTTATAGTCATAGCATTACAAACTTCTATATAACAATATGATGTAGCCACGTTCTCTCTCTGGCTACGACTACTACTTTTACTCACTTACAACAATGTAGCACATCTTTATTAGCCCCATGCTCGGAGTCTCAAACTTTGGCTCTTTCTCCATCGGCTCGGCTTCTTTCAGTGATGACGTGTCTCATCAGGTGGTTGAATTATTGGGCCCTAAAGTTTCCACCAATAACCGAAAAATGACAGCTTTTTGAGTCACTTTTTCTTTGCAATTTTTCATGCCTCTCCGGTTACACAGCACCGAGCAGGCTTAACAGTTATACTGCACTTTACAAAATTGCAAATTCAAGAAAGGACGATCTTCTGTAAAAATAAAATAGACATGACTTGCAAATATGTGTGTGTGTGTGTGTGTGTTTATGTTGCAAAATAATTTCATGATACCCAATGAAATAGGGAGTATAGATTAAAATTTAGAATATCAATGTTGATTTTTTTTTTTTTTTTCTGTTTGAACACTAAAAAGAGGTATATCCCAAAGAGATTGATCATTGTCCTTGTGGACATGAAACTGAGAGTCCTCCATTCACGTTCTCGTTCAATGTTGAATAATAATTTGTTGAAATTCAATCCTCTGAAAGAATTGTGGTAAACTATTTTTGCTTGACTTCTAAGTTATAATCTAAAAAACCAGACTTACTTGTAATTTTTTATATGGAATAAACTCAGGATTGCTTGATTGTAAAAGATATAATATAAAGCCAAGAAACCAATGGATTCAAAATTTTTGTTTTTTTTTTCCAACAATTTCATATTAGGTGCCTGGTGAAGTTTGAACATTGGACTTATTGGCCTGAAAACTTGAAATTTTAATTTTCAATAATTTTGATATTTTGTGATATGGTAATGTCTCGTTTTTGGTGCGTCAAAAGCTATAATGGATAATGTGCTATATAAAATAGGGTAATTCTCCCTTATCTCTGTCATCCTAGGCATAAAATGGACTTGATCCCAAATCTTTAAAAATAATATCAATAGATTTACAAACTGAACCAGCAGATACCCGCGGACGTCAAACAAAGGAAAAAAAAAAAAAAAAAAGAATGGGCTTTATTTTCAATATTGGAGGATCACAATTCCGAGTTTGATTTTTCTAAAATAAATAACCAAGAGAAAGTGTGAAATGATCATCACGAGCTAGATTCAGGTGTCAAAACTAGAACAAATTTCATGAAAACCAAATGATCACTGCTTATATTACTCAGGAATCCTATAAAAGTAAGCAAGGGATCCATTTTGAAATGAGTCAGGCAGTCATTGTTCTGCAAAGTGGAACAATTGGGACATCATGACTAATTATTTCACATAGATCCTCAAACTGATTGGTCTGATCATCTCTATCATTCTCATTGTCGGAAAAATAAAGTTACCGCCCGCTTACCGACCCAAATGATTCTTTCAATGTTAATTCCATATTGGTTATAAATATGTCGTCTAGAAAGCCAAAATTCTCTGAAATTTTGATTTCTTTTCTTTCTTTTTCGGTATTGAAATGTCAATGTCCAATTATATTATATCTTACGAAACAAGACAACACTTTCCAAATCCACCTATCCTACAACAGGAATGACAGTGCTTCTTATCCTTCATGACCTTCTTGCCATTATACCTGCTCCATTATGAATCGCACTTCTTTTCAATTTTTGAACAAAAACCAAAATTGATTTCTGAATAATATTTTAGGTACAGTAGACGATATAAGAAAGGAATAGAGTCACTGCCTAAAGGATTACTATTAGGGATCAATTTAAAAATGCATCGTGATTGAAGCTTTAGCCTAATTGTTGAAGTTAAAGCTTTAAAATTAAAAGATCTCAAATTAAAATGATAATTTCATATTAATCTTCACTTATTTAAAAAAACATATGAATTTCATTCAAATCATGATCTAAGAGAAATAATCAAGCCGTTTTACATTACTAAAATTTTTACATCATTTTATTTATAACAAATAAAATTTATCTCTCTTGGGACTACAGCCTACGAGTTAGATTTCAATCTCAGGGTGTTCCAGCCGAAAATTGCCACAGAAATTGTTTGCGAGATGACTGGCCTTCAAAACATTCATTTGGGAACTGCTTAATCGGCCCTCAAACCATCTATGCATGTGTCCACAAAATATTATCCGTTAGTGTTTGTGCAGGAATGGTTTGTAACATTAACCCGAACCAATCCCGCCTTAATTTTTCGAGTTGAATGTTTTCTTGACACTTAGACAAAGATAAATTCAAATTAAGCAGCTTGTCTATCTAACCCACCTCTAGATAATCAATAGCCACTACGCATGTAGTACACTTTAATTTATTATAACGTTGTCAAAAGGTTGCATGTGACATAAATTATTTAGATTTCTCCTCTTAGAGCGACTGTAACTGATAGGAAACATTGTCGGCTTCCAGTCCCAATATTAAACTACAATGAGAAATGCTCTCTCTCCATCATTCCTTAAAAAGAAGGTTGTATTTCTTCCTCTATCTCTAGGTTTCTTATTTCTCAAGTTTAAATAGCTTTCTCTTTCTGTACAGCCTGGAAGGTATATTGCAGAGGTTGATAAGGACGGTGTCCTTGTATTTCTGACGGTGCTACTGTCATGCCGGTTATGCTTCTCCCGTGATTTTCATTTGTAGTCTTTCTACCTGGCATTTATTAATTGCCAACCATCTCATTGTATTATTTTTTTATTTAAAATAAATTTTATTTATCATATAATATATAATATATATATATATATATGTGTGTGTGTGTGTGTTTCCCACGATATGCCTTCCATCTATATACCCTGTAAACCACTTGATGGAGCTGGGTCCCACGATCATGCAAAGGGACCGATAGCATTTATGGCTTTGAGCACTCTACTGGTAATATGTAACATGCACGAGTTATTTGTTAGAAAATGAGATTATGATGTGAACCATATTTCAATTTCTCAAAAGTGAAAATTTTTTTGACAGAGTAAGTGGATAAATTAAGAATTTTTAGTGACCAAATATCAGCATGAATTCATAATATAATTTTAATATTTCATTTGATATAAAATAGTAAATAATTAGCTGTTAATTATTAATCAGTAAGAGAAAAGTTATAGAATACTAAAATATTTAAACAAATAAATTAATATTTTTTTACCTAACATGATCAACTGACCTAACTTTACTTCTATTTTCTTTTGGTCTCTAAATAAACAAGAAGCTGCCACTTCTGAAGTTCCGGAAGAAAAATGAAAATAAAGGGCTCAAAATATGTATTTTTATTAATTTTTTGATAAGTCCTTATTTTTATTAATTAACAAAAATTAAAAAAAAAAAACAAGTGGAAAAAAATCTACCATCCCTACCCACCACCAATCCTTTAAAATTTCATTAATCTCTCATCTGTTTTATTTTTCTTCTTAAGCTAAACGCGATTTGATTTTATTGCTTTGTCTTTTCTTTTTTTTTCTATCTCCTGTTAAGCTGACAACAACGCCCCATTGCGGGAACACGACCATGTCTTTGCCTACTATATTATGTTATCATGTGCGTTTAAACTTAAAATATCTTGCATGGACGACGTTTTCTGGATCTCAACACTTCTACAATTGTAAGTAGAAATTTATAACGCATTGTTATTTGTTTTTGACCATTATAAAGATGCAATTGGTATATCTGTCTCCTATTTCATCCTCCATCCATTGAATTTGAGTGCGATTCTAATTTATAATTGGTGGTTAATCACTAGAACTATGTTGGTCCAGATTACAAGAGAGATTTGGCCTTTTTCCTCGTGATCGTGAATTTAAATCCTCTGGGAAGTCATGAAAGATAATTTCTCATGAATAGTCCCATTAGGTCCGACGTTAATTATTCTGCTTTAATTGGGATTACTAGAACTATTTTTCTAAGATACTACTAATTACATGATGTAGCTTTGAACAATTGTTATGCCAATATTATTAAAGATATGTTAAAAACACATGGGGGGGGGGGGACAATTTTATTTAATGAGTTTGTGTTTGAGTTGTGGCCAAAAAGAGTTGATCGCTGGCAAAGGCCATCTGAGAAATATAATGAGGTCACGAGGGACAGGGATTCCAAGAGGAAATGGCACAGTGATTTTTGTTTTTGACGATTTTGTGTCCATAATCTTTTGTGGTCTTCACACAATCTAAGTTCTAATTTTTTGGGACACCATATGTTCCCTAAAATGTAAGAATTTATAGCGAAGATAAGCTGCTGAATTTTAATTTTATTAATTATTATCATTAAATGCATAAAAAATTATTAAGAGTTATCGTTTTTAAAATAATAAATCTTTTTAAAAAAAAAAAAAAAAAAATGTTAATATTTAATCGCAACGAGGATGATTGATGCTTTTACTCTTTTTTTTTTTTTTTGGATATCCCCCTAAAAAAAATAATAAATAAAACCATCCAACGAAGAGGTACAACAATTCTGAAATACCCCAACAACAAGGCTAAAGAAAATGGCACCGGCGTATTGATGGACGGGCCAAGGTTCTTGTGCGCTTCCCCTAATGGACATGTTAAGAGGATATTGTCCCTTGTGTTGTTGAATAGACGTCTAAATCGCTGTCCTTTCAGATGACACGTGAAACCCATTCCGCTTCACCTTCATGTCATGGGTCGCAAAGACACACAAGAATGTACCTTTGGATTAAGAATTAACTATTATCATGGTCGTATAATTCATATATATATATATATATATATATTAAAAATAAATTTAAAAAAGTTTTAAAAAAATACAAAAATATAAAT
Source organism: Rhizophora mangle (assembly GCA_037832345.1). Lineage (NCBI taxonomy): Eukaryota > Viridiplantae > Streptophyta > Magnoliopsida > Malpighiales > Rhizophoraceae > Rhizophora > Rhizophora mangle. Next base: position 125,334 of record JBAPLJ010001533.1, read on the forward strand.
ATTAAAAATTTAAAATTATAATTTTTAAAAAATATATATTTGTATTGTGTATATTTTAGATATATATAAATAATTATAAATATAAATTAATTAAATTATAATATATATTAAATTATAATTAAATTAATTGAATGAATTATATGTAAATTAAAAATTTTTATTTAATTGAAATACTAAAAAAAATTGTAAATTAATTATAAAATAATATAAATAATATGAATCTATTAATAAAATTAAAATTTAAATCAAATATTTAAATATTTTTAAATTTAAATAAAAATTATCATATAAATATTTTATTAATTTTTTTTAAATTTCAGTAATTATAATATATACAAATATTAAACTCACATAATATTTAAATTTATAATATTTATTAATAAATATATTTTTATTTGTATTATATTTAAAAAAATAAAAAAATTCAATTATGAGTATTTTTTTTTTTTAAAAAAAAATTTAGATTAGTTTTTAATTTTGAAGAAAAAAAAAAAAAAAAAAAAATATTAAAAATTATAATTATTTTTTTATTAATAAATATTTATATTATATAAATTTTAAATATGTATATAAAAATTTTTAATAAATAAAATAAAATAAATTATAATACATATTAAAATTATAATTAAATAAATTAAATATATATTAAAATTTTAATTTTATTAAATAATAAAAAAATTATAAAATTAATTATTAAATTGAGATTATATATTATTATTGTATGAGTTAACTAAAAAAATTAAATTTTAAATTAAATATTTAAATATTCTTAAAATTAAGTAAATACTTTTAAATAAATTTTATAATAATTTTTTTTTTAACTTTTGTAATTATATTATACATACATATAAATTTATTAAAAAACATATGTGAAACATACACATGCTATTTTTTTTCTTCCTCATTTGGTGAAATTTAATTAATTACAAACTTTGTTTTTGGTCATTACTTATGAACTCTTATAGAAAGGGAAACAAGAATCTATTAACTAAATAGATTAACATTTTCTTTTGAACTTTAGGTTTAATGGAGCAATTCTTAGCACTTGCAATAGGCGAGAGTCGTACTTCTACAAACAACTCTAGCTTTTGACATGATGATAAATGTTTGATTATAACATAATTACTTGAGATTTATAAATAAAAGATATCTAAGCAAGGACTTCCACACAAACAAAGATCATTTTATAATTATGAATTAATTTGTTTGCTTTAATTGTACATGTTATTAATTTGCTACCTGTTATTTGTTTTTGTGCTCCTCATTAAATCTATTTGCTCTGATTCACCATAGTGAAAAAAAAAAAAAAAAAAAAGAGAGAGAAAATATGCAAATAAATTTCATTGAGACATTCTCAGAAACCTCAACGGTGTAACTCCTCCTATGGGGGGCAACCTCATGAATGAAGCTTTAAGAATCATTCAAACCAAAAATGTAAGAATTATTTGGTGAAGTTCTTATATATATATATATAGAGAGAGAGAGAGAGAGAGAGAGAGACTCTGTGTTATGCAACGTAAGCCAAATAACAACGTGAATAATTATCCCAATATGCATTTTATGCAAGATGCACAATTCTTGTTTGTTAAAATATTGTGGCCATTACGTAAAAAGCAGTCGTTGCGTGGTCCGCCATCGAGTGTCACAATTCCAAGAAGTAGCTTTTTTCTTGTATAAGAATCATATATTGTTCTATTCCGTCCAAGACATTGTCGTTTTAAGAGATAAGCATTGGAACTTTAGCCAATCATGTGCTTCTTATTATGCACATGAAATTTAATGTGTAGGAATCAAAATCAAATAATCAACCAATTAATTGAGGGACTGTCACAAATGAAGTCCTTTTTTCTTTTTTTTTTTTTCCTTTGGTCAATTGGTTTTAACTATAATTCAAATTCAAAATTTTAAATTTTATTAACAACTTAATACCAACTAATAATTTGTTGGATTAAGGTGGTAGGCTCAAAAGGTTTTTCTGAAGAAAAAAAAAAAATATGGACTTGCATAGCCTATTCCTTGTCTTATCAATAGAAAAGCTCATTTTGATTAAAGAACTTTAGAGATACATTAAAAGGACTCCTCCCTTAGCTTTCCCCCTTTTTTTTCTCCTTGTCTGGAATTTTTTTTTTTTTTTTGGGTCCTTGATTGAACTTAACGGGTTAGCTTTGTTGACCATAAGAGCAAAAATTTTTGGAGAGATTATGGGTTCAAACATTTATTCTCTCAGATTCTCACAAAATATGGGTATTAATTTAAAAAAAAAAAAAAAAAAAACATGTTGATTCAATTTCAACGTGAAAAAGATTCTACTAATAGGAACTTCTTCGTGTACAAATACAAGGAGAGTAGATTTACATAAGTATATTACAGTCTATATAGATAATGCAGCGTCCACACACTCAAAAGAAGTTTACATGATCAACGTTGTCTGATAATGGACCCACGGACTCCACTAATAGCATGCTTTTAGTCGGTGCCATTGACGATCATGCTCTTGGCAAACATATTCTCTCATGTCCAGACAATGGGCCCAATGCTTTTAGTAAAAATAATAACATCTCATTAACTGAAAAAGCTTCACACACCGAATGTCAAAAAAGACAAGAGAAGAAGAATGGTGGTTTGATATATTGCCTTTAGAAGAGGGGAATATAAAGGCTGTTGGATCACATGCACATCACCTTCTGTTTTCTCTTCCTCCTCTCTTCTTTTTATACCGTGGCTGATGTGTGGCTAATGAAAGTTAAAAAGGAAAAGTTGTTTCGAGGCTTTCACACAGAGGGAGGGAAGGAAAAAGTCCTACAAAAATTCAAGGCTGCTGCTGCTGCTACTCCTCAATCCAAGGGATTCCTTTGTTATGATCAAAAAGCCATGATTTGGGTCCCTCCATCATCCTCGCCATCATTTCATGCAGATATATGAAGACCCACTTAGCTCCTTACGTTTGCTCAGTGCCACAAAGCTAAGCTAAGGTAAGCATAAAAGTGAGATTTTTCTTTCCTTCCTCAATGATGACAACCAATAATTCAAGCCATGAAAATGGCAATCTGGTTGCCCTTACCCAAAGCCAATGAAAGCTTTAAGCAGATTGATCAGATGGTGATGGATTCTTTATTCTCTGGGGAAACTCAGACACATGTTTCGTCAAATCATTTGCGGTTTATGGGTTGGCTCTCCGGGATGCTGCTGAGTTTTCTCCTGTATATTTGATTATTTTTTCTTATATTTGCTTACAATTACACACACACACACACACACACCTCATATTTAGTATAATCAAACATATATTATTGCAACGTAATAATCCACTTGGAAAACCCTTTTGGCTGATCAATTATGTCAGGCAAAAAGTTCTGTAAATGATCTGATGTAGATTAGTCAACAAGCATCGGACAGAATTGATGCTCCCTAATACGAATTTTATATCCGCTCCAATTTGTGGATATTGTCATATTGTCAGAGAATCAAAGCAGCTAAAACATTAACAACATGAAAATGACCATTAGCACATAGAGATTGGTAACCAGTCTAAAATTGTTTACAATATATTGCGCATAACCACAAATTCGATCTTGGGTTACATGGCTCAGACACCCCCATTAACCCATTAATAAAAAAAATAGATTGACTCTGACCGACGGGGTATCGGACAATTTTCAAAGGAAAAAGAAAAGAGAAAAGTTCAATTCGTGGATGTACGACATCTCATGGAAAGAGAAGGAAAAAGAGACACAAAGTGGAGGTTAGCCGACAGAGATACCGTGCCCCAGATCAGATACCAACAAATAAGTGATGGAAAAAGAGAGTAGAAAAACAGCTTTATAGGTAATAAGGAGATGAGTTGGATAATTGAGAACTCGCCCTTCCATTAAATTTTCGAACGTTAATTTCCATGTTCAAACTTACCAAAATTTTTATCCAAGTCTTTACAAGAGGGAGAGAGAAAGAAATAGTGGAAAGGAGAAGCTGACATTGACAGGAATGAGATCGGCTAGAGTTTGCGGTGGAAGTGGAAGTTGAGGTGGAATAATAATAGAAAGCATATAGTCATAATCATGGGGGAGGCATGTTTACTTTCCTCTTTGTCATCACTTTTTAGGGCATGATTAGAAAAATGTTTATCGATCTTCTCTCCTCATACAAAAGCAAATCTGGCTTCTTCTTCTTCTTCTTCTTCTTCTTCTTACCTCTTTACTTTTCTCAATATAAACCTAAACAGAAGGACTTGCTTCCCAAGGCTCCTGCGTTGCTAATTACTATAGATTAGAAAAGAAAAGATCAAGGTTATATATATATTAAAAAAATAATAAAAAAAAAAGAAAACACAGAAGTACGTAGATTAGATGCATACCAATCTTGATCCTTAATTATAGTTAACTCATTGTTTTATAAATAATGGACCAATTAAAATATTTTTTTTATAAATAATAAATCAACTGTAATTCACATTTAAAATTGATGGCATATTTAATTTATATGTCTATCTAACAGAATTTTATATAGAAATTAAGTATGATATAACACGTTGGTTTTCTTGGCTTAGCTCAAGCGCAAGCTTAAGATGTGAACTTTTGTCATTTTGCTTGATAATTAAACATCCTTCTAATATTGTTTTTGTATATATTGGAGATTTGGCTAATAAAGTTAGAGTACACTATAAATTAAAGGGCTATCTAAGCTGCAAATTGTCGTTCAAAATAAAAACATTAAAATTTTTATGGTGGTGCAGTCCATCCGTACATGTATCTGGCTAACCCTCGGCCAATAAACATGTATGTAACGCCTGAGAGAGACGACTTGGCCTAAGAATCTGAGGACTAAGGGCCCGAGATAACAAGCTAAACATACAAGTCAAGCTTGTACCCACTCTTGTTCGTTCATGATATGGATATTAAGGACTGGGATGTCACAACTCACAATCTCTCCTACTTGAAACTCCAGACTTCCTGTAAGAGCTAGAGACGTGCATCAACTTCTGAAGAGAACAAAAAACAATTTGTGAAATTGAAATAGGTCAAAAAGCATAATTTTGAAATACAGAGAGAGATGAGGTTGCATAGAACAACCCAAATTTACATTTCTTTTAGCTAAGCACAACAAATGATTACATAAAAGCATGTTTTTTCATGAATATAAATAGCTTAAACAAGCTTCTAAAATATGAGTGTTTTTTCAAGGTTCTAGGCAATTTTTACTTTTACAAAAACTTGAAACTTCGAGAGAAAGGAAAAAATATCAACACACCTTGACAGTTTTGCTGAAACACATAAAGCTTTTTCACTTAAACTGATTTGACTTGCGTATTTTTGTTCCTCTTGAAGTTATAGAGAGTATTAAAAGTTGATTTCTTTATTGTTTTTTTCCTCCTCAAGTCATGGAGGATCTTTAAACAGTTGCAAGTTTATAAAACTAGACTTTACATGAATTTAACTTCTTCATTTTTCCTCATTGAAATCATGGAGGTCATCTGAATTGATGAAAAAGGACTGCATAGCAACAACTGCAATTTTTTAATTTGAAAATCACGGTCGAGACTGTTTTTTCTTAATAGGGAATATTGCTGGTACAACTTGAAATTTTCTGCTTTGTAAACTAGATTTGAAGTTGATTCCTAATGAAAAGAGTTGCATGTAGAACTTGAGATTTTCCGTTTGAAGGAAAATTGAGAGAGAGATGAGTGTTGAAAGGGAAAATGTAGCCGAAGCAATGATAAAACTAGAAATGAACATTATGAAACTAGACTTGAAAATGATTTTTCTAATTTCCAGTTGATGTTAAATAATATATAGATTATTTTTTTCGCGTCATAATTGATGCCAAGGAAAGAAAAATCTAATCTTTCTATTATTCTTGTTGCTAGACAAACTAGTTTAGATACCATACGAGAAAGATTTTCTATCATTCTATCATTCTTTTAGCAGGGAATACTAGTATAGATTTTGTAAACTCTACAGTACTTTTACATTCAGTTTGAACAAATCGTGCATTAATGGATTTATCTCTCGATCTTTCAATTTGGAAGCTTAAGGGACACGGTAGTGATGTGAAAGTTTAGCAGGAGTAAAATTTGATCTATAATAATCTGGATCGCGATTGCCCATGATGTTGTAGCATATGTTTATTGGGCCTTTTCTAAGATGCCGTAGGCCCAATTGGATTTGCCATTAGTGGGGCAGACAAAACCACTCTGGTTCGGGCTTACAGCGGCAGCTCGAGAATTAAAAAAAGGAGAGTGGCGGCGGTATTCTTTGTTCAGAAATGCAAGGTTGTTTTGAACCAAAAAAGAAAGAGAAATGCAAGTTTGTCTTGCAACCAACTTAAGCACATGCCTTTCCCATTCTTCGCTTTGATCCTTTTCCAGGACGGCCACATGAGCTCTTTGACTAAAATAGGGATTTGTGTTTCCTTGTTTTTCTTTTCACTTGTCCTACTAAAAATAGATTGTCGGTGTTTTCTTAATAATTAAAAATTTAAATTGTTACTTATATGTTTTGAATTTTAATCTTGTAAATGAAGTGTAAAATTTATCAAAATAAAAATATAATTTTTATTATATAATTTACAGTTTAATAAATTTTTTAATAAAAAATAGAAATAAATTGTTAGTCACATTTAGTTAACAATACAAGAGGGAATAACTAAGGCTCAGTGACACTTATTAAAAAGCCGGAATTTTGGGTCGAGGATTATGAGATTACTCTTAAACTAGAAACCTGCCCGCACTGCGTGTGGTTTTCATTTCGATTTTTATGAATATTTCATAAATCACTCTTTGTAATTATTTTAAAAGCTATTCATTAAAAGCAATAAGATTATCTCCAAAAAAAAAAAAAAAAAAAAAAAAGCAATAAATGATTGTAGTATAATTTTTCTTAGTTTTTCGTTAGACTAATTGTTAATTTGCCTTTATGACTGTCTCCACTTTTCGTCATTACAACACATTTTAAATTACAGAAAAATAATATAAACTATGCCAAGTAGAGATAACATAAAAAGAGAGTTGACAGAGAGATCATCAAGGTGAACAAACACTATACTCTAATACCAATGAACCAATCCAAGTGAAACCAAGCGTACCCCTCAAGTTACAATCATTAAGCCTCAAATGGGTGGCCCTGCCAAAATGGTCACATGAGATTGCAACCCAGTTGCGAGAACTCTTCCCAAGCCAAGAAGACAAGACGGTCCGGGTTTGGTAGTCAAGACTGGCTTTCCATGCCGACCCACTTGATGAATTGACGAAGTAGCAGCGAAAGCACAAGTAAATACAAAACACACGCCCGAAAAAAAAAAAACATATAATGCAACTTTTCACTCTGGGGATTGCATCAGGGAACACATCATCTACAGCGTCACATCCTTCTGCTGCTTGGAAAACAATGTGAGCAACACTTTCTTAATTATCTGCTCAAATTTCGTAGACTCCTCAAATTCTAGCGTTCACTCATCGAATCAAGGGTTCACCCAAGGAATTACATGACCAACACCATAAATCAAACCCACAAAAATACATTTCAAAAACATAAGAGTTTAAGCAAGGATAAGAGGATTACGTAGAGTCTTAATTTAATTCCATTTAAGAATTGCTTACCGTCTACATTTTATGCATGTCTTAATGTTCATGCCGTGTAGTCAATTAATGAAGAAGAGGATAATATAGATAGGCAAGAATCATTGTTATGGTTACTTCAATAGTCAGTGGAAAGATGAACCATTGGAGTACTTAAAAACCAACTAAGCAATCAATTATGAAGAAATCAGGAAATTAACTTTACTAATCCAATAAATTTAGTAAATAATATTGCGTGTCTTTTTCGCTTCTTGTATTAAATGATGATTAAAAAATTTATTATTTGAAAGATTAAAGCTAAATCAAAAAGTGGAATAATCAAAAGGCATGTAATGAAGTGTAGACACCACTTAACGAAAAAGAGAAAAAAGGGTGACATTATTTATTTATTTGGGACAAGAAGCCGCCATCAATTTGTCTGCAATTATGGACCCACGCCTGTAATTGAAACAAACGGTGTGTATTCACCGACGCGTGGAGGAGGATGTGAACTCTATGCCATTATGCGAAACTAATGATACATGCGCTGAACTTTAGATGATTTTCATTCAAATCCTGTGGGATTTATTTTAGAAATAAAATAAGGGAAATGACAGTTCTGTGGATTTGCTGATTAAAAAGAAGAAACAAGTTGTTGACCCAAAAACATAAAAAGAAAGAAAAAGAAGTCGGTGTGAGAGGAGGGAGTGCCTTCCTCAACTAATCTCTTTATTTTCCACTATCTGACCTTTGTTTTCTCTCTCTCTCTCTACAAAGCACCTTGAAAACACAATTCTGATGAATTTTACACGATGAAGGATGAACTTATACATAAATAAATAAAATAACAGGTGGATGTGAGAGAATGAGAGAAGCATCACTGCTAACAATCATACCGAATCCACTATTATTTTTATTATTATTTTTTTCACTCTTGCCATCCTACTGGTCCACGGTCACTTTGGGCAAACCAAAAAGTCCAAAAACCGCATGCTTCACTTCTCTTCCCCCCCCCCCACAACTCAAAAAGCTGCCCGTTGAGCTGTCTGTCACTACCACTTATCTTCTGTTCCACAACAAAGCGCCACTGGACCCAAAAAAAAAAAAAATAAAATTAAAATAGAATAGAATAAAATAGAAGAGAGTAAAATTATGACTATTCCATGTTCGCGATCAATCATATGTGCAAGATTTCTTGAGCGAGATGGGAACGTTTAGCTTCTTGAGATCCAAGGTAACGTCACACCCAATTTTTTTGTAGAATTTTGGCTTGACCAACTTCCCCAAAACGTAAGCTCTTGATTTGACCGTGAAGTTCAGTGCCAGAGGCACCGGTAGCGCGGTTGTCCCCTTGGAAGTGCTCAAGCTCGCTCCACTACCGTAGAGAGGGATCTTATCGCCCATCAGAGATATCGCCACCTGTCTCTGGCTCTTCCTTGATTGGTAAAACCTCTTGATCTGTAGAACCCCAATTACAAACATATTAGAGACTTCAATAAAATGTGATCTATGTTAGATAGTTTTGGAGCAAGTGTAGGGAGAAACATGGATAACTGGTGACTTACAGATCCAGTGGCGATGGCGATCTCAGAATAATGTAAATCCACAGGAGATGATGTCACATGAACCCCAAAAAATGTGCCCGTGTTGCGATAGGTCAGTTTAACTGTTGAGTTGACCGTGATCATATCAGTTGCCACTCCCGTGGAATCGGACCCAGCTTGGATGTTGAACTGCTCAAATGTGATGCTCTACAAGATGAAGGAAGAAACGCCATAATTAAAGATAAATCCACCGTATCCCATTCTTCCACGATAACAAGAAATCGGAATTCGAATCAAAATGTCAATACCTTCATTGTGATCTTGGGCTTCTGTGGCCTGCTGGCGCCCCAGAGGATTAAGGAAAAGAAGGAGAAGAGAACAAAGAAACCGAGCACAAAGGCAAGAAAATAGCAGCGACGAGGGAGGCCCTTTTCACGATCTTCGTCTTCGAGGAGTCCCTCTTCCTCGATCGCATCGCTCTCCTTCCATTGCTTCTGGCCCTTCCGTTGACCGCCTCCCGATCCATCATTCGGCGAGATCTTGCGAGATCCGGGTTTCAACGACCCTGAGATCCGGCTCGTGGAGGACTCCCGGGAGTGCCGGCCGACGGAGTGAGAGTGGGGCGGGGATCCCATGGGGCTGAGCACCGGCGTGGAGTGAAACGATGCCGTCGTCTTCTCTCCATCGTGGGAATCCCTGGACGGGCTCTGCACATAGTAGACAGGGCGGCGCGGAGACCTCGTGGGAGATGAAGGTGCGACACTGGTCACCTCGGAGTCTGTCTTGGCGTGCATTTTTTTCCCCTTTTTTTTTTCTTTTTCTTTCCCTGTAGGATTTGAGAAAAACTTCTCCAACCAAAAGAGCCACCGAGTGTCTCGATGACTTCTCCCGCAGCTTCCCCGGATTTGATATTGATATACTCTTTGAAAGACTAAAAAGATGGATTGGGGGCTTGTTTGCTTGTCAGAAGAGAAGACAGGGGTGCTGGATGTCGGTTAGTGTTGTGGGTTTAAAGGAAGAAGCGTGGAAGCTAACAATCCGACAGCCATGCAACAGTTGGCGCCGCACTACCATTCCTAATATTCTATTAAAATTTTGACAATTTGCAACATTTACCCTCAAATTAATGAGGTACAGGTTATATCTCTGCGAACGACCGAAAGAAGTGAATATGTAGGAAAATTGTTTGTAACTTTCATAATTGGTAACCAGAAACAACTTTTATGGCATTAAATTTAGCAACTCATTTTTAATAGAATATGAGTAAAATAGAGGAGTTTAAAAATTGAGGTAGAACTGGAAAATATAAATTTTAAAGATCCACAAATATTTCTTTTAATTTTTTTTTTTTCTTCAGCCCAATCGTCTTTAAGGTTTGTAGATAGTGTGAGATTCTAAATCGAAAAAATTCTGAATCTAATAGCATCCACAACGCCTATTTCTTGAAAAACAAAATTTAACGAAAAGTCTAACAGCCCAGAAAAAACTTGATTTGTATACTAAATATTGAATAATAATTAAAAAGTCAAAAAAATACTGAATAATTAAAATTATACTAAATTATTGGACTTTTTTTTTTCTTCCGATGAATTGTTATGCGTGTGCATGGTTGCAATCCAGTTGCCACCCCTACACGATTATATATGCTATTAAAGGTTATCTACCCAAAAAACAAAAGGCTAGCAAGGTTGTGGATTCTCATGTTTATTTTGTCAATGTTTCAAATAAACAAAATAACCTTTTATTTAGTACAATTGCATTTGATGAAAATTGAAGTCCTTCATTTAAATACTAAAATAAATCCAGATTTCGTTTAAACATGGAAAAGTTTTCAAGTTATTATTGACCGAATCTAAAAATTAATGTCCATAGTAAAATTTTTTATAGAACCAACAAAATTATAATGAAATAATTTCATTTGATAGCTCCATAATTAAGTATTCCACCAAATAATCTCCCTTAAAATTTATGCCTTGCTGTCTTACATATATGATTATGATTATGATGGTCATTAGCCCACTTGCTGGCTTGTGCACGTCATTGACAACGTCAAATTAAATGTCCATTTTTTTTCCTTTGTTTTTATATTAAATGTCTTATTTAGTGTAAATTATATAATAACATTAATTTTAAAATTTTTATAAATCACATACCTTTTTAAAGTTAAAATTTTAAACTTTAAATTAATAAAATATCCTTTAACAAATAATAACATGTATTTTAATAATGATATTAAGTATATTATTTAATTTATTAAAAAAATTAATTAGATCATAAATTATATTATGATAATTTTTTTATATTTGTATAATTTTTTAATTTTATAAAAATTGAAATATAAAATTTTAAAGATATAAATTTAAATTTTTTAATTGATAAAGTATCCAAAAGACAAAATTAACGGGTTGTAATCGTTGTAATCACTATTTGCAATATATAAATACTCGAGGGCCGGAGCGGCTAATAGTTAGTCTTCTGTCTTCGTGCCGACAAACGGAGAATAAAATAATGATTGTCAACAGATTTGACAAATAACCATGACAGTTACATGCAGACAGACCATAAATTTATATTATAACCAAGGAATTCACGTATAACAATATATTTTTTTCCGCAACGAACGTCTGTGAATTGTGACGTCCGAACCTTCAAGTCAAGAAGTCGCCAGGAAGCAGAAATGCACATGAATTTTAATTCCTATTTTTTTCCGCAACAATAATTACCAATATTCTGACTATTATTTCTCAATTTTATCTTAGTAATATTATTGATAGATGATAGTAAAATAATAAATAATTTATAAATAATAAAATTATAATAAATTATTTATTTATATTATTATTTTAATAAATTAAAACAAATTTTTTGTTTTAAATTAGCTATTTAGCATTACTCTTTATTCATGCTTACCTGAAGATTTTATGAAATTCGTGTGTCAGGGTGGGTTCCGCCTCTAACATGTGAAACCATGTGCAAAAAGAAGGGGTACCCAGCTAGATTTGAACTGAAATCCCATTTTAACTTTCTCTTTTGCCTTATCATTTCCTGCACGCTAATCAATATTCTGGTCACGGGGTCAGCCAATCTAAATTGCTTTTGCACACTCCAAAGAGAGGTCGTTAATTGGCGTGTGAAAAATTAATCAGTAACACTTAATGAAGTATATAAAAAACATAAAAAAATCAGAATTAATTAATTATATATATATATATATTATGAATAAATAAAATTATAAATAAAAAATTATTTACTGTATATTTATACCTACATGTTCTCCGTGAAGTATTACTACATAATAGTCTTAAATTAACATATCATTCAAATCGGAAGAGAGAAAGTATTATCAAACGAAAGACCTACGAAGTTAACAACACTCCTTGATTCACGCTTATGTATGAAGTACCCACTACGAAAATTGATGGTGTTTTGGCACTTTTCTGAAACTATTAAATTTGAGATGGAGTTATGTGCAATATATTTAAAACAAGAGTTTAAAAACATTGATTAACTGAATTGGTAAAATTAAAAATTTAATTATAATTTATTTTAAAAATTATTAATTTTAAAATTAATAACTAAATTATTAAATAAATTAGTTAAATTATAAGTTGATAAATTAATTATAATTTTTTATTTAATTAATTTTAAAAAATTATAAAAAATTATTAAGAAAATATTTATTTATATTTTAATTTTTTAAAAAATAAAAATATTATAATTAATATATATATATATATATATTAAATATTATAATTAAATTAATTATTTTTTATTTTTTATTTTTTTTAATTTAATAATTAGTTAAAATTTCAAAACTTTGATTTGAGAGCACACCTGTTCAATTAAAGCACAGATTTGGAGGCCCATGTAAGCACGCAAACATGCTCGAGAGTGAGCCCAATAGTTAAACTTCCATTTTACTCAAGTTTTGTTGAGCATAGTGCCCCGATCTGTTTTACAGAATTGGGCCGGTAGGCCTATTATGCAATTTTTTATTAAAATTTTTTTTAATTGGAGAATCCACTACGTATAAAGTTGGCTTTTTTTTTTTAAAAAAAAAAAATTAACCTCTTATAACTAATAGCTTATTTACGTGAATTTTTTTTGAAAAGGACAATCCATGTTAACGTGTACGCAGCCAAAAGATAACATCTTACAATTATTGATGTTCATTTGGAATTTTCTAATCCGTAGTAGTTGGGAGTGAAGATAAAGTAATGGAGCATTTTTACCTATAATAATAATAATAATAATAATAATAATAATGTAGCAGTTTAAATATAATTTTCAGTTTTTTTTTTAAGGAAAACATGGATCATGCGTGGCAAAAGGCGTCATGGATAGTTATGGTTCCATTTTCTCTCTGTTTTTTTTTTTTTTTTTTTTCCACGTTCCCACCCATTCTATGGGGGCTAAAAGTCTCATGGTTAGATTTTGCCGGCAGGTCCAGTTTACTAAACAAAACTGAGAAATGTGGACAAAAATGGCCCAAGTCTTATCTCTTTAACCGACAAAGTGAAGAATCGAGCTTTTGTTCAACCCCTGTGCTACAGAGTGAGGGATGGGCTTATTGTCGGTAAGATCGTGTTTGTTTTTCCTTTAACTAAATTTTCATTAGCATTAGGAATTTTTACCTCTGGTTATATTTCAGAGATTCTTAGATATATATTATATTCATATTCGTCAATGATTTATTTCATTATTTTTGCAATTATCTTAGTTTTTGTTGAAATATTACTTACAAAGTTAAGAAAAGTCATGATTTTGTAAGATTTAAAATAAATATTCTCTAAGTACAAAATTTTAAATGATTAAGTTTTATGAGTAAAATATATTTTTATTTTTATTTAATTTTAAATATATATTCTTAAAAATATTTATTATTATATTTTTTAAAAAATATTAAATCCACTATAATTAATATAGAGGTTGTGACTAAATTATAAAATAAGAAACAATTTGATATATTATCTATTAAAATTTTATATATTATTACAAAATTTTTTTTAAAATAAAAAATAATATTTTATATAAAATATTAAATATATATTATTCAATATTATTTAGATATTTAATTTTAAATAAATTTGAAATAAAAAATAATAAAAAAATATTTATATAAGTAATAAAAATTTAAATAATAATTTTTTAAAAAAATTTAATTAATAATTAGTAATTGAATTACATATATTATAGAAATATTTTAATTATTTGAATCAAAAATTGAAACTAATAAATAGAAAAATTTATAAGTATTACAACTCATTCTAAGCCTTTATATTTTATTAATGTGAAGTATTATACTTTGCAATTATTTGAATTAACAAACAAATATATATATATATATATATATATATATATATATATATATATATTGAAACTCATAAAAGTCCTTGCATTTTGTGTGAATTGTGGAAAGAATAAACTTCTGGATATGGGGGATACTGACTTACAGCCCAAGTTCTTCAATTTGCAACAGGCCTAGTAAAAAGATTGAACCGACTTCCAGCAGAAAAACACAATTTTAACTCCAAGAAATTTAAAACTCAAAAGCATGAAGCACGCACTCATGACTTTTTTTGTTTTTCCACATTCAAGTTTGCGTTACAGTAGCTGGTTGATGAGAAAAGATAGAAATCCCCTTTTCCCCGATCAACTCCTGCAAGATGAATGAAAGTCACAGTGGCACAGAAGAATGCAATCAAGGCAGCTGCAACAACCACTGATTTCCAAATAAATTGAATTAGGTATGCTGCATATTTGTTCGGTAGAAAATTTTACTCCAGACAAATTGAATTAAAGGGCGTTGTGCTGTTGTTACAAGTTCTCATTTGTCTGTTAATTAGTTTTGTATCCTGATGCTTTTGCCGCATTTGTAGACGATAATTCAGCAATGTTCCAAGAAAAATACTGTTTGTCATTTCGCTTCTTTTCTTCCGTGTTGCAGAATTTTCTCGCGCATGTGAGTCAGCTTCTCAGGGGCCATGTGAAAACATTTTGCTGTTAAGGGTCACCAATCACGGGGAAAAGGCTTTGGTATACGCGCTTTTAGGCCATCGGTTGCCCTCTCACGGAAATGGCACAAAGTCTCAGAGATCATTTACGATGTTTTATAATAAAGACAGCTACATATAGAGACTTTGAATGGACAAGTCACCCGCTGCATCATTTGCATTGACGAGTGGCAAATGATCCAAATAAGCTTGAAGATGGCTTAATGACTTCAAATTTTCCATGTTATTAGAGACAATGATAAGATGTTTGTGCAATTGATGATGCTGGGGAGAGAAACCTCAATTTCTCCTTTAAAATGAAATTCACTTATCATTAAAAAAAATTATTTTATATTATGGTTTATGCTGGGCAGTACAAACTAACATCATAAGCTGGGAAATATGAATAGAGAATGAACGCAAATCAGCTGGACGGGTTTGTGTGACCAACACAACCTAACCTAAAACAAAGCCTTGCTTATCCATACATTTGTTTGATCAAACTTGCCTATCCATACATTAACTGTTCATACCAATAACATTAAATAAATGGAATGACCAGCTATCAGCATAATAAAGTGGGAGAGCCACGTGATGTTAACAAACAACTAGATACTTGTTTATTAGGCAAAATTTTTTGTGCTTGTTGTACAATTTGAATGGTCGTCCTCTTCTGGTTCACTTTATTTATTTAGGCAAAATTAAAATTAGCAACAAGTGCACAAAACACTGAAGAAATCTGAAATTTCACAATCCAACATTTAGTCTGTGAAAGAAATATTCTCTTTTTTTTTTTTTTTTGAGGATAAAAGATAGTAACCTTATTTAACAAGGGATTCATTGGTTACTTTGCACCAAATCATTCCTAAAATTACTTTGAGCGTATGCTCAAATTTGTCACTACTATTGGACTATTGACGACATATTTGCCCCCAGAATCAACCCAAGTGATGTAACCAGAAGCAACCCTTCCTCTCAGCTGCAGAATTGAGCCTTCTATGATTAGCTTGTAAGTCAACTTTTCATTCGTTTCTTTGAACTCCAACGTTTCTGGCGCGACAGAAACTTTTAGCCCCTTCAAACCTGTTAACTTTACACCGTAAGTTGATGCTCCCATGCCAACATTAGTGACCGTCCTCTGAAATTCCTGCTTGATGATCGAGTCATTCCTATTGAAAAACACAATAAAGGAAGGGTAATTAAGGTCCAGGGATGGGCGGCTACAATCATTCAAAGGGGACCTTGTAATTGTTTGGATTTGCTTTGCAGTGAAGTTCAATGCGCATAGGAGTCTCAAGTAATCAGAAGAATTCAAGTCGTAAATGAGCCCGGGGACTAATGCCTTGTTTGGATTGATATGGCCAGCTCCCATGGCTAAAGGGGTGGCCGGTTTGTTATCCTTACCAATGTCTTGGATAGGTCACGAGTGTTATCAATTGTGTCGGCAGTGGTCATCATGGCGGATCGGATAGCCGCAGGGCTCCAATCAGGGTGTGCCTTCCTCAACAGAGCAGCCACCCCTGCTGCATGTGGACAAGACATGGATGTCCCAGACAAGAGATTGAAGTTAGTGAATACTGGATTTGAATCAATCTGTGACGCAACAATATTTGGAGGCCATGCCGCTAAAATTGCATCTCCAGGAGCCATAATGTCAGGCTTCATGATATATGGGCAACTTTGTGATGGCCCTCTAGAGCTGTAGCTGGCAACACTTGGAGCTCCTTTGATTCCCAGATATGTCTGCTGAAATTCGATTCTTGCCTTTGGCTTGGTGTCGTTCTTGATGTAACCTTCGATGGTTTCACCATGGTTTGTACTTAAAAACACCGCCGGAAATGGGGTTTCGAGTAACAATCCGATGTCAATAATATTTGTTATGAACACTGCTCCGGTTACAGTTGCATTGCGAACATTATCAATCTGGTCACTTAAGGAGCCGTTCTTGTCCACGCAGACCACAATTTTTGGCCCAACTTTCTTCAATTCCTTCGAACTAAGACATTCACCAACGAACGAGATTGGAACTTCATTTGACGTAAAGTTCCCCACATAGAGAGATTTGCCACTAACTGAGGCTCCATTTCCGAGAGTCAAAACCGCTCCAAATTCACGGTCAATGGTACCAGCAGCAACAGTTAGAATCCAAGGTGTGCCGTTGTGTAGACTGGTGAAAAAAGGCCCTTCATTTCCTGCTGACGTGGACACAAAGATATTTTTCTCAACGGCTGCAAATGTGGCCAAGGCTACGGGATCATCGTACAAAGGAACGCCGTCTATGCCGAAAGACATAGATAATACATCAACACCATCCATGATAGCTTGATCAATCGCAGCAATAAAGTCAGAAGTCTGACCACCTTCATCCCATAGAGCCTTGTACATGGCTACGTGGGCCTTCGGAGCTACTCCTCTAGCAGTTCCTGTGGCGTAGCCGAAGAATGATGCACCTTCCACAAAATTTCCTGCTGCGGTGCTTGAGGTGTGGGTCCCGTGTCCGTCTGTGTCACGGGTGGAATTCATGGATATGGTGATGTTAGGATTCTTGGCAATTAGACCTCTGTTGAAGAAGCGAGCTCCTATCAGCTTCTTGTTGCACATTGTGGAATTGAATTGGGTGCCAATTTCACATGCTCCTTTCCATCTTTTTGGTATTTCGGGCATGCCATCGTCTCTATAGCTCTCACTTTCTGGCCACACACCCGAATCCACCAATCCGATAATAACATTTTCGCCATAATTGGACACCTTCCATGCTCCCGAATCAGGAGTAAGGCCAATAAATTTTGTTGAATGTGTAGTATCATACTTAACAGGAAAATCTTTGTGGGAAGAAATGTAACCTGGGGATTCTTTTAAAGCTTCAAGCTCAGAAGGAGTGAGACTGGCACTAAACCCGTTGATAACACAATTATAACTGTACAAAAGTTTAAGAGGGGCAGTGGATAAGGAGGTGGTAATTTCACCGGTGATCCTGCTTGCAGGGACATCTAAGATATTAGTAAGGGTATACAAGTACCAGTGATGCTTGCTAGGGAAGGCTTTGGGCATGGCCGATAAGTCCATGTGAACAATGTAACTGTCGGGTTGTGATAAAGCAGGCACGAGGTTTGAGACGATGGTAAGGAAAAGCCACACATACAAAAGCAAAATGCAACGAGATGCCATGGATGCGAGCAGGGTAAGTGAACTGGAAACGTCTGTATGTGCTTATACAATGAATTCAATTGAGTTTGGGGGAGGAATCTAATTTGTATGCGATGGCATAAGTTTATCTTCCCTTTTCCCAATTCGCCTCGTTGTAATTTTTTTTGTCCTTTTGGTATATTCTGGTGGGCTCCTCCATGATTGAATTTGTGCCCCTCCGTGATTGAATTTGTGCCCAGTGTTTTTTGACATGGCCCCCATTTATTAACATATGTTTGCTGTCAGTGCAACTGGCAAGATATAAATTGTTGCAAATCATTCCCCACCACCTAGTTAAATTCAAATTAAACTTGTGGGAGTCACTATTGCTAGCTAGGGTGATGGAAATATCATATTAGAAGTTATCTGCGCCAGCTTTCGGCCTTTTGGTAACCATCCCGTGCAGATAAAGTTTTTGTTTCAATTTAAATTTATTACCATCAAACTTTCAAAAGATATCTTGCAGAATATACGTCTACGCTTCTAGCTGGCCAAAAGGCAAATTAACTAAGTGCACCAGAATATAATTACTTATCCGTCAACACAAGCCGGCCATAGAGGTTCTGCAAGTGTATCAGGTTGGTTCGTGTATAATCAAGACAAAGTAAGAGTGATTGGAGGCCTTGGAGTCCACACCATGTGCCAATATTTTATTTACAAGGATATTGACTTGGATGAAGGCCAGTTTAATTCCTACAATTAAACTAGTCAAAATATGGCACGTAACTATTGCCATGTGCCGACTAAAACGACAGACAACCAAAATTCTATATGGCAAACATTGACTGAGTTTGTTTACGACTTGGTGAAAGGCACACGCACCAAGCTCGGTGGAATCATTAAAAAATTTAATTTTTTAACCACTATTTCAGTTAAAACCATAAAATTAAAAAAATAACCCCAAGCTCGGTCCAGGACACTTTCAAGGGGTTAGAAAATAACCGTCACGACTTATCTACCCTATGAGTTGACTCCAAGTCTTTTTTCATTTGTTATAGTTATGGATGAATTAATATAATAGATTCATTTCTCAAGATACATATTATTTATAAATAATATTATTTTAATATATAATATTTAAAATTAAATTATAAATTAAAATTATAAATATATATATTAAAAATTAAGTTGAGTTTTGTAACGATGAAATATATGAATTGTAATTTAATGATGTTTGTTGTCAGTGCGACTAATAATTTATGAATTGTTGCAAGTACTTCTCCACCACCATGTTCCATCCAAATTAAAAAATTAATTTTTTAATCACTATTTCACTGAAAACCCTAAAAACAACCCCAAGCTCAGTCCAGGAACCCGCACTTATAATTATTAGAAAATGACATTAATCACGATTTATTTGCACTGTGAGTTGACTCGAAGTCTTTTTTTATTTGTTATAATTATGGATGAATTGACATTATATATTCGGTGATAATATTTCACAATATATATTATTTATAAATAATATTATTTTAATATATAATATAAAAAAAATTATAAATAATTATACATACATATCCTAAAATTTAACTTAAATTTTAAGTTTTATAATGATGGAGTATATGAATTGTAACTTAGTGATGTTGGAAGAGCACTAAGGCACGTTATTAAATTATATAAAGCAGAAGTCCTTTAATTTGGCTAATTTTGATATTTAGACTCTATTATTCAAAGAATATAATTATGGAAGAGGATATTCTTTATACCGTGAAAACTGGTGACTGAAATGAAATGAAAATGTAAGACTGGAGTCTTAGGTAATAACAAAATTCAATTAATGATCCTCCTCGTAAAAAAAGAATTGATTAACACAGACGATAAAAGTTACGATGATTTTATTTATTTATTTCTTTCTTTATTTCTTTTACATATTCAAAAGGAAGGCTGATTTTTATAATGCACGCATAATCACGTCGATGCTTAATTCATAATTGCAAAGTATTTTTAGCCAATGAGACCATAAAAAAAAAAAAAAGCGATTAATAAAAGAACCAAACCGACGGGTCAATTGGTGGGTTCTAAATGTTTGTGCAGAAATTGAAAAATGGACGAAGACAGAATCGGAAGGCGAAAATTGGTTATACTCACCGTATCTTAAAACAACTAATGACTAATTACATATATTTCGCATATTAATGACATGCTAAACTCTAATGTCATGTCAATTAATAATATAAAGATTTTGAATTTAACATTTGTTGCTTAATGCAAAACATCATGCCTTTAAATTGGTAGAATTATTATTAGATGTTTTATTATGATGTCATATAGTTATTTTTTCACTTAAAATTTTTGCCTTATGATATTGGTTAATATTGGTGAGAGATATACACTAGTCCCTAAAGAGTAGTGTATATTTAATTAACTTAATAATATTCAATTAACATATCGTTCGATTTGGAAGAGCGAGCGTATTATTAAACCAAAGACCCACGAAGTTAGCAACAGTCCTCAATTCACACTGATGAATGAAGTACCCGCTAAGAAAATTGACGGTGTTCCGGCACTTTCTGAACCTATTAAATTTGAGATGGAGTTATTGCCAATTTATTTGAAACAAGATTTTGAAAATTAGATTATATTAACTAATACTATATACAAAGTTTTGAAAGATTAAGTATTATTTATAAAATACATTTTTAATCTTATTTAATTTTAAATATATCTATTTTTAAAATATTTATTATTCTATTTTAGAGAAATATTGAAACAACTATAATTAACTTATTGTGATGTAGAGATTGTGGGTTAATCATAAATTAAGAAATAACTTGATGTATTTGTAAGAAATATTATTTCATTATATATCAAAAGATTTATACATTTATTACAAAAATACTTTAAAAATAAAATAACATTTTATATAAAATATTAAATATATTTTAATTATTACTTAAATATTTAGTTTTAAACAAAATTTTTAATAAAAAATAATAATAATAAATATTTATATATAATATAAAATTAGTTAAAATTGATATTTAAAAAGTGAGAGTTCAAGTAATATATATATATTTTTAAAATTTATATAATAATTAGTAATTAAATGATATATTTTGTATGAGTATTTTAATTTTTAATGAATTATTTAACTTTAAAAGTTAAGTTGGTAAGTATAAAAACTTATAAAGATTATAATTTGAATTAAATCTTTACATTTTATAGATATAAAATTTTATAATTTCTAATACACTTCATTGATATGTATTAAGTATCAATATATAACATAACAAAACTAAATTGAACAACCAAACCCATGTACTAGTTCCCAATTGACATAGTAGTAGAGTAAAATAGACTAAACTGTTGAAACAAAAGAAATGAAAAGCATCGAATGGCAAAAAGGCAAGTGATAATAGGAGGTGAACTAAACTTGACGCCATTAAAAAAATATATATTTGAATCAAAAGTTTAAGCTAGTGAATAGAAAAATTTATAGGCATTACACACTCATTCTAAGTCTTTATATTTTATTAATGTGAAACATTATACTTTGCAACATTAATGGGTCAATGCTTCTGGTCTTACAATTACATAGGGAGAACTAAAAAGCTCCTTCATTGATCCTTGGCAGTTTTCATGGGCACATTTTATTTCGAGTTGGCGGAGCAGAGAAATGGGAAACAAGTTCCAAAACAGAAAAGTTGACCCCAGATGAGAAGAAATTCAACAAACAAATATATACAGAGATATTGAAGCCCATAAAAGTCCTTGCATCTTGTGTTAATTATTGAAAGAATAAACTTCTGGGTATGGGGGTCACTAACTTACAGCCTATGTTCTTCAATGTGCAACAGGCCTTCTAGTTTAAAAGATTGAACCGACTTCCACCAGATAAACACAATTTTAACTCCAAGAAATTTAAAACTCAAAAGCATGTAGCTAGTTGATGAAGAGAGATAAAAATCCCTTTTTCCCCTGATCAACCCATGCAAGATGAATGAAAATCACAGTGGCCTTTATGACCAATGAGGCAAGAATGCAATCAAGGCAGCTGCAACAACCGCTGATTTCCAAATAAATTGAATTTGGTAGGCTGCATATTTGTTCCGTAGAAAATTTTACTTCAGGCTGTTGTTGCAAGTTCTCATTTGTCTATTAATTAGTTTTGTATCCTGATGCTTTTGCCGCATTTGTAGACAATAATTCAGCAATGTTCCAAGAAAAATACCGTTTGTCTTTTTGCTTCTTTTCTTCGATGTTGTATACTTTTCTTACGCATGTCACGTGAAAACATTTTGGTGTGAGGGTCACCAATCACGGGAAAAGGCTTTGGTATACGCGCTTTTAGGCGATCGGTTGCCCTCTCACGGAAATGGCACAAAGTCAGAGATCACTTTCCGATGTTTTATAATAAGACAGTTGCGTACAGAGACTTTGAATGGACAAGTCACCCGTGCATCATTTGCGTTTACGAGAGGCAAATGGTCCAAATAAATCAAGATAGATAGCTTAATGATTTCAAATTTTGCAAATGTTGTTAGAGACAAGGATGAGATGTTTGTGCAATTGATGATCCTGGCGAGAGAAACCTCAATCTGACCTTAAAAAAAAAAAAAAAAATTCACTTATCATTAAAAAAAAGAAATAATTTATACGGGTTTGTGTGACCGACACAACCTAACTAAAGCAAAGCCTTGCTTATCCATACGCTTGTTTGAACAAACATGCCCATCCATGCAACTAAAATTTGCTTCTTTTTCTGAAAAAATATGTAATAGGATAAGATTGATTTTTTAAAAAAATATAGATGATGGATAGAATGTAATTAAAATTTTAATAAATAAACTTAATTCTATAAACCTATTTATATAATAAATGAAGTTGATTAGTATCTTAGTTGTATTATATTGTTAGAATAAGAAAACGTCAACTAGGAAGGACTTTAAGCTTGATGTAGGTTAATATCAAGTTTCACCCGATAAAAATTTGATTTAATATAAGTTTCATCCGATATTAATGTAACTAGAAAAAGAAAATTAGTAATATGAATTATATCTATAGAGAGAGAGAGAGAGAGAGCTGTTATATGAGAAAACACAAAATCCATCAAAACTCATTTTAATTTTTTTCTTTTTTTGAAACAGTGAATGACCACATCATATCAACAAGCGGTGATCTTGCAAGTTATATTGGAGGTCCGATAAATGCATCTATTGATTGGTTTCGATTTTATTCCTGATAAAAGCATTTTCAATTTTTCCATAGTAATTTTAGTGGTCCAAAACAGAAGCCCCTGGCCTCACTTAAGAAAGTCAGCCTAAACTCTGATTTGCCAGCGGCCTCGGGGACTTCTTGAAAGAATGATTGTTACAGCACAAACAATTGGGGTTGGGAGAAAAAACCATTGTTTAAAACTTAAAAATCAATGGCGCAATCCATATTGTATGAAATGAAATCCCACAAAGTGCAAATTGAAAGGCAAATTTGACTCAAAGTGACGACAACAACACAAACAAACCTTAAAATTCATTATTCGGGTAAATATTTTCTGCAAGCGAAATGGATGAGACGGAAATTTAAGTTATCGACAGAAATTCTACATTTACCAAATTAAATTATAGTAGATAATAGAATCAAAGTTTCAAATCGGAGCACGTACGGTGGGTGAAATTACAATAGGGCTCCTCACTGTGTGTTTCCCGTTTTCTTCAATCCAAGTAAGTGAACCATACAAGATATTGCTGAGGGAGGCTGCCTTCGTGTACGATACGGTGAGATTATAGCTCTGCTTCTCATATTTCTTTCCAAAAATCAAGGTACTTGGCGATACTTCAATTATGGATCCCTCTGGTGATGTGACCGCGGCCTTATAAGTAGCAACATCTTGTCCAACATTAGTTAGCGTCCTTTGAAAAGTTTGGTTGGCCATAGATGTTGTCCGGTTGTCATACAGAAAAATGAATGAAGGATAGTTAAGGTCAGGGGAAGGCTTTGAACATGAATAGTTGTTTGATCTGGTGATGGCCAAGATTTGGTTCCTTGTATAGTTCATGGAGCATAGTAGATTGACATAGTCTTGTGGGGTGGCATCATAAATCAAACCTGGGTCTAATGCGCGGTTAGGATCAATTTGGCCTGCGCCCATGGCCAAAGGAGATGCATTTTCTGAATTTCTACCGTTGTCCCTGATGGGATTTAAGGTGTTGTCTAGTGGGCTTGCAGTGGTCATCATGGCAGAGCGAATAGCTGCAGGACTCCATTCTGGGTGCGCGCCTTTTAGGAGTGCTGCCACGCCAGAAGCATGAGGGCAAGCCATTGATGTCCCAGAATCCAAATTGAATTTACTGGATAACCGTAAATTTGGCCCAATGGTTGCAGTCCAATCATTTGGGATCCAGGAAGCCAAAACGAGTGACCCAGGTGCCATTATGTCTGGTTTCAAAATGCCTGGATAACTGGGTGAAGGACCTCTGGAGGTGTAACCAGCTGCGGCTGGTGCAGGCTTCGTGCCAACAATTGTTTGCTGGAACTTCATGCTAGCCACAGGTTTGCTAGTAGTTGTGGCGTACTGCAAAACATCTACTGAATCATCGGGGCTGAGGACGACACCAGGACAGCTAACACGACCATATTTAAACAAAGGACTGTTTGAGAAGAATATAGCGCCAGCAACATTTGTTGACCTCGCAATTGAACGTATCTGTCGGGAGACAAAACCAATGTCATCGCATACGATGATAGCATTCGGAGCTTGGGATAACAATCCAGTTGAGTTGCATGCTGACAAGGTCTTGTCGTAAAGAAGCGGCCGATCTTCTATAAAAGCACTAGCTGGGAACAGAGTCCATCCAACGATGGTTTGGTTATTTCCTAAAGTCAATGTACCAGCAAAAGAACGATCAATTGTGCCTGCAGCAACGGTCAAGACCCATGGGATACCATTATGCAAGGTCCCTAGCCATGGACCGGCGTTTCCTGCTGAAGATGAGACTAGCACACCCTCCTCCATAGCAGCAAATGTGGCAATTGCTATTGGATCCTCATAAAGTGGCACGTTATCAAAGCCCGAAGAGATAGATATCACATCAACACCATCAGCAATTGCTTTGTCCATACCAGCAAGAACATCAGCTGCATACCTTCCCTCTTCCCAGATGACCTTGTACATGGCCACTCGCGAGCGTGGAGCAACTCCTCTGGCTGTACCAGCTGCATAGCCGAAAAACGATGCGTCTTCCACATAGTTTCCTGCAGCTGTGGAAGAAGTGTGAGTACCATGACCAGAAGTGTCCCTGGCAGAATTCATGCTGATATTCATTCCAGGATTTGCTGCCAGGACACCTTTGTTGAAATATCTAGCTCCAATGAGCTTTGAATTACACATGGAGGAATTGAACTCTTGCCCTTCCTCACAGATTCCCTTCCACCTGGATGGTACTGCAGTCATGCCATCGTCTTTGAAGCTCTCACTTTCTGGCCAGACCCCAGTGTCAATCACACCAATTATAACATCTTCCCCAAAATTTGAAGCAGGCCATAGGCCATAAACTGAGTTTAAGGAAAGAAATTCGTAAGTGTGGGTGGTGTCAATTGTGACTGTTTTGTCTTTGTAAGCTGAAACGAATCCGGGACTTCTCCTCAAGGCTTCGAGTTCTTTTGGAGACAAATTTGCGCTAAAACCATGAGCAGCTTCATCATATGTGTATACAAGTGAGTCAGTGTCTCTGGGTTTAATGGAATTTATAATGGAGTTGTACCACTCTTGATGGCTGCTGAAAGATTTGGGCATGACAGATTTGTCCATGTGGACAATGTGTATTGATCTGTCTAGTGAAATCGAGCTTCCCATGGGAGCGAAGAAGAGATTCCAAGCAAGAAAAATTATTAAAAGAGAAGGAATGTTGCTGAAGGTATTCATGGTTTCTTCAACATGTGCAGGTCTTTGTTATTTTTTTCTTTCGTTCTGTCTGCTTCTTTCTCTTGTTATTGCGAATATAAATGCATATATAGATGGGTATCACCCGCCTACCTCGGTGCGCGTGCACTGAAATCTGAAAAAAAATTTGATTTTTTTAACTACTATTTCATTGAAAAAAAAGAAAAAACTAATTATAACATTGAATGCACAAGCCGGCCATGGAAGAGAGAGTCCCACTGATTGGAGGCCCTGGAGCCCACACCATGTGCCAATATATTATTTACAAGGGCATTGACTTGGGCGAAGACCAGGTTAATTTCTATGAAGTGACAGACAACCAAATTCTATAAGGCCAACATTGACTGAGTTTATTTACAACTTGGTGAACACCTTGCGTGTATTATTGGAAAAAGGTCTGCGCACCCAGCTCGGAGCGTGCACAGGAATCATTAAAAAATTAATTTTTTAACCACTCTTTCACTGAAAACCACAAAAAAAAGACTAACCCCAAGCTCAGCACAGGAACCCGCACCTATAATTATAATACTGAATGCACTTTCAAGAGGTTAGAAAATGACTTTAATCACGATTTATCGGCACTATGAGTTGACTCCAAGTCTTTTTTTTATTCGACATAAATTATATAAAAGCAGAAGTCCTTTTATTTGACTAATTTCGATATTTAGACTCTATTATTCAAAGAATATAATTAGGGAAGGGGATATTCTTTATACCATGAAGACTGGTAAAATGTGAGACTGGAGTTTTAGGTAATAACAAAATTCAATTAATGATCCTCCTCATGGAAAAAGAATTGATTAACACAGACAATAAAAATTTCCCGCAAAGGCTACGATGATTTTTTATTTTTAATTTTTAACATATTAAAAAAATGATTAGTATTCTCAATGAATAAGTATTATTATTGTTACGTTTTGACGACAACGTGTAATATGTTGTTCGGAGAAAGCAACAAAAAAAAAAAACAAAAAGTGAGAAATAATATACCCAACGCTTAATTAAGAAAAATGATTATACGTTTGTTGAGCCATATGAAAGTGGGTGTCCGTGGAACAAAGGGAAGGCTGATTGTCACCTCGATGCTTGATTCATAATTGCAAAGTATTTCTACCCAGTGAAACCATAAAAATTGCGATTAATATAAGAATTGTGATTGGCCTGACTTCTGTGAACACAACAAACTGACAGTTCAATTGGTGGGCTCTAAATGTTTGTGCAGAAATTGAAAAATGGACGAAGACAAAAATTCTTGGAATGGATAACCCCAAGCGTAGACATCGGTTACACTCACCATATCTTGCAATCTTAAATGTCTTGTCAATTAATAATATAATTTTGAATTTACCATTGTTACTTTAATGCAAACATTGTACATTTAAATTGTCAGAATTAATTAGTTATTATTAAATCATAGTCAATTTTTCACTCAAAATATTTGCCTGGGTTAATGTTAGTGGGAGACATACACTACTCCCTAAAAAATAGTGTATATTCAATTAAGATAATAATATTCCATTAACATATCATTCAATTCGGAAGAGCGAAAGTATTATTAAACGAAATACCTACGAAATTAACCACACTCCTCAGTGATGCATGAGGTATCGCACAACATCCCCTGTTCATAGATCCGCGCCTGCCTTCATACAGTTAGATATAAAATTATTTATTTTAAAATAGAAATTAAAGTAGTAGATCTTTTAGCCCCCTATTGCCGTCGTCGAGGAAAATTCGGACTATTCGGGGGAGCTGGAGTGGGTCAAACACTGCTAATTATGGAATTAATCAACAACATTGTGAAAAGCTCACGTGGTGTATCTGTATTTGGCGGAGTAGGTGAACGTACTCGGGAAGAAAATGATCTTTACATGGAAATGAAAGAATCCGGAGTAATTAATGAAGACAATATTTAAGAATCAAAAGCGGCTCTAGTCTATGGTCAGATGAATGAACCGCTAAGAGCCCGTATGAGAGTTGGTTTGACTGCCCTGAATATTTTCGAGATGTTAATGAACAAGACAAGACGTACTTCTATTTATTGATAGAATGCCTCAACCTACTCTTAGTACTCAAATGAGTTCTTTACAAGAAAGAATTACTTCTACCAAAGAAGGCTCGCTAAGAAAATTGAACGGTGTTCCGGCACTCTGTGAACTTATTGAATTTGAGGTGGAGTTATGGGGCAATTTATTTGAAATAAAATTTTAAAAATTAAATTATATCAATTAATTGAATTGATAAAATTTAAAATTAAATTATAATATATTTTAAATATTATTTTAATTTTAAAAATTATTTATTAAATAAATAAATAAGTTAATTAAATTATAAATTAAAAAATAATTATTTTTTTTTATATTTTATTTTTTTAAAAAATAAAAATTATATTATTAAAAATTTTTATATAAAAGAATGGGAATGATGTAAACATAAATACACCTCTTTAATTAAAGCACAGATTTGGAGTCCCATCATGTATACACGCAAACATGCTCGAGAGTGAGCCCAATAGTTTAACTTCCATTTTACTCAAGTTTTGTTGAGCATAGTGCCGCGATCTGTTTTACAGAATTGGGCCGGTAGGCCTATTATGCGATTTTTTTATTAATTTTTTATAAAAAATTTGGAAATCCACTAATTATAAAGTAGGTTTTTTAAAAAATTCAACCTCTTATAAGTAATAGCTTGCTTGTTTACATGAATTTTTTTTTGAAAAGGACAATCCATGTTGACGTGCACGCAGCCAAAAGATAACATCTCACAATTATTGATGTTTATTTGGAAATTTCTAATCCGTAGTCGTTGGGAGTGAAAACAAGGTATTGTACGTAAAATAATACTAATAATAATAATAATAAGAATAATAATAATGCAGTAATTTGAATATAATTTTCAAAATTTTTAAGGAAAATATGGATCATGCGTGACAAAACAAAAGGCGTCATGGATAGTTATGGTTCTATTTTCTCTCTTTTTTTTTTTTTTTTTTTTTAAGTTGCCGTCCATTCTATGGGGGCTAAAAGTCTCGTGATTAGATTTTGCGCGCAGGTCCAGTTTACTAAACAAAACTGAGAAATGTGGACAAGAATGGCTAAAGTCTCATCTCTTCAACTGACAAAGTGAAGGATCGAGCTTTGCTTGTTTGCAGCTTCAACCCCTGTGCTACAGAGTGAGGGATGGGCTTATTGTTGCTAAGATTATGTTTGTTTTTTATATAACTAAATTTTTATTAGTATTAGGAAATTTTAACTCTCCTTTTTTTTTTGTGATTTTTTTTAAATATGTTGAGAAATATATTCTTAGAAATATATAGGATTCATATTTGTTTATAATTTATGTCATTAGTTTTACAATTGTCTTAGTTTATGTTAACGATTACTTGTAAAATTGAAAAAGGTCATAATTTTGTAAAATTTATTTATTATTTTGTTTGTACCAAAGTATTTATTGTGACAAATTATATAAAAAATATTTATTATATAATTTTTTTATATTAATATTAAATATAAAATTTTAAATAATTAAATATTATTTATAAATATATTTTTTTTATTTAATTTTAAAAATATATATTTTTAAAAATATTTGTTATTATATTTTAAAAAAATATTGAAACAAATATAATTAACTTATTATAATAGAGAGATTATCGTTTAATCATTTATTACCAAACAATTTGATATATTTGTAGGAAATATTGTTTCATTATATATCAAAAATTGTATATATTCATTATAAAAAAATTTTTAAAAATAAAATAACACTTTATATAAAATATTATTAAATATATCTTACTCAATATTACTTAAATATTTAATTTTAAATAAATTTTTTTAATAACAAATAATAATATAAAAATATTTTGATATAATATAAAATTAATTAAATTAATATTTAAAAAATAAAAATTTTAGTAATATTTTTTTATTATTTTTTTAAAGTTCATATAATAATTAATAATTAAATTATATGTGTTGTATGAATTTTTTAATTATTAATAAATTATTTAATTTTAAAAATTAAATTAATTGATAAAAAACTTTATAAATATCATAATTTGAGTTAAATTTTTATATTATATAGATATAAAATTTTATAATTTTTAATACACTTCATTTGACATGTATTAAATATTAATATATAACATAACAAAACTAAATTGAACAACCAAACCCATGTACTAGTTCCAAATGACGTCGGAGTAGAGTAAAATAGACTAAACTGTTGAAACAAAAGAAATGAAAAGCATCGAATGGCAAAAAGGCAAGTGATAATAGGAGGTGAGCTAAACTTGACGCCATTAAAAAAATATATATTTGAATCAAAAGTTTAAGCTAGTGAATAGAAAAATTTATAGGCATTACAACTCGTTCTAAGTCTGTGTATTTTATTAATGTGAAACATTATACTTTGCAACATTAATGGTTCAATGCTTCTAGTCTTACAATTACAAAGGGAGAACTAAAAAGCTCCTTCATTGATCCTTGGCAGTTTTCATGGGCACATTTTATTTCGAGTTGGCGGAGCCGAGAAATGGGAAACAAGTTCCAAAACTGAAAAGTTGAGCCCAGATGAGAAGAAATTCAACAAACAAATATATACAGAGAAATCGAAACTCATAAAAGTTCATGCACTTTGTGATAATTGTTGAAAGAACAAACTTCTGGGTATGGGGTTACTGACTTACAACCCAAGTTCTTCAATTTGCAAATGGCCTTCTAGTTAAAAGATTGAACCGACTTCCACCAGATAAACACGATTTTAACTCCAAGAAATTTGAGACTCAAAAGCATGAAGCACGCACTCATGACTTTTTTTTTTTTCCACATTCAAGTTTGCGTTACAGTAGCTAGTTGATGAGGATAGATAAAAATCCCTTTTTCCCCTGATCAACTCATGCAAGATGAACGAAAATCACACCGGCCTTTATGACCCAATGAGGCAACAGAAGAATGCAATCAAGGCAGCTGCAACAACCGCTGATTTCCAAATAAATTGAATTTGGTAGGCTGCATATTTGTTCGGTAGAAAATTTTACTCCAGACCAAATTGAATTAAAGGGCGTTGTGCTGTTGTTGCAAGTTCTCATTTGTCCATTAATTAGTTTTGTATCCTGATGCTTTTGCCGGCATTTGTAGACGATAATTCAGCAATGTTCCAAGGAAAATACTGTTTGTCTTTTCGCTTCATTTCTTCCCTGTTGCATAATTTTCTTACGCATTTGAGTCAGCTTCTCAGGGGCCATGTGAAAACATTTTGCTGTTAAGGGTCACCAATCACGGGGAAAAGGCTTTGGTATACGCGCTTTTAGGCGATCGGTTGCCCTCTCACGGAAATGGCACAAATTCAGAGAGATCACTTTTCGATGTTTTATAATAAGACAGCTACGTATAGAGACTTTGAATGGACAAGTCACCCGCTGCATCATTTGCATTTACGAGAGGCAAATGATCCAAATAAACGTGAAGATAGCTTAATGATTTCAAATTTTGCATTGTTATTGGAGACAATGATAAGATGTTTGTGCAATTGATGATGCTGGCGAGACCAACCTCAATCTCTGTCACAGAAAAAAAAAATCACTTATCGTTAAAAAAAATTATTTTATATCATGGTTTATGCTGGGCAATACAAACTAATATCTGGAGCTGGGAAATATGAACAGAGAATGAACGCAAGTCAGCTGGACGGGTTTGTGTGACCAAGACAACCTAACCTAAAACAAAGCCTTGCTTATCCATACATTTGTTTGAACAAACTTGCCAATCCATACATCAACTGTTCATACTAATAACATTAAATACATGAAATGACCAGCCATCAGCATAACGAAGTGGGAGTTAACAAACAACTAGATACTTGTTTATTAGGTAAAATTTTTTGTGCTTGTTGTACAATTTGAATGGTCGTCCTCTTCTGGTTCACTTTATTTATTTAGGCAAAATTAAAATTAGCAACAAGTGCACAAAACACTGAAGAAATCTGAAATTTTTCAATCCAACATGTAGTCTGTGAAAGAAATATTCTTCTTTTTTTTTTTTTTTTGAGGATAAAAGATAGTAACCTTATTTAACAAGGGATTCATTGGTTACTTTGCACCAAATCATTCCTAAAATTACTTTGAGCGTATGCTCAAATTTGTCACTACTATTGGACTATTGACGACATATTTGCCCCCAGAATCAACCCAAGTGATGTAACCAGAAGCAACCCTTCCTCTCAGCTGCAGAATTGAGCCTTCTATGATTAGCTTGTAAGTCAACTTTTCATTCGTTTCTTTGAACTCCAACGTTTCTGGCGTGACAGAAACTTTTAGCCCCTTCAAACCTGTTAACTTTACACCGTAAGTTGATGCTCCCATGCCAACATTAGTGACCGTCCTCTGAAATTCCTGCTTGATGATCGAGTCATTCCTATTGAAAAACACAATAAAGGAAGGGTAATTAAGGTCCAGGGATGGGCGGCTACAATCATTCAAAGGGGACCTTGTAATTGTTTGGATTTGCTTTGCAGTGAAGTTCAATGCGCATAGGAGTCTCAAGTAATCAGAAGAATTCAAGTCGTAAATGAGCCCGGGGACTAATGCCTTGTTTGGATTGATATGGCCAGCTCCCATGGCTAAAGGGGTGGCCGGTTTGTTATCCTCACCAATGTCTTGGATAGGCCCGTGAGTGTTATCAATTGTGTCGGCAGTGGTCATCATGGCGGATCGGATAGCCGCAGGGCTCCAATCAGGGTGTGCCTTCCTCAACAGAGCAGCCACCCCTGCTGCATGTGGACAAGACATGGATGTCCCAGACAAGAGATTAAAGTTAGTGAATAGCGGATTTGAATCAATCTGCGACACAACAATATTTGGAGGCCATGCGGCTAAAATTGCATCTCCAGGAGCCATAATGTCAGGCTTCATGATAAATGGGCAACTTTGTGATGGCCCTCTAGAGCTGTAGCTGGCAACACTTGGAGCTCCTTTGATTCCCAGATATGTCTGCTGAAATTCGATTCTTGCCTTTGGCTTGGTGTCGTTCTTGATGTAACCTTCGATGGTTTCACCATGGTTTGTACTTAAAAATACCGCCGGAAATGAGGTTTCGAGTAAGAATCCGATGTCAATGATATTTGTTATGAACACCGCTCCGGTTACAGTTGCATTGCGAACATTATCAATCTGATCACTTAAGGAGCCGTTCTTGTCCACACAGACCACAATTTTTGGCCCAACTTTCTTCAATTCCTTCAAACTGAGACATTCACCAACGAACGAGATTGGAACTTCATTTGACGAAAAGTTCCCCAAATAGAGAGATTTGCCACCAACTGAGGCTCCATTTCCGAGAGTCAAAAGCGCTCCAAGTTCACGGTCAATGGTACCAGCAGCAACGGTTAGAATCCAAGGTGTGCCATTGTGTAGACTGGCGAAAAAGGGTCCTGCATTTCCTGCAGACGTGGACACAAAGATATTTTTCTCAACGGCTGCAAATGTGGCCAAGGCAACGGGATCATCGTACAAAGGAACGCCGTTTAAACCGAAAGACATGGATAATACATCAACGCCATCCATGATAGCTTGATCAATCGCAGCAATTATATCAGAAATCTGACCACCTTCATCCCACAGAGCCTTGTACATGGCTACGTGGGCCTTCGGAGCTACTCCACTAGCAGTTCCTGTTGCGTAGCCGAAGAATGATGCACCTTCCACAAAATTTCCTGCTGCGGTGCTTGAGGTGTGG
The DNA here is from genome assembly GCA_037832345.1 of Rhizophora mangle. Classification (NCBI taxonomy): domain Eukaryota; kingdom Viridiplantae; phylum Streptophyta; class Magnoliopsida; order Malpighiales; family Rhizophoraceae; genus Rhizophora; species Rhizophora mangle. Next base: position 159,221 of record JBAPLJ010001533.1, read on the forward strand.
GTCCCGTGTCCGAATGTATCACGGGTGGAATTCATGGATATGGTGATATTAGGATTCTTGGCAATTAGACCTCTGTTGAAGAAGCGAGCTCCTATCAGCTTCTTGTTGCACATTGTGGAATTGAATTGGGTGCCAATTTCGCATGCTCCTTTCCATCCTTTTGGTATTTCGGGCATGCCATCGTCTCTATAGCTCTCACTTTCTGGCCACACACCCGAATCCACCAATCCGATAATAACATTTTCGCCATAATTGGACACCTTCCATGCTCCCGAATCAGGAGTAAGGCCAATAAATTTTGTTGAATGTGTAGTATCATACTTAACAGGAAAATCTTTGTGGGAAGAAATGTAACCTGGGGATTCTTTTAAAGCTTCAAGCTCAGAAGGAGTGAGACTGGCACTAAACCCGTTGATAACACAATTATAACTGTACAAAAGTTTAAGAGGGGCAGTGGATAAAGAGGTGGTAATTTCACCGGTGATCCTGCTTGCAGGGACATCTAAGATATTAGTAAGGGTATACAAGTACCAGTGATGCTTGCTAGGGAAGGCTTTGGGCATGGCCGATAAGTCCATGTGAACAATGTAACTGTCGGGTTGTGATAAAGCAGGCACGAGGTTTGAGACGATGGTAAGGAAAAGCCACACATACAAAAGCAAAATGCAACGAGATGCCATGGATGCGAGCAGGGTAAGTGAACTGGAAACGTCTGTATGTGCTTATACAATGAATTCAATTGAGTTTGGGGGAGGAATCTAATTTGCATGCGATGACGTAAGTTTATCTGCCCTTTTCCCAATTCGCTTCGTTGTAATTTTTTTGTCCTTTTGGTTTTGATATATTCTGGTGGGCCCCCTCCATGATTGAATTTGTGCCCAGTGTTTCTTGACATGACCTCTCATTTATTAACCTACGTTTGCTGTCAGTGCAACTGGCAAGATATAAATTATAGCAAGTCATTCTCCGCCACCTAGTTAAATCGAAATTAAACTTGTGGAAGTCACTATTGCTGGAAATATCATATTAGAAGTTGTCTGTTTATGGGCGCAACCTTGCGTTCCGCCTTTTGGTAACCATTCCGTGCAGATAAAGTTTTTGTTTCAATTTAAATTTATTACCATCAAACTTTCAAAAGATATCTTGCAGAATATACGTGTACGCTTCTAGCTGGCCAAAAGGCAAATTAACTAAGTGCACCAGAATATAATTACTTATCCGTCAACACAAGCCGGCCATGGAGCTTCTGCAAGTGTATCAGTTTGGTTTGAATATAACCAAGACAAAGTACCAGTGATTGGAGGCCTTGGAGTCCACACCATGTGCCAATATTTTATTTACAAGGATATTGACTTGGATGAAGACCAGGTTAATTCCTACAATTAAACTAGTAAAATATGCCACGTAACGATGGTTACTAAGTGACAACTAAAACGACAGACAACCAAATTCTGCAAGGCAAACAATGACTGAGTTTATTTACAACTTGGTGAACACGTTGTCTGTATTATAGGAAAAAGGTACACGCACCAAGCTCGGTGCGTGCACGTGAATCATTAAAAAATTAATTTTTTAACCAAAAACCACCGTAAAAAACTAACCCCAAGCTCAGGAACCCGCACCTATAATTATAATACTGAATGCACTTTCAAGAGTTTAGAAAATGACCTTAATCACGATTTATCAGCCTTATGAGTTGACTCCAAATCTTGTTTCATTTGTCATATTCATGGATGAATTGACATAACATATTGAAAATAATATCTCATGATACATATTATTTATAGTTAATAGAATTTTAATACATAATATTGAAAAAGAACTAAAATTGTAAATAAATATCGTAAAATTTAAGTTGAGTTTTACAAAGATGGAATATATAAATTGTAATTTACTGATGTTAATTTGACTAATTTTGATATTTAAACTCTGTTGTTTAAAAAAATATGATTATGGAAGAGAATATTCTTTATATCATGAAAACAACTAATGACTAATTACATGCATTTCACATATTAATGGCATGCTAATCTTAAATGTCATGTCAACTAATAATATGATTTAGAATTTAACATTGTTACTTAATGCAAACATTATACCTTTAAATCTGATTTGCCTGCAGCCTCGGGGACTTCTTGAAAGAACGATTGTTACACAACAAACAATTGGAATTGGAAGAAAAAACCATTGTTTAAAACTTAAAACTCAATGGCGCAATCCATATTGTATGAAATGAAATGAAATGAAATCCCACAAAGTGCAAATTGAAAGGCAAATTTGACTCAAAGCTGACGACTACAACACAAACAAACCTTAAAATTCATTATTGGGGTGATATATTTTCTACAAGCGGAATGGATGAGAGGGAAATTAAGTTATCAACGGAAATTTTACATTTACCAAATTAAATTATATCAGATAATAGAATCAAAGTTTCAAATCGGAGCACGCACGGTGGGGGAAATTACAATAGGGCTCCTCACTGTATGGTTCCCGTTCCCTTCGATCCAATTAAGTGAGCCATGCAAGACATTGTCGAGGGAGGCTTCCATGGTGTACGATACGGTGAGATTATAGCTCTGCTTCTCATATTTCTTTCCAAAAATCAAGGTACTTGGCGATACTTCAATTATGGATCCCTCTGGTGATGTGACCGCGGCCTTATAAGTAGCAACATCTTGTCCAACATTAGTTAACGTCCTTTGAAAAGTTTGGTTGGCCATAGATGTTGTCCGGTTGTCATACAGAAAATGAATGAAGGATAGTTAAGGTCAGGGGAAGGCTTTGAACATGAATAGTTGTTTGATCTGGTGATGGCCAAGATTTGGTTCCTTGTATAGTTCATGGAGCATAGTAGATTGACATAGTCTTGTGGGGTGGCATCATAAATCAAACCTGGGTCTAATGCGCGGTTAGGATCAATTTGGCCTGCGCCCATTGCCAAAGGAGATGCATTTTCTGAATTTCTACCGTTGTCCTTGATCGGATTTAAGGTGTTGTCTAGTGGGCTTGCAGTGGTCATCATGGCAGAGCGAATAGCTGCAGGACTCCATTCTGGGTGCGCGCCTTTTAGGAGTGCTGCCACGCCAGAAGCATGAGGGCAAGCCATTGATGTCCCAGAATCCAAATTGAATTTACTGGATAACCGTAAATTTGGCCCAATGGTTGCAGTCCAATCATTTGGGATCCAGGAAGCCAAAACGAGTGACCCAGGTGCCATTATGTCTGGTTTCAAAATGCCTGGATAACTGGGTGAAGGACCTCTGGAGGTGTAACCAGCTGCGGCTGGTGCAGGCTTCGTGCCAACAATTGTTTGCTGGAACCTCATGCTAGCCACAGGTTTGCTAGTAGTTGTGGCGTACTGCAAAACATCTACTGAATCATCGGGGCTGAGGACGACACCAGGACAGCTAACACGACCATATTTAAACAAAGGACTGTTTGAGAAGAATATAGCGCCAGCAACATTTGGTGACCTCGCAATTGAACGTATCTGTCGGGAGACAAAACCAATGTCATCGCATACGATGATAGCATTCGGAGCTTGGGATAATAATTTTGTTGAGTTGCATGCTGACAAGGTCTTGTCGTAAAGAAGCGGCCGATCTTCTATAAAAGCACTAGCTGGGAACAGAGTCCATCCAACGATGGTTTGGTTATTTCCTAAAGTCAATGTACCAGCAAAAGAACGATCAATTGTGCCTGCAGCAACGGTCAAGACCCATGGGATACCATTATGCAAGGTCCCTAGCCATGGCCCGTCGTTTCCTGCTGAAGATGAGACTAGCACACCCTTCTCCATAGCAGCAAATGAGGCAATTGCTATTGGATCCTCATAAAGTGGCCGGTTATCAAAGCCCAAAGAGATAGATATCACATCAACACCATCAGCAATTGCTTTGTCCATACCAGCAAGAACATCAGCAGCATGTTCTCCCTCTTCCCAGAGGACCTTGTACATGGCCACTCGAGAGCGTGGAGCTACTCCCCTGGCTGTACCGGCTGCATAGCCGAAAAACGATGCATGTTCCACATAGTTTCCTGCAGCTGTGGAAGAAGTGTGAGTACCATGCCCAGAAGTGTCCCTGGCAGAATTCATGCTGATGTTAATTCCAGGATTTGCTGCCAGGACACCTTTGTTGAAATATCTAGCTCCAATGAGCTTTGAATTACACATGGAGGAATTGAACTCTTGCCCTTCCTCACAGATTCCCTTCCACCTGGATGGTACTGCAGTCATGCCATCGTCTTTGAAGCTCTCACCTTCTGGCCAGACCCCAGTGTCAATCACACCAATTATAACATCTTCCCCAAAATTTGAAGCAGGCCATAGGCCATAAACTTGATTTAAGGAAAGAAATTTGTAAGTGTGGGTGGTGTCAACTGTGACTGCTTTGTCTTTGTAAGCTGAAACGAATCCTGGAGTTCTCCTCAAGGCTTCGAGTTCTTTTGGAGACAAATTTGCGCTAAAACCATGAGCAGCTTCATCATATGTGTATACAAGTGAGTCAGTGTCTCTGGGTTTAAAGGAATTTATAATGGAGTTGTACCACTCTTGATGGCTGCTGAAAGATTTGGGCATGACAGACTTGTCCATGTGGACAATGTGTATTGATCTGTCTGGTGAAATCGAGATTCCCATGGAAGCGAAGAGAAGAATCCATGCAAGAAAAAGTATTAAAAGGGAGGGAATGTTGCTGAAGGTATTCATGGTTTCTTTAGTCTCTTTTTTTTTTTTTTTCTTTCTTCGCTCGGTCTGCTTCTTCATCTTCTTGTTGCGAATATATATACATATAGGTAGATAGATAGATATCACACTAGCTCAAATTTGTAACTAGGCTATAAAATTGTTTGAAATATGCAAAACCATTCACCTAGTCTTGTCCTCGTTAATGTAATTTAAGAAATTCTATGGGTAGCAGAATGTTTCGATGAACAAGACTAATAAAGTTATTTAATCAAATTCTGCCAACACTAATACATTACTTTTTTCTTTTTTTTTTTTTTTTCTTTCTTTTTTTCTGATCCACACTATCATATGACCTAACTTTCTCGCCATTTGCCAAATCCGCGTAAGAGATAAAAAAATCTTGGAGGAGAAGCATGAATCATTCTCTTGGATTTAAAATTGATATATGGATGATGTTGGGCGTAGCTTGTGGGAATTCGTGGGGCGTAGAAGCTGAATGTTTTTGTTTGACTAAAGATTATTAGGAGTTTTGAATAGTTTTTGAGAATTTTTGGAATGAAAAAGATTCGTGTATGAAATCTTTAGATAGAGACCAGATGACGTTAGATTACATTTTTTTTATTTTTTAAAATTTAATTATTTTATCAAAAATTATTAAATACGTAACATGAATAACGAAATGTGCAACCAAAAATAACTAAAATGAGTTATTGGACAACAAAAAGTGCGATTACATCTTGTTGCACATTTAGGTTATTTTGGTTGCAAAATGATATTTCCTTCTTGCACATTGAATAGGTTTTAGCGGTAAAGTTAAAATTGAATAAAATAAAATAAAAAAAAGCCAATCGACATCATACCAATGTCAATCTAACGCCGACCTGCATAACCGACTGAAAGCTCTTCGGGGACTCACAAATTTTATAAATAAATTATACAGATTAACTACTTGTTCCAATCAATAAAATCACGTCACATTAAATTGATTTTAAACCAATCGTCACACCCAAAAAAAAAAAAAAAATTATAATTTTTTTTTTCCTTAATAATGCGCACTTTCTTGGCAGAATAACTCCAAAGTTAGTAAGGCAACTTATCGTTCAAGTTTGTGATATAGCATTACCTGTAAGCCAATGGAATGCTAAAAACATGTCAGTGGGCAAAGCCAATGGAATTGCGGCCAAGAACATAGAGACCAAAACTATCCTTCTCTCTTTGCGTAATTTACCAATGAAGTCGATCTCCCGTAATAAGAAACTTCAGCAGGGTTGTGACAAATGTTGGAAATGACATGGCTGTTTGCCACGCAAGTCTAGAGATTCCTCCTGGTCAAGCAATGAGAATCACAGTATAACCAAGCACACTTCCCTTCACTAAAAGGTTACCAGAAGCAAGACTTCTCTGCGAGTGTAGAGATTGACGCAAATGCACCTGATCTAGTACATGGCTATTTGAAATTGAGTGATCAACCCGGTCATGTAGTATCAAGTTCTGTAGTAGCCTTCAGGTAGCGGCCCTCCAACACCCAGGGTTAGGGGCCCCCACCTCTTCTTTACAATATTATTCCTTCAGAATATTCCTCTCATGTCAGCTGTTTCTCTCAGAAATCTCAAAATTTGAGAAAGATCTGTACGAAAGGTGAGGTACAGTGTTTATGTCATTCCAAAATCACGGAAAGCAAATTTCGTGGTTGGTAGAAGTCTTACGTGGCTTTTGAATTTTGAAACTCAAGACTCGAGAGAACAAAAAAACAAATCCAGAAAGTGGAAAGGCTTCTTCGCTTTTTTTTTTTCCCCATAAATTTCGTCTATACTCGACACCTCTATCAAGACTTCTCGTTGCAACAAGGGCCCCCACAACCCCGAAAGCCACTCTAGGTGAAAAGCATGTGAGTAGCCAGAACCAAGTGTCCATGTATCACCCCTACCAACTTCCGTTTCCAGTTAGCCTTGTTCTTTTGGTTTGCCTGAACAATCCTTGATCATGCAAATTCATGTTGGAAAACATTTTTATTTTTCGGTTAAGGCTCCAGTTGAGATTCAAATTTAAGACATTCACTCCCATAAAAACGGCTCCTATATTAATGAGTTAGAACTGAATGGTATATTGGAAAACACTTTCATATTTCGCATTCAATCAAAGATTCAAGCGGAGTGCCCTTTTACACTTAATATAATTGGAATGATTCTGTTTTCCCGTATTCATTGCATGTTGAGACTAGTTATCGTAGAGAGGTAGACAGTGAAAAGGGACAAAATTCATACTTCATATATCTGATTTGCTCTGTGCTTAAGATTGGCCTATTTGGCAGAGAACAGAGCTTCAATTACATGCCAGACGGATACAGAGCATGGCAATTAAAGCTGGAGAAAAATTACATAAATAAGCTCACATTATACAAGAATCTGGAGAAGTTACTTCCTACTCTTCAGGCTCTTGCTTTTTCCAGAATGACCTATTGGTTTGAGTGCTACTGCCCTACCCATTGCTGCCACCTGATTCACTTACATGCTTATCCATCCTCACACCAACGTTAGGGTAACGCCCATGTTCTCTTCCAGCTTTACGGTCCTGATTTCAGGAGTAGAAAGGCAACCCTGTAAGAAACAAAGATGCATATATGGAACATAACGTATGCTTGCCTGATATGTACCAAGAGATGAATTGACGCTAGCAATCTCTAAAGACAGCTTGCACTGAGTTCTAATCAAAAAGGCTATCAAGGAGCACCCATACTATGTCATGCAAGCAAATTGCAACCAAACTCCCCCCCCCCTCAAGACCAAAATGTGAAATCAAGCACCAAATTTGCTTGCTTGGACATTTGAACAATACAAAATTGCATGCATTTAAACATTAACAATTTCATGATCAAGACAGAAACATGAAAAGTGGAATCAAGAAACATGCACACACTAAACTATGAAGAAGAGATGATTAGTTATAGGCATAAGTTGAAATTACATCTCGGAAGGGGAACTCATCAGATTCAAGCATATGTATTACATGCCCCATCTTTGGCCTCTTCTGAGCATTTGGGTCCACACAGCGCAGAGCTAATAGAAGGGCACGCTTCAATGCCCTCGAAGAAGGCTTCTCTGGCATTCTAGGATCCAAAACTCCCTCAGCATTCCCATTTGTAACCATAGTTTTAAGCCATTCAACTAGGTTCACCTGAAAAGTAGGTTCACAAATAGATATGTGAAGACATCCCCTAGAAAAATTTATCAAATTGATCAAAAGACAATGTCATCATGTGTGTTTGTTGAAAAATAGAAACCTCTCCTGGAGGCCGGCTATAATCAACTGGAATTCTTCCCGAAATTATCTCCATGAGAAGAATCCCAAAGCTGTATATATCACTTCTTTCATTCAACCTGCCAGTACCGGCATATTCTGGAGCCACATAACTGTCAAACAGGAGATTCACATTCCATTTTGCTGGATAAGACCCTTTGTTTTACAAATCAAGAAGATAGATATATTTAGCTTGAGAAATTTTACTAACCCAAATGTTCCCATTACACGAGTTGTCACATAACTCCGCTCTGAGCCCAAGAGTTTTGCAAGGCCAAAATCTGATACTTTTGGATTCCACTGCTTATCAAGCAAAATGTTGCTCGACTTTATATCACGATGAACAACTTTGGGCTCAAGCCCCTCGTGCAGGTATGTCAGCCTATAAACCAAAAAATTATCCAATGATTCAAATTCAAAGAACTGAAACTCATCCACAATCCCAAAATTCAAGTATTACCCTTTTGCTGTTCCAATAATTATATTCATGCGAATCTCCCATGTTAGAGGGCTGCAAGGCCCAACATGCCCATGAAGCCACTGTTCTAAGTTTCCATGGTCTACAAATTCATAAACAAGCATCCTACATCAACAATGAAATATGGTAAGCACACCACTGGAATGCAATTGCATAAATGCTTATCTACTGACATGATTACTTCATGAAGTCTGATATCTCAAGCACAGAGTAAAAATTGTGACTTTGCAAAAACTGAAAGATAGATCCATTGCATAAGGTAATGAATCTCATAATAAAGTACCTATGCGCCCCTTCAACACAATAGCCAAGCAATCTCACCAAATTCTTATGCCGTATACGTCCAATTGCTTCAACTTCAACCTTAAACTCCTTCTCAGCTTGTCCCCTAAATTAAAAGCAATCAATTTTAAAAACCTCAACAAGCTGCAACTCACTCTATGTAGCACCAGAAAGGACACACTACAAAGGACACATAACATACACGGTAAGAGTACAGAAAAAGTATTAAAGCCCCCAGCTGGACTCCTAAACAGAGTAGGTAAGACATGATCCCGCCCTGCAAAAATATTACTCATAATGAGCTTGTCATAACCTGTTGTTGAGCAAATTTTTAACAGCAACTTTGGTATTATCCTCCAAAATGCCACGATAAACGATCCCGTAGCCGCCTTCACCAATCACATTCTCATCAGCAAACCCATTTGTGGAGACCTCAAGCTCCCTGAGAGTGTACCAGTGGCCCCACCCCAAATGCGAAACTTCCGGCACCGAAATGGCAGGAACCGCCTGATCACTGGAGCGAGGGCCAGACCGGTTCTCCCCGCCGCCATGACCCAATCCACCGGCTCGTTCAGGGTACGCAATCCGATGACCTTTCCCAATATCAATGTGAATTCGATTTCGCCCGCTAACAGGACTGGGCTCCTCATCATGCTGCAGAAGCGGGGCCGGCTCGGACTCTGGGACTGGGTCCGGGTTCGGCATTTTTGCACCCGAAGTCGGGTGGGTTGGGTCTATCAGGATCTCCTGGATTTCCTTGGAGACATTAGGGATCTTGGGGTCGTGAACAGAAGCCTTGACCGCGGACAGAGTACCGTTCTTGTTGGCCTTGTTGCGTTTTGAGGTGAACCATAGAGATATAAGGAACAGAACAAGAACAAAGGCAGCTCCGACGCAGATTCCAAGAACAACCCACATCCGCAAGCCGAAGATTGATGTCTTCTTCGACAGCTGATCGTTCAAGAAAGAATGAGACATCTCTGTCTCTTCGTTTTTGTCATTCGAAGTTCTAACTTTTTTGGTCAGTTCCCTTACGTGTTAGAAAAAGAGAAGCAACCAGACATAGGAGAAGCGAGACAGGGAGAGAACCACGTACCACCAGTTCAACGATCGCAGCAACGAGGCAATGTCAAGTGAAAACAGAGTGCGTGACAAAGTGAGTGGGGTTTAGAGAGAGTGAGGGAAGGGAGGAGCAAGCAGCTGGCATGATGGGACTTCTTAGAAATAGGATCTAAGTATACGTCAGTTCACCGATAAGATTATGAGGGCGGCAAATGTTAACGTTGGTGTAGTTGGTACGTTAATTTGCGGATGTGGCTGGAGCGGAAGAGAGCTACCCACTTGAATTCTGTGTATTTTGTGTGTTAATTTAGTTCACTTTGCATATTGTTGTTTTGTTTGTGACGCTTCAGCCAATCCCTAACAACATTAATGTATATATCATCTGGTGGAGAGTCCATTAAATTAGTGTTGGGAGGGGAGAGGGGGTGGGGTTGCTGCGTGTATCTAGCTAGTCTCCTCTTCCTTTTTCATTATTGAGATTTTGTTGTCACGGTAATGCTGGGAGCGACGGATCCTGTTTGTGGCGACTTTAGTTGGGATCTTCTGATGATTATGTCAACCGATTCAAAGATGGGTTGATTTATTGGAAGTGGGACATTATCCATCCATAGTTTAACGGCTTGATATCTATTTTATTGTATAATATTTTTATTTAATATTAAAATTTAAGTCTTATAATAATATCAAATCCTTGGTTCAAATTTTCATTAAAAAAGTATTTAAATAAAAAAATAACAACAAAAAAATTAATTATTTCCGAAAAAATTGATTTCAAATGACATGTTTTTTTTTATTTTTTAATTTATGAATTTTAAATTGTTAACTGTATTTTGTCTTTAATTATAGGGTTTGATTGAAAGACGATAAATTTTCTTTATTTTTATTTATTTAAATAAAAATTATTTTATTTTTGTTATTTAGTACGCAAAAGCTGCCCTTTCGGCCGCCTAACAAATGGGACGGAGGGACACATCCAAAAAGTCTACACTTTTAGTTGGAACGATGCTTTCACCAACGACAAAAAAATGCCAAGAAGAAAAGGAGGAGGAAAAAAAAAAATCAAAAGGATCTTAAGTTTGGGCGAATGTGGACCAAAGCCCACAATTAGCATACTACATGGCACAATAATTTTCACGAAATTATGTGGCAATTGTTGATCCCAGCCATATTATCAAAATAATTTATTTATTTCTCAAAAATTAATATTTTTATTTTAATTTTATATAATATAACAATATGAATGGATCGTTCATAATTTTCAGGTTAAATATTCTTATAGTTTGAAAAAAAAATTATTTTTTTGTAACAATTACCTAACATTTATCATCAAAATAAGTAAAATTTTTGCTTTTTATGACAATATAAATGAGTCACTCATAATTTTCACTTTAAATATTCTTATAATTTGATTAAAAAAAAAAAGACTTTTTGTTACAATTGCCTGACATTTATCTTTCGGCGTCATAAATTCCCAAGATGTTGTCATTTTCACGTCCTTATGTACTCCATTGGGTTTTAATAAAAGCATCCTTTAATTTATTAAAAAAGTCAGTCATTATTTGCAATTAAATTTATTTACTTATAAAATAAATAAAATTGAACAAAGTGCACTGTAATTCTATTTTTTTATTTAAATTTAAACTCAATATAGCTAAAAATTCACATTTATCCTCTATAAATATGTGGGTGTCTGCGAACCCGCGGGCTCAGAATCTGACCGAAACTAGAGAAAAAAATCTTCTTGTAAGTCTAGTATTATAACTTTTACGTTTATTTTTGCTCGGGCATGACAAAAGCTCTTGTCTACTGGAAAATGACCAGTTTCTCAGAACAGGAGAGAGGCCCTCCCTATTCTCCTCAAAGTGCAGCACTACAAAGCTGTCTGGACAGACGATTATTGCTTCTTGGACCCAATGGTGGCTGTCATGAATGTGCCACCACACATAGAGACACGAACATGTTAGATTCTGCCTTTGTTTTTTTCTTTTTTCGGTGGGGATAAGACTCAAATGCCACCACCAGCATTGGCATGATTTTTCGACCCGAAATTGGTTAGGTTTAATAGTAAATGAGAAGATGGTGCTATCTTCAAGAACTAGGGTCTTCTTGACTTCAGACCCTTGCAAATCAACTAGGCATTTAGCAAGCCATCTGGTTTTGATTTGACTAAAATCAATATATATGTACTTCTTGACCGAGAACAAAAAGGAAAACAAAGAACTGCTTTTTTGTATGGGATGAGCTTTTGGATTTTTAAGAATTCTTGTAACTGAGTCATCAACTTTTTTGAGTTTAACCTAATTAGGATAGTATATAAAATACACCCCAATATATCCAAATATGGTTGCGTGGGTATTTTGTTAGATTTCTCTTTTTCTTCCATGTATAAGAGACAAAAGCCATAAATTCTCCGGTGAGAAAAATTTGGGGTCTTTGCCTCTATATATGTGGAGAAGAAAGAAAAAAAATAAATAAATAACCTTTTTAGATTATATTTAGGAATTATTTTATATAATCTCAATGAAATCAAACTATGTATATATCGATTTGAACAATTTATGTCTAAAAAAAATTCATATGAAATAAAATTTAAAAGTTTTAGATTAATTTAAAAATTCAAAAAAAAAAAAATTAAATTGCAAAAAATTTTCAAAAATTTTAGACTTCCTAAGAGCCTTTTATATGCTGGGGCCCTCCACATATTAGCCATTTTCCTCTCATCCATGTATTAGTATAGATAGCGCGGCACGGCAGATCAGGCGGGACTGGTCACAACTTGCATCCATTGAATTTAAACTAGATTGAATTGAAGAGAAACAGGTGTCCTTTTGGAAACCCTTTTGGATCCTTGTTTAGGTATTCCCTTATTTTGGAAAATATCATGAATAAAATTGTTTCAGCTATTCAATAAAAAAAATGAAATGAAATAGATAATGTTACTAAATAAGAGATTATGCAAAAAGTTGATGGTATGCTGGGCATGACCTGATTAGGTTCGGTTTGGTTATAGTTTTAGTTCTCAAATGCAAGTTCCAATTCTAAGGTCAAGGGCAAATGGCAGGTTGATCATTTGGTCATAATTCGGCTTGAATTGTGGGATCTAATTTTGTTTCCATTATAGATATTGCTTTTAGTTCGATTTAATTTCAGTTTAATTGATAATTATTTATTTTGGGTCAATTTAGCTCAATTTGAACACACTTATTTTTGAAAATTTAAAATATTTTAAAATTTGAAAGAAAAATTTCATGTAGACTGTTGGATCAACTATTGATCCTACTTTTTTAAAAAAAATTTTTAAGGGACCTCCGATTTAAAAAGTTCAAGGTTTTCTAGAAGGATTGAATTTTAATCGGACCAGCCCTTCTTAAGATTTTGGTTCGTATGAAACCCGTAGATTTGATTTTAGTTCTCTGTTGATTCAATTCTCGATCAAACCGGAACTTTGGTCATGTCCATGTCTATGCCATTTAAAGAACAACTTGAATAAAGAAATATGTTAAAATAAACAAATGATTGGTGAAGAGGTGGAGATTTTTTTTTTCATAAAAAAAAAAAGAAAAAAAAGAAAACTTGCTCAAAAGAGTGGTTGCATGTATACAAATCCCTTTGGATTAATTGATCAAAGTGAAAGTCTGAATGCAATTTCTCTTTTTTTGTTTGGTTGGGCGGAGGGAGAAGAGGTGGGAGATTAACGGGATTAAGTGACGAGCAAGCTTTTCTTTTTTTTTTTTTTTTTTTTCTAATCATTGGCATGGATAATGGTAGAATCAAACCCAAAAAGTACAGCAATTTGGTAGTGATGATATGATCATATCGGAGTTATAGATATTAACTTTTTTTTTTTTTACGAATAATATTAACTAATAAACTTTGACTCAATTACATGGGAGTCATCTTCATGAATGAAGGTTCTAGTTAAAAAAAAAAAAAAGGAAACATATAGGCATTATAAATTATTTTAATTTAGTCTCATCTATATATTTGTATGTGCTAAAATTTCATTACTGAAGTTACATTTAATACAAAACCTTGTTCCTGATTGCACACTCAAGACTTGAACATCGCTTTTCATTGGCCATAGAAAGCTAACCATTTCGCTTTGCTGGTGGAGCAGTATATATGCACATATCTTGCAAAAAGAAAGCAGCCAGCCCTAGTTCGAAAAATCGAAGGTAGCAAAGACTAGAGTAATCGATCTTCCTTCATGGCTGGAAACAACATGACGAGAGCCATAAGTTTATCTCTCCTGCCGCCAGTTTTAGTGTATCTTCTACCGACAATGCCTCTGGATACTCTTCCAAGGTTCTAGCTGCCTGAACACGCACACAGAAGACGCCCCATGATATTGGAAGCTTTAATTTTACGTTTAACAAGCAATAAACAAGCAAGTGATGAATGCACAATCCTCGTGCAACATTCCTGACCAAAATAATATGTGCTTTAGCCTATATCTTTTCAGTTTTGTGACTTGTGTCTTTGAAAGGCGTCTCAAATAGTTGACACCAACCTGTATAGTACTTGTAAATATTGAACCATCTTGGAACACATTTGATATTAGGCGGCAACACTGTGCAATGCCTGTCATTATCCATCATGTATGAGAGTATACTTACAGATTAGCTAAGTAGCCTTGCTGCATGGCTATAATCTCCTTATTTTATAAACTAGAGTTCATTTCTTGTGCTCGAGGTATTTAATTAGGAGTCCCACATGGCAGACAGTAACTTTTTATTCTAATGAATAAAAATTGCATTGATTCATCAAAGGATTTGGGGAGGGTTACCGAGCACACTCCTCCCTTTGTTGGAGAGGGACTCCACAAGCCCCCATTTCCTCTCTTCTCCCTCCCCCTTCCCCCTCTCGTCTTTTTGTTTACGGTGGACTTGATACATGGGCTTCAAAACAAAAATGTAAAAGTAGACTGGCCAAATGGGCCATACTGAAGGGAATGTTACTACGAGGCTGCAGTCAAATAATTTGACAATGTTGGAAAATTTTCATGAATACAAAATTTCTTTTATGTCTAATCATAATTGATGATACGAATATCAACATATATTTACGATGAATTAAGTCGACCACATCTACTTAAAATTGAAAACATTTTTTGGCATGGCCGCAAAATCCTGACAAAAATAGAAAGAGATAAAAGGAAACAAAGTAAAGAGAGAAGGAAAAATAAAACAAAAGAGGCCAAATTTCAATTACTTACTCGCGCGTGGATCATGTAGATGCTGCAATGTTGGTCTGATGAAACATGAGCAGATAAGACTTCCAAATTGTGCTTCTCTATTATGTAAAAGATGGTGGTAATTAACCCCGGCTTACGAGGCGAGCATACACTGAAATGTGCATCACCCCCACACATGTTCATGACAACATTTGGAGAAAACCATGTCTCAAAGCAAGCTGGTGGAGGAGGGACAGACTGTGGACAAAGCGTGCTAGAGGTGATGGCGAAGCTCTTTGCTGACGGTCCTTGAGCAGCCAAAAATGCTTCTCTGGATTCAAGTGCTCGTGTTTGCGATTGCAACACTACTACTGATGGTTCATGGTCAACACTTGTTGCCCCCTCGAACTTTTCAAGCCTTTGTTTCTCTTGTGCATGGACAGTTCCTTGGAGAGCTTTTATGTAATTCACAGCTTCCTTAACAACAGTGGACTTGTCTGCCTGCAGAATATACAATTGGGAAATGAAATGATAGATTCATTAACTGCAAACTGAACTCATGAAGTTTAACAAGGTTGCACTTTGACCATTCATTTGGTCATGGACTTTCGTCATTACCAAAAAAAAAATATGTGTTCTACAACCCTGGCTTGTAATGCCACTCGACAAGATGTGGAGTTAGGTAAATTCACAAAGGTAGCATGACAATAAAAACCTAAAAAAGGAAAAGAAATTTGATTCTAGCAACCTTTGCTTCAGCTTCCTATCAAGAATTGATTCTCGCTGTTGTGTAATACTGAATTCTATGTTGCCTAGATTGGACACCCTAAATTTCAGGCCTATGATTCTCGAAATTGAGAGAACTTCACTCAAATTGAAAGAAGTTTTACCAAATTCGCAAAAACTGAAGTTCCAATATCGTAAGGAATCCTATGAAAAATGTGTTCTTCCTATCCCAAAAATGCATCATCTCAAAGCAGAATGCATTTTTGGTTTCTTAAACTTACATGATTTGAGTTTAGTTACCATACTTCTTTAATTAACAAACAACTACCTTTGGAGGAAGATGAGGAAGCAAAGCGTGAAGACTAGAGAACATGTTCCTCATCTTCTTCCTCCTTTCTCTCTCGGTCCATATGTGCATCCCATGCTCTGATTCACCACCCCCACTGCCGCCATTAATACCGCTACCCTCTCCATTTTTAACAGTCTCCTTTATGCTCTTCTTTCGACCCACTTGTGCAGCACCTGTTTTCACACCCATTAGTAATAGGCTAGCGGAGCTTGAATTGCGTGCTTCCGAGAACGATTTCTTTCCACTTGCAGTAGTATCTGAATCGCAGTAAGCAGGCCCTAAAGGGTTTTGGCTTCCCTATGAGCTTTTATGGAGGTATTTCCTTGTGGGCATAACCATCGGTTTCAGAAAGAAAAGAGAAAGTGAGATAAAGAAGGGAAAGAAAAAGGTGGCGTTAAGTGTAAAAGTCTAAGACACAATCATGAAGCAATGCCGTTATTTGGCTTCCAAACAAAAAAACGGAAACTCAATGCGTCCCATGCAGATTTCTCAAGTCAGGAAAAGAAGAGTTAAACTTTACGAATATCGACTCATTTCCCGCCCCCCCCCCCCCCCAAAAAAAAAAAAAGAGTTCAACTAAGAGTCTATAGCGTGTAATTGAAAAACTCTTAATGCAAATGTAACTTCTTCGAGCTTTTTTCAAGATTCTTATCTTTGTGAAGTTCAAGCAAAGGAATGACACATATTTTAAGTGGTAAAGCTAGAGGATTTTGTCTTCACCTCCCGCCAATCATCGCTAGATGTAACTAACCCTTTTTTTTTAACTAAAAAGTTATAACCGATGTCATGATTAAGTCTTAGAAGAGTCTTTAAACGGTGAAATCAAGTTTTTGAACCAAACTGAAGCCAATGGATTCATTGCAAGCTTTCCAGTGCATTTATGATTTATCTATCTCATCGTGAAATTTGATTAGGAATGCATGTTCAGCCAATCACAGCGACCTTTTTGCAAAATTAGTAATGGATTAAGTACGTAGGTGATACGGACCTAACAAATGGGCCTTAAGGCCCATTACCCTTACTTCATGGGCCAGACCCGAGGCTCATCTCTGTATGTAGTTCGATGCAATCGACCTAACTTGAAGGGTGGGCCTATCAATTATGCATTAACAATTGGCGGCAATTAAACCCCCGCGCGCCCCACCTTCCCCCCACCCAAATAAAAAAAAACCATTAAAATGCACGGAGAGGGTAGTTATAAATAGCACAAAACTGCTACATAGACCAGGGTAATCTCTCCTTTTCCGTATACTCTCATGAAAGGTACTTAGAGATTGGAGTACTAACACCGATCCAAACCCTGCCACTTTCAATCCCTTTTTATATTACAAGTGTTCCTGTTATCCATCTCGCACACTTCGCGACCTCATTAGTAGCCAACATTCCGATTCATAGTTTCGCGTTAATTGGTGAAGTAAACAGCAAGTTTCAAAAGGAGTGTCATCCACGGGCAATGTGAAAAACGTCCATCATATCCCTTTTCTCCTTTCCGATTGATAAGCGGCAAGTCCGTACAAAATAACTCTGAAATCAAACAACCTTATTGTTTCTTGTTTTGTTAGGAATCAAAAGTTTTTTCTTTGGCTAACAAATGTATTTTCTATGCGCGCGTATGGAATTGGAACTGAAGAATAAAAAAAAATGAAGACAGAGAAAAGAGAGAAGATATTAAAATTAAAACAATGCCTTTACTTGTTTTTCATATATAAGGGGGAAAAAAAAAAGAGTAGGAAGTGGCAGAAAATGGCAGAAGTCTGCCACTTTCAATCTCTTTTTCTCAACGCCAATCTGTGATGTTGCTCTGACTAGCAAGGGTATGAGAAGTATGCATTCAACTTTCTTCATTTGCAGAAAATGCATCTGTTACTCTGTTAGTATTTAATAATACATTCCCTTCATCAAAGTTCAATCCCGTTGGGGCCAGCTACAAAGGCTGTAGTACTCCAGGAAAGTACATCGCCGTTCAAACTTAATCCATTTCTCATTGACAGCATCTGCGAAAAAAATCTAAATGAACTTGATATTCAATTCTTCTATGATAGTAATGGGTATATTTCACTTTTTTCCTGTTGTTTTTCTTTTTCCCCTTTCTCAGTTTGGATAATTTTCCTCTTTTTTATGGTTATCAGGAGAAATAGAAAGGCATGCCTGACCTAATTTTGCAGTTAGACCTTCAACAAGGTTACACACTAACATTCCAGCAATAAGTTGAGTGAGGCATCCAGAACATTTTAGAATGAACAGTTGGGATAAGCACCGCCTAGTATTTCAAGAGTCATTTAAGATGTAACTTGTGCACTTCAAGAACTTGTTAGAATAAGCACTGCATGAGAACCATTTTTCCTATATGAGATGGCAGGAAACCAGTTTATGCGGTTAGTACGTCAAGGGACATATCAATCAGTTTGTAAAGTTGAATAAATGAAATTTTGCATCATCAACATGCATAAATATTCCCAGTGGGGGAGGGGTTATTCGTTTTACTCCATTTTGGGCATGCTTCTTGGACCAGACAGATTTAGTTGTCTATGGAGGCCATGGGACTTTAAGTATTAGACCTAGGAAGCAGTAGTCCTAAAGGCTGCCTTCAGCCAATAGATTGTGTCTTGCCACCTCAAGGGGACACATTTAATTGTCATAAATGATCCAACATCCAAAATCATCCATCACAAGTTGTTTAGCCCGGGTTGTAGACAGTGGGTTAGAAAGCTCTTATGACATTGAGTTCGAGATTTTAATAGAAAAAATAATATGGCAGCAATAGATGACGATGTTCAAACTATTTGAACCCTCTTATTGAGATGTCTACACATATAGGGTGTATAGCAGCTTCGATGCGTGTATACCTTTCCCATTGGGCATGATCACACTGGTAAATTAGAGCTGGTCTAAGTTGAAAAGACTGCAAAATTGTATGAAAGTTTCGGAAAATATGTCTCTAAGATCCATGTAGGTTGTTAAATCAATTGAACTCCATCTAATCAGTACAACCTAGACCCCTTCCAAAATTTTAAATTTCGGTCGTCTTATTACCATGTTCCCATCTTTTCCTGGTCATTATTGATAAGGCCATCTTGGTAAACATCCATCCTTTGGCATTACTGCACAACATTTGAAAAGATATCATCTTCTGAATCAGTTGTTTACCTTTATACTGTCTAGCCAATTGCCACTGTGAACAGCAATAACAAGCTTAAAAAAGAGATCAAGAGATCAAAACGTACATTTAGAACGGAGAGTAGTTCTATGCTTCTCCTTTTGGCACTCAAAACATTTAATCCAGTGTTTCTAGGCCATAACAAAAAGTTCAAACAGTACACAATTCCTAACCCTCTAAGGGACCATCGCTCAATTGTGGTCACCATTACTAAACTGTGGTCATGCTGGAGAGTGGTCCTCATAATATCTGGAAACATGTCACCCTTCAGCATATTTTGAATCCTAAGTTTATTAAATTTTAAGTCTTAGGTATTTTGAATCCTAAGTTTATTAAATTTTAAATTTATGAAATGTTTTAATTTTAAATATTTTAAATTTTAAATTAATTAAATTTCAACAAAATTTAATTTTTTTAAATATATATTAAACTAAAATTTTTTTCAAGATTTAAATTTGAATTATTCAAAAAATTTTAAAAATATAAATTATTTAAATTTTAAATTAATTAAATTTTTAATCGTTTTAAATTTAAATTATTTAAGAAATTCAAATTTTTAAATTTGTAAAATTTAAATAGAATTAAATTTTAATTAAAATAAGTTTAATTATTTGCAATCAATTTTTGCTACATATAATTAGTATTTATAATATAACTTTACAATTATTTAGATGACAAAAATTGTTAATTGTCTTGCTCTACAAACAACTTATACAACAACAATATAATTCACACATTTTGTTTCATAGTAGCAAGATTCAATGGCAATGTTCATGGCATGCTCCATTTCTATTTTATGTTTAGTGTTTATGAACTTTAAACTTTACTTTGAAAAAGTCTATACCTTTTAGGAGTAATTTTGCCAAATCAATAAATGCAAAGAATTTCCTATTAGACTCTTTGCCTTTTGATTCTAAATAATTAGAGAAAGAAATTGCAATAATAGATTTGACACTAAAAAATTTAACTCAATAATTCATGTTAACAACCATAACAAAATTTTAAAAATTAAACCAAATTAATCTATCAAATTAATAAAATTAAAAATTAAATATTAATTTATTTTAATTTATTATAAAAAATTATAAATTTTAAAAATTATTAATATAAATAAATAAATTAGTCGTTTTATCTTGATTTAATTGTTTTTAAATAATTAAACAAAAAAATTATAAAAATAATTAGTGTACTGAATTAAATTGTAAATAAATATTAATAATTTTTATTATTATATAAAAAAATAATAATATAAATTATATATATATAATAATAATAATAAAATATAAAATTATATATTATATTATATTAATATTTATTTTTAAAATTTAAATCATTTTTATTTATATTAAAAATATTTTATTTTTTAAAAAATACATATAAATCATTAATATATAATTTTATATTAAATTTATTTAATTAAAATTATTTATTTTTATTAATATAATGAATAAATTAATTTTTTAATCTTATTATATCTATATTAAAAATATATACATAATTTACATATAATATTTATATTTTACATATAATTATCATTTATTTATTAATATTTTTATATAATATATATATATATATATAAATTAATTTTTTTTATATATATTTAATGTTACATTTCATTTCTATTGATCCAACATCAATTAAATCAATCAAACAAATTCAACCTTAAACCATACTAGTTAAATTATAAAATATACAATAAAACGATATATTATACAAACTTGAGTTTTCTCAAGGTGAGTTGAATGTGACAAAAATAAAAAACTATAAATTCGCATTACAGTAACCAGAAATTAGATGGAATCTTTTCATTACTATTAAAAATAGAGACTATTAATAAAAATAGTTGGCAATGACAGTACTAACCCTCCCGCACTAATTCCATGTCGAGAAAATATGGGTGAAGCTCACAGTGAAGTTGAACAATGGCTGTGGATGGTCTTTTAGAAAACCACGACATAGTGGTCTTATTAAAGAGGAAGCAGCCATTTATCAAGGTGATCAAGGACGAGATTGTAAACGTATACTTGGGGGAGGGTTAAAGTCAAAGAGATCAGAGATCGTTGCATCTCATCCTTCAAGCATCACCTTAGCCCAAGAAATCAACATCATTTAATTTTAGATATTTTAAAAGATTGGCAAACCAAAATGGTGCAATCCCCAATGTCGTTATCAGCCGATAATAATATTACTTCAGGGTTTAAACCAAATAAAGAATAATAAAAAAAAAAAAAAAACACAAACCACCATGCAAAATACTGAGCAGAGCAGGCCTGACCAAGCTTAAAAAAGAGTCCACGGTCGCCAATTGTGCGGGCTAGGCTGGGTTCGGACTTAGTCCTCACAAACGAATATACTCTTCGCAGTCATGACAATTTGCGTATTTGGGAAGAAAAGAGAAAATACAAAAGCCATTCCCACGATTAAGCAGCTTCGTTGAAATATAGAGCACCATGACAGTACGAGGCAGGCCGAACGGCAGCCACATAATGCAAGCGGCTGCTAGCCAAAGTCATAAAACAAATTCAACTTCCTGCACACCCTACTGTTTTCCATTTGGTGTTAGACCTACTCGTTTCCTTCCTATTCTACCTAGTCAATAGTATCTAAAACCCACCACATCACAACAATCCATAACCCAATCCCCTATACCCAGGTGATTGATTAGGCATGTTATTTATATAATTTGTCTATAAATTTTATTAGTAACAATGGAAAGTTCCTTCATACATCTCTCACTCACCAACAATAAGGTCACGACCTTGAGGCCAATGGATCCCATTCCAGCCATTCTTTCCATTTTATTTGTCCCGACCGTAAAGTACATACTAGAGATAGAACTTCCGTCTCATAAATCACCTCCCCGCCCATCCAGTGGTTCTTTGCAGGGCTCAACTAACCAACAATACTTAAAAAGAATTAAACTTGACTATTATGCTCAACATACAGAATTGCATCGGAGAAACCTCGGAAAGGGAAAGCACCACGCATGTTCAAGAGACATTATAACTAGAAATTCAATAACAAATGTAATGTTCAAAACCAGTCCTGCACTGCCATTTCTGTTCACAGTTGCAGTATCCACCAACAAATTATATTCCCCTTCCCTTTTTGTGACTTTTTTATGGTTAAAAAAAAGATGCCCCTCAGGTCAGCTATGCCATGTTATGAAGTAATCCACAAGGAGAACTGGAAAATGTAGTAATGCATGGCAGTACTCACCATCGAATTGGATCAACTTACCCATTAAGTGATAAATTTTCAGATCCAACCTTCCTTTTGGTCTTGTATACAGGAATAATTTAAAATCTGCTGATGCCAACAGCCCTTTCTCATGTAGCAAGCGCCGTTGTCTTACAAATGGGACACCAATTCTTGAGTGTCAACCATTTCTTGATGCAATCCCTGTGGAAATTATGTCCACAGTCAAGCTTTCCAAGATCCTCTCCATCATTATATTCTTCCTGCATGCAGTCAAAAATAATATTAAGAAATAAACATCCAGACATCTGAAAAAACATACAAGATCACATTCTAACCCGACAAATACAGCATGGTTCTGCCTCCATCTCATTCTCTACTGCAGAGGAGTATTTCCTCTGCTTTAGTCGTTTCAGAATTGTTTCTTCACTCAATCCAGTACTGACATTTCCAATGCGCTCTTCCAGGTCCAGCAATTCCTGTAATTCCCAGAAAATTGCATTAAAGAAGCTGGTAAGCCAAATTGTTAATCTTAATGTGGATTCCAAGAAATTGTTTGTTTATTTCACCTCATATGACATGTTATCAACATCAAGCCGCATGTCCCTATGCCTATCAGGAATATCAGCCATCCCAAAGAACACTGACTGATCAAGCATCATGAGATCCTGATGCATAAGCAAGAGAACAGGTCAAACACCAGACAATTATCTATTGGAAGAAAAGTAGTCAAAGTCAATCATTCTGAACTTATGATATATGTCCATCCCGAATCAAATGAAAACTGTTTTTCCATTTTCCCCCCTGCAGAAAAACACGGGAGTCTTTTGCTGGGGCTTCTTTTTTCAATATTCAGAGAGAAGGGAGGATTGTATCATTGTGTGCAATTCAATAACATGAATGCAAGATATTGGCCATGCATAATCATCCAAACATCCTCCTCAACAGTTTGGGAACAAGTTGCCAAATGTATAGCTAACTGTCTTGCAAACACAAACAATTGACAAAATGTGGCTGTCATGCAAGCTCAGGGTTGGTTTGGTGTTCACTGACTAATCGATATCTTTTACTATTGCAGCATCACAACCAATAAAACCTCTTGAATCATTCTTTTGAAGATTAAAACCCAAATATTGAGTCTTAGTTCAATTTACTAGCTATTAACTTACATCAATACAAGATATGGAACAAGAATTGAGTCATTGGCATACAACCATTTCACCACTTGAACATTTATTTAAGCAACATAAAACCCAAATACACAATCAATGTGAAAATTCTAACCTCAATTCGCAAGCTTTCACCCCTACGCACAAGATCCAAGACATTGCGAATCTGTTACAGAAATTTTAAAACCAATATAAGTTCCAAATAAAATGCTTGTGTGTTATTCCCAAATGGCAGAAAAAATTTACAGCCAAAGGGGTACTTGAAAATTAGAAAGGCATGTAACTAACATATCAAGCATGGAACAAACTGCTACAACATAAATTTTTATATGTGCCAGTGACACCAAGTAACATGCACCAGTCTTGGAACACAACAAGAAAACGCGGTTTTAAAGTTTTTTTTTTTTTTTTTTCATAATGTGTTATTCCAAAATGGCAAAAAAGATTTATAGGCGAAGGGGTACTTGAAAATTAGAATTTACATGTAACTATAGGCATCAAGCATGGAGTAGATTGCCAGTAACACAAATTTATACGTGCTTGTGACACCAAGCAATATGCATCAGATTCTTGGAACAAAACAAGAAAAGAAAGTCTTAATGTTTTTTATTTTTTTCCCATATTTTTCCTCTTATTCAGACAAGCGGGTTTGGGCAAGAAACACACATATTCATTTAGTCCAAATTGCCTGCAGAAAAAAAAAAAAAAAAAAAAAAAGGAAGAAAGAAAAGAAAAAGGAAACAATACTGTTGCTACAAGATTGTGCTCAAAGAAAAACTTCTGCTACAAGACTTTTTCTCACAGAGAGAGAGAGAAAGAGAGGAAGAGAGAGCAGTGTCAGACATTGCATGCCTTGAAATTCACAAACTATGTAAATGACACAAATGAATAGGTCATAACTTATTCATAGCACAATGGAGAGAAAATTAATTGTTAGGCTTGTCAAATTTAGGTGACAAAAAGAAAGCAACCACCCTGTTCTGAGATGTCTTAATGCTATAGTTAAAGCCATAGAATGTGCCACTGTTGCCCTAATCCCTTTGACAAAGTACTGCTGAAGGCATGTAACATGTTATACATATCAGATGCCTAATAGTAATATAATTTGTCAAGAAAAGTGGATGAGTCTTTATGTTGAGGAATGTTCTAAAAATTCCAGATCAATACTGAAATATTGCACACATAAATGGACAGCACTCATTAATAATAATATTCTAATGTTACATACACCAGAAGTAATTATGCGAGATCAAGATAAAATGAATGTTGAAAATGTCTTCAAGGAAAAGAATTCATGGCATGGAATTCTAGAACTGACCTCAGACACAGCATGCCTGCTTCTTCCTTCCCTAGCAGCAGTCAGTGTCCGCAGTGGATGGGGTATACCCAGTGCACCATCAATATGTCTCTCTAGCCACAATCCAGACCTTGAATGTGACCGATGATGCCCTTGGCTATTAGTTCTAGATGAAATTGCTGTCTCGTCTGATGATCCCAGGGGAGCTGGTTGCAGAGGAACATGAGCACTGCTCTGCCCTTCAGATTCACCACCCACAGAAGAAAACAATGAACGACGAACATACTCTGCTAGTCTACGTGAATTTCTAGAAGAAGGATTGGGATGAGAAATCCAATTTGGCGTGGATAAAGGAGAGAGACCTGAATCAGAGGCAGCCCGAGATGTAGCAGTAACATTTCTGGTGGTTCCATTACCATTGGCTGGATTTCTAGCAGAAGTTCTCAATTCAGTTGCAGGTACAATCACAGAAGGTTCCCATACATTTCTCGCTACACTTCTTGAGTTGGCTTCCTCAACACCCAGACCAACAGAACTCATTGAATTAACAGTTCTTGAGCTAGAGCTTTCATTCCAGCTAAGTGATTGAGTGTTTTGAGCCGACACTGGAAGAGTTACAAGATGCGGCTGGCACTGTGAAGCTGAACCATCCACTGCTGTAGATGAAGATGTCCTCAAGTTCAAAGAATGATCAACAGGAAAAAGTCTTGATGACTGATGGGAAGATGGTATGCCTGAATGTCTAGCAGAAGTTCCAGCAGATGATAAAGTATGGGGCGCAGATTCTTGATTTGAAGGAGTTATTCTCAAACGGCAATTTCTGTGGGAGATTTCTGCACGTCTAGATAACTCTGAATCAGGACTGCCATCAGAAGCTAGTCCTCTCACACCTAGTGCAAGTCCAGGATTCACCTGTTCTGGTGGAGCAGATATGCTCAAACTGCTGCCCACATTATAGTTGGCAGGAACACCAGTCCAGGTACTACGCTCAGCATGTTGAACTGAGCTTGAACTTCTGCTTAGAGAGGACTGTCCAATATCTCCTTCAACAGCCTTTCTTTTGCAGGGGCGACCATCTAACGAGGAAACAGGTCTGTCATTCTCTTCCTCTAAGTACCCACCACTTCCAGAAGGAAGCAATTGAGCATCTGATCCACCAGTAGTTGTAATATGCTCATTCTCTGTCCCACCAGACTTGTACAAATTAGTGCATTCGAAGAACTGACAATTGCCACTGCCATGACCAGGACAAGCATTCAAGTTCAGATTCTGGGGAAGTACATTGCAATTGGGACTTTGACTGATTTGGGGGTTCACATTAACATTGTTCAGAGGGACAATATTTGTTGATCCATATCTCCTTACTTCTAACCTTGGGCCAGCTCCAACACAAGCAGCTGAAGATGACCACCCATGTTCTTTTCCATACTCATCACCAATTGCTTCATGTTGCACACCACTGGAACTAGGTTCACCTATGCTCCATCCACTAAAATTTTGCCGTTCTTGATCAATAGAGCCTACATACATACTGTCCATGTGGCTAGATGCTAGCATGAAGTCAGATAGTTGGTTTTCTGCAGGATTCCGCACGTTACTCCAGAAAATTTGCTGATCTATGATAGCATTACCTGATGTGGATCCATGTTCAAGGTCTAAGGTTTCTGGTAAAGAGCCAATCATACTCCTCTGCCCTTGCATTAGGCTGATAACAATGCCCCTTGCAAATTATGGGCAAGAATTGATAATTTCAACACTTCTGCAGATCTGAAACAATTACCAACATGAAAAGATTGAAGCCTATGGTCAGAAAGGTCCAGGAAAAGTAAGAAACACATGAATTCCACTTAGTACAAGCCACTATGATAAATGCTAAAGCCAGCATCATATGCCCAAGAAATTGTTAAAAGTCATCCAATTCAGTCACTGCAGATGCTTAGAATAGCCAATTTTTATTAGCTGCACTACTGGTAAATTTATATTTTAAGTCTCTTTTCTCTGAAAAAGAGAGTAGAAAGAACCACAAAGCAATGTACTTTGAGGGATAAAAATTCTCTGTGAGCTCTTCTCAAGGCACACTTAATTCCACAATTTAGTAAGGAAGCCAGGATTATATTGTTCATTTTAACATCCACTCCAAACATGTTCTAACAGGTTTATATGGCCTTAAGATAGGTTGATTAGCTTTCCATCGTTTCCATTATCATTCAACAACATATTACTAAGAACTGGATCTGGTAAGAAACCTAACGTGAGTTTGTACAAAACCCACATAGATTCTCTAGCATCAGAACCCTTAACTCTGGCTCTTATCCAACAAATTTTAGCATCAACTCCATGAAAAAGGACCCACTTGTATGAAAATCTGATGCCAATTAAAATCATATAGAGCATTATAGCAAGGCACCCAGCAGCACAGAAGATCTAGCTCTAAAGAACAGACAAAGTCTTAAACAGTTCAAAGGTGAAAGCTTTCAGATACTGACTACCCGGAAAAATAAAACACAACAACAAAAACAAAACTTGGAAAACAAAAAACACAGACCAACGCAAAAAAAAAAAAAAAGGAACAGGCTTGGTTGGGAAAACAGCTATCCAATGACTTCTAACAAAAAAAAACTGAATCAAATGAATCCATGAAAGCTATACGAAAAACAGCAAAAGAAAAAATAAAATAAAACTATAAGGTCCCACCAACCAAGAACACAGTCAAACTAGGGAACTCAGAAACTTCATCAGGCTTAAAATCGGCTTGTACCATAACAAAAATGCTTTGAAAAAACACTTATAAAAAAAAAAAAGGTTCTCAGAAAACAGCAGCAATTAAAATCTAAAAGCCAATTTTATTTAGAGAAGATTTCCGATGCACCAAAAATTTTCATACACGTGTTTCTACAGTTTGAAGCAAAACAAACACATACGTAAAAATTTTTTCACAGCTGTAATTGAAACAAAACACAGAAACAAAAGGGAAAAGAAAAAACAAAGTCCATGACAAGAGGATAGATCAGACACAACAGTAACAGCTTCTATAGCCATGACATCCTCATCCGATCGAGATAAGGAAAATGAAACGGTAATAAAGAAAAAATATATAAAAGGAACTTACCCAGGAATCGAACACAAAAAAAAAAGAAAAAAAAAAAACAACCCAACCGATCTAGAAATCTGCCCCTAAAAAAGAACAGCGATTAGACCCAGAAATTGAAGAAGAAAACTGCCTTTTCTCTCCGGCAATATCTTCTATCCCTTCATCGAGAAAAGAGACAGAAGTGTTGAGAGAGAAACAAAAGCCCCACAGCCAGACAGACAGGGGGCAGGATAGAGAGAGAAAGGAAGAGGCTTTAGAGGTGGATAGGAGAAATGAGATGAAGAATGCAATGGAAGAAAAGGGGGAGAGGGATTAAAAGAGGACAACAGACAGCAATTTTACGAAACAACCCAGCTGAAAATAGAGATAGGCAGAGAGAGAGAGAGAGAGAGAGAGCGTTGGTGTGTGTTTTGTGACTTTCTGTCAGTGAATGAACATGAAATGGTTAAAGAAGAGAAAAAGAACAGCGAGAAATGGGAAAGGGAAAGGTACGGTTCGATTGGCAAACAACAAACTATTGCAACTTCAAGCAAATAGCAAACAAAGGTAAAAAGGTATCCTCTCCTTCTTTGGCCGCTTACCAAATTGCTCTCTTTTATCTGCCACCCTCCTCCTTTCCTCCGTCTCTCTCTCTCTCTCTCTCTCTCTCTCCATGTATCCAACTGTGTATCTGAATTTATGAGTAGTTATCTGTTTTTTCTATAAAATGAAATATGTCGATATATTTTTTTAAAATATTATTTTAATTAATAATTTAATATATTTATTTTATATAATTATAATATATATTTTTTAATATTAAAAATATATAAAAATTAAAATAAATTAAAAAATAATAATTTTTAATAATATAAATTTTATATTAATATTTTATTAAAATTTGATCCATCTTCTTTTTCGCATTTATTGGGTAATAAAATTAGTCCATCCCAATACTAACAAATCTTGTATATAAATTGGGTTGCATTTCCAATTAGATTTTCATAGTACGTGAAAAATGAAGTACTTGTTAGATATTTTTATTTAATTATTTTTTATAAAATAATTTTATTATTTAAGTACTAATATTCCGTCACATTCAATTATAGTATTAGTAAATTTATAACTTATACTCGCATACTTTTCTCCTCTAAAAGGAATGCTCGACTTTTATCGATTGAGAACGCAATGTAGAAAATAAAAAAGAAATCAAAAGAGGACCCCGTCTCCCAATTGGGGGGGCACCGCCCCATCCTTCGTATATTATGATTATTATTTGTTTGGTTTCCATCTCCTTCAAGCCGAAGCGGGCGGGCCTCTTCTCTTTTTACCAACCCATGCCCCTCTGTATCTCTCTCTCTCTCTCTCTCTCTCTCTCTCTCTCTCCTTATAAATATTTTGAGGTGACTGTCCTTTTAAAGCTGGGCTGTATTTGGGTTGTGCCACAAGAAAACAAAAGTTTTTTGGCAAACGGGGCAGGGTTTTAATAAGTACGGGGACCACCGTTGGATGACTTAGATTTCCTCCCCGTGCCTACAAATCGAACCATGTGTTCGTGTTCTGCTTCCACCCATTAGGTTACCATGGTTAAAACAGGAAAAATACATTAAAAGCCAGAATCCCCGGCCTATTGCCTTCAATTTAAAAAAAACGAATGGTGACCCAAAAAAGTTAATGTGACATGGCCAGCCGGTAAATTGGCAATGTGCTTCGTCGGCATATTCGACAGGTTCTTTGTTTTTGATACCCCATCCTTTGGTACATTTGCCTGACACAGGCAACAACGTATTAATTTAAAACAACATTGCATGCTAACTCATAAAAAAATAATAATATAAAAAATGAAATAATAATATATCAATTATTTTATATATAATTTTATTTATTTATAAAATTAAATAAAATACAATTAATTTATATTTTTTTTTATTATTGTCGTATTACTCTTAAGATACGATTAATAACATTTTTCATTATTTTAACTTGGCTTTAAAAAGAGGTGTGAATGGAGGAAAGATCCCAAAGTTTCTTGCGAGTATCCCCAGCGGGTTCTGCCTCAACTTCCTGTCAGGCCTCCTTTCCTACCGTTCATTTCTCAATCGTGGGCCTGTTTATTCCAGTATCTTTGGTCCCCCATCTTGCGCATCTTCTTTGATTTCTTCTCTCTCTCTCTCTCTCTCTCTCTCTCTCTCTCTCTTTCTTTGTTTCTGTTCTGTCAAGTTTCAAAGGTGGTTGCTTTGCTTTGCCCTTTTCTTATATTAAGGCGTCTTTTTCAATGTTTTCATGCCAGGATAATAAAATGGATGATGACCCTTTAACCAGTCCGGCCCGAGGTGCTTAGTTAACCAATTGCGTAATGGCACGCTCGAAAGTTAATTTCAATTACTATTTAAAAAGAAAAGATTGATTGTTATTCCCCCAACCACACTTAATGGATGAACATTCAGAAACATGTCCGTGCCTTTGACAATGCAGAAGAGGCTTGGCGACCTAAACTATGCAAAAGAAACGGCCACAGGATTCTATCGTACACGGGTCTCAATCCCGTATACATTTTTGCACATTTCACATGGCCAGCACCAGACGCTTAAAACCAAAATAAAATGTTTAAAAACTTGCATCACAAATTTGACTTCTCCGGCCGAAGAATATTTCAACCATTAGGCCGAACATGATGGGGCCAATTAGGTGCTGGGTCTTAAATTAAAATGAGGCCCACGTGGGATGGAAAGGGGTTTCGCTGCCTGTTGGCAATCTTGGAATTTTACCTGTGGTAACTACTTTTCTGAAAAGCGGGCCAGTGGCTATCGAATCAATTAATTGTGGGGTGGGAGACCTAGACTAATGATCCCTCAAATGTTGTCTTGCAAGAATACAAGGGACGGAGAAGACACGCCTCCACAAGCACTTGTGAACGCGCGGGGAGCCGCAGAGGTTGGGTCCGTGATTATTGATGATTATTCACAAGGACAACTCTTTTTCTTCCAATTTTAACTCTTGAGCACGTCAAAAGAGACTTTTACTTTCTTTTGCATTTGGTGCTGGAGCAATTGGAAACAGGCTTTGGTCGATGTTAACATCAAAATTGTAATAAATAAGAAGTTGGAAGGGAACAAGATTGCCTCGGAGCTACCACCACGACCAACCCAAATATCAACGATTTTGTGTCTTTGACTTCATACGGCGCAGAGATGGTTGTTGCTTAATTGCCTCTTATTAGAGCGCAGAGTGGCATTTCGATACCAAAATCAAAAGCAAACAAGTCACATTATCATACAAAGCGTCCCACAAATTGCTCTTAGCGAGAAAACTGAAAGAAGGAATCAAGCAAATTCTGCAACGATACGTACGCGCGCTAGTCGCACATTAAAGAAAACCAAGCTTTTAGCACCTTCAACAAGAAGGGAAAAGAGAGGAACAAGGAATAAAAGATGCCACCACTAAACAAGTCTCCGCTTGCAAGATTTACATGGCAGCACTCAGCTGGCAACGATTAGAGATTCATTAAAATAATAATTCTAGCTTTCCATCGTTGCAACTGAGTTTCCAAAAGTTCATGCAATTTTTTTTAAAGAAAAAATCTAAGTAAATTAAAAAATAATAAATTTTCAGTAGATGTAATTATTTTTAATATTATATATAAAATATTTTATATTATGTTCATATTCTACATATAATGTATAGCATCTTGTACGATTTTGACAGTAATTTTGAGCTGTACGCTATTCTGTTCTTGCCATTTACCTAATGTGAAGAAATTCATTGCTCCCTTGAGAAAAATAAAAAGGTTTAAAGAAATTTTGACCAGTGACCTCTTAAAACAACCGGCCTATTACATGCATTTCATCACAGACACTCGCCGTTGGTCAAAAGATTCGAAACAGTCCGCACCCACCAAGCCCAATGCACCAAAGATTCAAAGATGACTAAACAACAATTAAAAAGATTCCAAGATTAGATTGGGTTTTTATGTCAATCAAAAGGAAGCCCAAGGAATAAAAAGCCGACAAAAATTTTGCAATAAAGTCTTCAAACCGGGCCCAAAACAGCATAAACGACCAACTTTCCATCCCAAAATTGACAAGATGATGTAACCTTTTTCAAAGTTTCGCAATAAGTACGCAAACATTTAGGTAAAGTTAATTTTGTTAAGAAATAAATATAAGAATAAATAATTTTTATTTTTAATTTTTAATAAAAAAATTATTTTATTTTTTCTATTTATAAAATTAATTTTTTTAATACAAATAAATCGTATTTTTTATTTATTTTAATTTTATTTCTTTTATTCTCTCTAAAAAATATTATATATATATATATATATAATAATTTTTATTAATAATAAATTTCATTGTTGTTAAATAAATTTATAAATATAAATTATATTTATATTTTTATAATAATTAAATATATTATTATTATTATTATTATTATTATTATTATTTATAATAATTTTTATTTTAACTCTTATTTCATATTTAATTAAAAAGCAACAAAAAGAATCTAATTCTAATTTTAAGTAAATCAAATATGCTATAAGATTTAATATTTCGTTTCTAATTTCTAATTCCACTTTCCAATTCCAATTTCGACTGTGATTCCAAATCATAAACTAAACGGTCCATAAAATAATAGAATTAGGAGCTAAAAAAACCTCTGCAAAGCAGTTAAAGAGAAAAACGCACCAAAAAAAAAAAAGAAGAAAAAATCTAGCAAGGACCAATAGTAGACCACATTGTAAACTAATTTTTTACCCATACATAACAAAACCTCAAGCTTCCTAGCGCAATTGAAAAATACTGTGGATAGATGAAGCATGAGAGGTCTTCCTTAAGAAAAGACAAAAAGTAAGGACATAGATCTTCCAGCAAACATGGTACCTAGACAAAACTACCATCAGTGGATAATAACAAGATGGTAAACCGTGCAGCAACTCATATTGACTCCAAATATCCACAAATAATTAGGAAAAAAAAAAAACTTGAGTATAATAAATAAACTGTCACCAAGATGGAAAAGTTGGTTAACACCTCAGATTACCGTGTAGTGATTGGGCATTTACATGAAGACAACATACAATAGCCACCAAATTATCACAAAAGCATAATGAAAATTGCCCAAGTGAGAAAAATGGAACTTGTAAAAGAAGAAAATACCCCAATAACAAGTTTTATAAGGAAAACCAAACTAATCTCACTCGAAAATTGATGAAATAAAAGAGATAACATGAAAATATTGAGCGTAATCTCATTCCACGGAATAAGCAAGTTCTAAAAAAGCGACGCTACACAACATCATTGCAAAAAATTTTATATAGAATGCAAAGCATGTCGTCTACGACTGCAACTTGCTGGTTGATATTATGATTGAATTTGTTTTTTCAACATAATTCTTAGGGGAAACTGAGCTTTTTCTATTTTCAGTTTCTAAACTTGCAGGACAGACATACCATCATTCTATGACCCATGAACAGAGTGAAGTTAATTTCTATCTTTTTTGCCACCTTCACTTAACGAGATGTATCTTAATTTATGCCATTAGCTTGTATACAGGTAATGAATCATAAGGAGACTGATGAAGATAAACAATGCAAAGTATAAGTGTCACCAGTAAACCAACTTCACCCCATCCATTTATCATAAAGGTATATCTAGCTAGAAGTCAAGAAATTAAACATATATTGAGCAAAACAGGTTTTTCCAAATAAAGCATTGAAGAAGTGTAGGGACTACACTCTTCCCATAGAAGTAAGGATATGAAAACTGTCACCACCAACAGGATGGTAGCAAGATGTTGAAACCAGGACTAGAGAAGAAATATATTATTTGAAATTGTTGTCTTCAAATCAGTCTCGTCCTTAATCCACAGATGAAAATGCCTGATACTAGGCATAAAAGAAATCTGCATTCAAAATACAAGACAAATTTGATTTTTTGTGAGACAAAAAGGAAATCAGAATTAGAATTGTTAGTTGTTTACCTCCATCGGTGAATCAATCCAGCCACAACATCTCCTGAATACTGGAACAAATAATATATTTCTTCATTTATTATTTTGTTCTCTATTTGCCAACTATTTAAGTTCTTTCTATGAGTTATAAAAATCTTCTTGAACAAATGTTTCATGCAATAATTTAAGCCTGGCAACTAAGGACTCCATCAATCTCTGAGATCATCCAGCTCTAGGAAATCATCTTCTGGTATTTGCTGATCAGCTTCAGTATCTAAATTGTTTCTGGAAGTCTCCACCTACATATTAGGCACACAACACATATTTAGTTTTGACAATAAAAAGATAAGCATTTGTTATGGATGATAAATAGATAGAACTGAGATATATAATAAGTCACCAAATATTCCACAGTAGCTTTACAATGAAATCAAATCTTAATCACCAAAACATCTAGTTAACAAAGGTTTAAATTCTTGACACCTGTAATATTTGCAGTGTTGATACCAAAATATCATAATCAGTTTCCTTTGTCAAGATGTGTACCGGTAACATATGGTTACATTCCTAAATATCTAAATGCAAACAAGCTTGGACCGAAAGAGCAGCATTTAATTAATTTAATGAAAATGTTACTCTTTGTGCAATAACAAGCTGGAGTAAAGCATGCAGTTATAAAATGCAGAGGAAATATGACTAAAGTTATGATTTTGATTATCTCCATATGCATCTGTGCTTGTATGACAGAAAACACAAATTTCTTGAGGAGCAAAATCACTGACTCAGAATATAAATTCACTGCCACCACAATTAGCACCAAATGTAATATTGAAATATGTTTATACAAAAGGTACAAAATCTAAAACAACAGATGAAAAATGAACAAAATATCTTACTGTTTCTCCAATTTGATAATCCAGATCATAACTCAGTCCCAGAACATCTCTTGAAATCTTATCACAACTCAGTCTCAGAGTCAGAAGATCTCTTGAAATTTTCTCCAGTCTATTGCCAGTGTTGTGAGGGTACACCTTATCCCCAGCAGTGTCTGGAATAAGGAATCCATCATGCTGAACACCAATGTGGCGTACAGCAGGAGCAATATCTTCAGTAGATGGACTCAATCCATTCTCTGATACAATATTTCCAGAATGCGACTTGATAAAAACTCGACATAAAACAAAAGAGGCCTGCAGATGAATAATATAAGAGGATTTAGACAGCAACACAAATCAATTGAATAAAACAAACTCTTTTTCATATTATCCGACTTTTTTCAGGATCCTTGATCGAGGAAAATCCATAAGCATGAGAAAATAGAGAAGAGACTCAAAATATTATCATTAGCTCAAAATAGAGACACAAAAAGTAAAAGAAATAACTATATGATTATACAAATAAAAAGCACATTTCCAAGTCAAAATCTAGACATAAATCAAGGTGCACACTGTACCTATCAGCATTATAAAGTATGAATCATACACATAAATGTCTGATGAGCTTGCAGTTATCGATATGAGAACATAACGATGTAAGACATCAAGAGGAAACAAGCCAGAGTAAACTGGCTATAAGACTTGCTGAACACAAGGAGTTATAAAAGTCCTTAAATAAGAGCTAGTCCTCTTTTTTTTTTGAACTTTGTGAATCCTTTCATTTATGACGAAGAAGGTATAAAATCTGCCATGGTCAAATGCTACATGGGATATCCTTTTTTACCTTTAAGTTGAAACCCACGTATCAGTTTTGAAACCCAGGTTTCGAAATTGGAACACTATCTGTCATTTCCTAATGCACTAATGACAAAATCAAATTTTACATAACTTTTTCTTTGCATTAAGTCAATGTTAGTCTTATACATTATTTCTCCCCCACTGATTAGAAGATTTCTACATGATTCAACTCTAAATTTTTTTCAAACTTCATCACTTTTTGGAGCTGGTAAAATCTCGACAATTATGGATTCACATGGAGACACTTATCAGGAATATTTGGCATGAAATAGAAAAATCAAATAGGCAGTAACAACAAAGATAGACATAGAAGATGATTGTATTCACAGCTAAGGCAAAATTCTCGAGAGCAATTCAATATACAAACTAGACAATTGGTATCCGGAGCCTAACCGAACAGCACAACTTGCTTTAAGTACTAAATAAGAACAACACGTAAATCCGTGATTTATAAATAATCCTAAACATAAAAACCAAATTCGCAGTAAAGATAAGGAGCAATTAGAAAAATACACCTCAACACGATCAGCTAGAACATATCCATATCATAAATCCCCTAATTCTAAACCACTTACGTAAACTATCCTAAACACAAAAATCAAATTCGCAATAAAGATAAGGAAAAACACAAAAATGTACCTTAAAACGATCAGAAAGAGAATACTCATACAAGACCCAATGGGTCCTGACTACATTTGCATCCGATTCCCCCGAATAGTAAACAAACCTAGTTCGTTTCCCGATCAAGGCGTCGCCGCCGGGGAGAAAAAAACCCCTAGCTTTGCCTCTCATAATCCAAAATCACCCTTTCGCCCTTCTCCTACCTTCTGCCAGAGCCCTGACCTCTGAATAACAATACCAGTGCCTTCTCCTCTGCCCATGGCGGAAGTACTCATAACACGCACTTTCTGGCAGCACAAACGGAGAGTACTCGTAAAGGTCCAGCTCCCTTACGACGTCGTAGCCGTTGATAGTGACCGAACCGGGAGTGGCATCCGCTGCTCCGCCTGTACGGTTCTTGTTGGTGAGGTAGTAGGTGAAGAGCTGGTCATTGGAGGGAAAGAAACAGAAGCCAGGTGGTAGCAATGAAGACATCACGTTACGCTGTCGCTTTGGATATCTCTACTCTACCAGTCTGAGAGAATTGAGTCTCGAGAGCCCAGTCCGAGGGAGAGAATTAGAGGAAGGGTTTTGAGGGGGTTTTGTAGACGGGGAAATGACGCGTACCCGCGAAGCTTTCGGCGATTACCTGTTACTCGGGCGTACGTTTTTCTTGTGCGTGGGCTAGCCGTTTTTTGTACTTTAGTCAGACGTGGATTTTGTTGCTGAGTTGGCTGAGTATATGTATATTTAATGATTCAGGCTGAGGCGGCTGTTATCCAGATTCCTTGGTAAGAATGATAAGTTCTGCTTTATTTATTTTTATTTTTATAGAATATATAATAATTATATATAAATACATAACAAATATAATTATAAATTATATAATAATTATTATATTATATTAAATTATAATTATTATATATATTATATTATTTATTGTACACTTTATATTATTTATTATAATTTTATATTTAAAAAAATAATTAAAAAAGTTTTGCACACGTGTCATATCGGCATCATGTCTACCTGACTTTTTCGTTACTTAAATGGAACTCATTCATGGACCAATTACTTAACATCTATAACACACCCCCCAACCCAGCACACACATATATAATTTTATTATAATTTTATAATTTTTTTTATAATACTAAATATTATTTATATAATATAAATTATATTGTATTTATTATACATTATGTTTACAAAGTATTTTCTTTTATATATCATAATTTATATTATAATTGTATATTTTTAACTTTTTCAATTCATAATTATAATTAACAATAAAATTAATAATGTGTCTTTGGTAGCCAGATAAGATATATAAATTCATGTTTGTAACGCATCAAGCTAAATACATTCATGTAATAACAATTTTCCTAAAAAGATAAAGGAGATAATTACGTTGACCGCATGTAGTAGTTACATACACATGCCTAACAATTTTTGACCCCATATCGGAGGTCACGACGAGAAGTGGAGTGCTTCTTACATGGTTTCGGATGAGTACGTTCAAAGAATAAAAATAACTTATACAATTACACAAACTATTATAATTCAATTTGTATGACAATTAAGAAATAGTGACCAATGAGATTTTAAGTGAATTGAGAGTGTTTGTTTTTGTATTTTACACATGTTTGCTCTTCAATTTGAATCAATATTGTACTAGAATGTTCGGTAAACTCTTTTTGTCTCCTAGTAGGATTCCTCTTTTGCTCCAAACAACGGCTAATAAGAAAGGCAGGCTTTAACCTTTTTTTGGGTAGAAATAACGACTGAGAGTATTGCAGTATAATTTAATTTCTTAAAACTCTTTAACAATGAGTTAAAAAGAATTTAATTAAAAGATGTAATTGATCTAGAGTTCATGTACAATATTCCGAGATAGAAGTGTTTGTAAATCGGATTAATCCAAACTAGCGATTTTTTTAATTTAATTTGTAACTAATTCGTAAAATGTCCCAAACTATCCAAAAAGACACAGTAGTTGTGGATTACTGTGTTTTGGATTATTTGATGTGGGTCGACATTTGTTACAATAATATAAAGTTTTTCCTATAATTACTGTTGCAATGTTTTAATAAGTGCACCTTATTCAAGCCTAACATTTATAAATGTTATGCAAAAAAATAAAAATAAAAAGAAAACATTTATAAGTGCAAAATCGGTTAGGATTTTGGATTTTGTAATGTTTCATTTTTCCTAATTAGATATGTATTCTGCAACCTAGAAAAAGGAAAGATATTAACTTCTCAAAATTTTCTTATGGTAATAAGTGGTGGATTTGGGGGATCTGAGAAAAAAAAAACAATTATTTAATTGTTAAATCTTATTCCAAATGCGCCTTCTTGTTACAAAGTATTAAAATGGAAAATATATCCCAATTTCAAAGTCTGATTAGGTACACACCTTGAAGAAATTTGGCCCCTCATTAGAGAAAAGAAGCAAAAGGGCTAATAAGAATATAAGCTTTAAAAGTCCAACTATGTAATTGTTGTGTTCGTCTTCGTTAATATCTATTCACACAATGTCAACCTAAAAGACACTTGAACTTCCTTGAGTTCAATAAATGGCTAAACCCCTGGCACTTCCATGACAGTTGGACGTGGACTATCTCTGTTACTAGATTCATAGTTATCATGATTGTAATTTTACTGAATTTGGCAATAACTTCATTTAGGAACAATAATTCACATTCTTAGTCTTCAAAATCTAAAATAAGATTCATTATGTAAATGCATGAAAAGTTTTCTCAAAGTGAGTTCTTGTTAGAAAAATAGCTATGATTCCATTGATAAAAAAAAACTCTAATAGCTTATTATATGATAAAATGAAATAAATGAATGACATTTATATAATAATTTTGAAGTACTTATCATAAGTGATAAATATTCATATTAATAATTTAAAGTTATTTAAATAATATAAATTATATATTTTTATAAATAAATAGTTAAATTTATTTAAATAATTAAATTTAATTTAAATTTTTATTATAATAAAATTTTAATTTAATTTAATTTATAATTAAAATTAATATTATCAGAGTTAAATTTATTTAAATAATTAAATTTAATTTAAAATTTTATTATAATAAAATTTTAATTTAATTTAATTTATAATTAAAATTAATATTACCAGTTTTATATACTATAGTTTTTTTTTTTTTGATGAATTTAACTTAAATTTGCCAAAATAAGTCGCAAAGAATTTGAGGAAGAGAAAAGAAACTCTGCAATAATATCTAATTGCCTTTATAATTTTACGCATAGTGGTTGCCTAAGTAATACTTAGGGGAACATGTCATTGGATCAAACCCATAATTATCCTTAAAAATAAAAATCTCCTCCACTCAGCTACAGACAAAAAAAGAAAAAGTTACCCATATAATTTTAAAATTAAATAACTATGGCGGATCAAATCGGCGGACATTGAAAAGACCTTGACAATGTTCAGTGGGAGCTGCAAGAGTATAAACATACTGATTTACAGAACTGGTGCAGCCTAAATTTTGATATTTTTTTTTTAGCTAAATTTTTAAAATTTTAATTTTCTATGCCTTTATATAATTGGTCAACATCTATATATTTCTGTTTGAATAAAGTACTCATTTCATGTCAAGTAATGAAAGTACTATCTATGCAATTTGAAGGCCCACTGGTTTCAATACATGAGTTTTCTTGAGAATTCAGAACCTGTAATAGTTGTTGCACCACCAAAATAGCTACCACTTTCAATAACGAAAGCAAGAGCGAAAATAACATTGCCTCTAGTTATAGCTATTGGAGCTATTATTGCTGCTTTGTTTGCTTTCTCTGTACTTTTTTGTTTCTTTGTCCGTCAAAGATGAAAGCAAATGCAGAGCACCCAAAAATCTACACTACCAACTGAACTTTGTCGTCAATTTACAATATATGAGATCAAAGTGGCTACAAGAAACTTTGATGAGCAAAATCTTATTGGAATTAGAGGTTTGGGCAATGTATGCAAATGGTATCATGAATCTGTATCCATGCCAGTTGCCATCAAACAGCTAAATTCGTCGTCTGAGTAAGGAATCAGTGAGTTTCATATGGAGATTAAGATGCTGCCAAGGCTCCGGCAGGTACATCCTGTGCCTTTGTTTGGATATTGTGATGATCGAGGAGAAATGATTTTAATTTATAAGTACATACCGAATAGGGCACTTAAAGAT
Organism: Rhizophora mangle; assembly: GCA_037832345.1. Lineage (NCBI taxonomy): Eukaryota > Viridiplantae > Streptophyta > Magnoliopsida > Malpighiales > Rhizophoraceae > Rhizophora > Rhizophora mangle. Next base: position 199,655 of record JBAPLJ010001533.1, read on the forward strand.
CATCACTACAAAATAGATATCCCTCCTTTGCCCTGGAAGCAGAGGAGGGCTATCTTTTGTGTCCTGATAAAATATCAATGACCTTTTTAACTGAAATTCTAGAAAATGATATTATGTATGGTTTCCAAGAAATGCAATCATCCAAAATAAAAGTATTATTAAAAGATATTTTAATATATATATATATATATATATATATATATATATATATATAGATATTTTTTTTTTTTTGTATATTGAAAATACCGTAACAAAATATAATTTAGTCGAAATGGTATTATAAAAATAAGTTAATTAGTGAACATTTCCTGACGAGAGAATACGTGAAATCTCACAGCCAGTAGATTTTCAATTTCTCTCTGTTTTTTTTTTTTTTCTAGACAAACCAAACCCTAAATAAATAAATAAATAAAATTAATTATATGAAATTTGCGAATTCTCCTAACAACATCCGTACACCAACTCAAAGAGGAAGGTACGTTAATTGAAAATATGACGTTAGTTTAACATCAGCCAGTGCCCATCAATAAGTTCTCCACCGGAATCATAACATTACGGCAGTCAGATACTGATCAGTATTCGGTAATTTGCCACTGAAATACTTCTTTCCCCAATCTTCTGTGATATGACAGCCAGTAAGGATCAAATACAATTTGGCAAGGTATTACTAGGAGCAAGTTGCAGTATTTTAGCACTTTGTATGGTGATAGAAATCAAAGAAGATAGCATCATAGAAAATGAGGTCATTTTCCTACAAAATCACAGTTTCCCCAGGACATAATTTATAATTTTTGTTGAGTAATGTTTCAAGATTTCGAAATGAAAAAAAGGAATATCGTCAAACAACGAGAGAGTGACATGATTGAGCGTAGATAAGAGGCCATTAGACATCCAGTGTGAGTCCGGCCCATCTAGTCCACGATCCCACTCGCATAAAGCCTAGGCTCGAACAAGTGAGAGGGCTTGATGACCCAATTAAATCTAACCCAAGTTAGATTTAATATTCATCAACTCGACCTCAATCCCACCCATTCGAGCGAAAGAATTCGAAATCTATTCACTTGTGTAGTGTTTTGAGTCTCTATCTGTTGCCGAGATCCTATAATTAATGATTTAATATACCTCTTAATAAAGAAAGAGAAACAAAGAATTATTTATTTGAAACTTAATAGTTGAAATATTTTGAAAGAATAATTATGTACATTTTTTTTTTGGTCTTTTTCTAAAATTAATATATCTTAACCTCAAAATTTAAAATGAATGAGATTTAATAACTTTGACATGATAGATTATGCTATTTCTAATATCGGCCCTATCCAAAATAAAATATATTAAGTTATGTTGGCTTATGACAATAATGCAACGCTTTTAGAAATGTAGTTTTACCATTTAAAGCGACCGAACACACATCACAAATGGATTCCCCATTATTCCACTATCTCCTGTTCGGCAAGCTGTCAGCCGAATAACACGCTTTAAAAGCAAGTGAACTGGACAACGTAAATTTTTTTTATTTGTTTGAACAAGGCCGAAAGGCAAGTATTGAAAGGCAAGAAAAAAAAAAAAAAAGTCAAAATAACAAGCAAATCTTTCTTTCACTAATTCACACATCATTCTCAATTGTATGGCGAACCTCTTTGTGTAGTCCCCGTTGCTCAATTTAAAATTTCCGGTGACCATCTTTCCCTCCAGGCCTTATTTGCATAATCTGAACATGAGACCGTGCAGACCCACTAAACACTAACAGATATTTTTGCTTTCCTCGGAAAATGCATGTCAATCACCGTCATCATCAAAGAATAAGCTACAACATTTAACTTTCGTTGGCACATATATATATATATATATATATTAAAAATTATATATTTTTTATTTTTTTAATCATAAATATTAATATTACACATATTTATAGTATAAATTAAATAAATTATAATATATATTAAATTATAATTAAATAAATTAAATAAATAATATATATATTTAAATTTTTAATTTACTATAATATTAAAAATATAAATAAGTTATTAAATTAATATTAAATATTATAATTTATAAAAATTTATTTAAAATATTAAAATTTAAATTAAATATTTAAATATTTTTAAAATTAAATAAATACTGTATGCATTTTACATGTCTTTTCTGTGTTACTTTATGAAAGTCTTCTTGCTAGCAGTAGGCAGTACTGAAAGATCGCATTTTTCTTCGATATCGGTGGACAAACATGATGAGTACACGATCTCTTTTCCCATTTGAATCTCAGAATACAATTTGAGGAATAGGCTTAGAAGTGGCCATGGGTACGTGGACTTCAGTGTCCACACATAGGTTAACTTCTGTTTTAACTTAGAATTTAAACGTCTCAATTCTCAACATTTTCCCACCTCATTCGTAGTCAAAAGGGGATTACACCAACAGACACTAGTACTGCACGCACTAATAAGGAGACACGGGGAATAAAGAGTGAAACAGAGCGCTTTGGTTCCAAGTCAGAAATAGAGTCCAAACTAGGAAGAGACGACCTTGTCTTCTCTTTCTTTCTCGAAACAAAGAAAGAAACGAAAAGCACATCGAAAGCAGATCACGATCATTGAAGTGAAGCATTTTCTCTCAAACCCGTTCATTGTCTGCCTTCCGGGTGCAATGGGAAAAGCTCTAGGGTTCCATCTCCCCCCTCTCTGCATGTTCTGCTTTCATCTAATTCCAAGCACTCATATCCCCAGCTCCTACACTTCCTCTTGTATGAACATGGACTATCCTCCTCTCTCTCCACTCCTCCCTGCACAATAATATATAATAAACCAACCAATACCCAATATTTTGCTCTTCATTTTTCCCTTTTGTTTTTTATAGTTTTTTTTTTTAAAAAAAAATCCAAAATCGAAGGTTAACCAAATAATTAAACGACATACCCTAGTCTCCAAAGAAGACATAGTGGTAATGGGGGCGGCCTGGATAGTTCTTGGACTATGGTTCAGACCAACATGGCTGTTGCGCTTCAGTTTTTGCCTCTCGCGTGCTTTGTGGTTCTGGAACCAGTAAAATACATTCTTGCCTTCAATCTTGCCGTATCTGCCTAGCTGTGCGGTGATGTGTTCTATTTGTGGTGCATTGGGAGTCCTCATTCCTCCCTTATACAACGTCTCCAGTATCCCTATCTGTTCTTGCGTTGGGTTCCACCGTGTTCCTCCCGGGTGTGTTTCTACCTGCGTCCACAAATCTTCACCTATCAACAACAACCTTGCAGGATAAGTTAGTTTAGTCGATTGCCGCGTCCTCCTTAAAATAAAGATCTCGGTCACCGGCCTCAAGTCATGTTAAACCTACTTAGCTAACGTTGTCTTATGTGCCATATATACACACGGTACGAGGGATCTTCTAATTTGACTTACAGGTTAATATCAATTGTTAAAAAATGAAAAAAGAAATCTAAGTGAGACTAATTTGAAACATAATTTCTGTCTACTTAACTCACAAAAACATAATTGCAGGTGCTAAAATGAAATTGATTTTTAGGGTGAGGATAGGTAACCATAGGTTAGGTATGCAGTATGCATATGAAACTTGTAGCTGAACCAAAAAAAAAAAAAAAAAAAAAAGGAGCGAACGCAGGTAAAGGAAAAACGAGTGTGGGAAATTACAAACATATGGAAGAAAGAATGATGACCTGAGGCTGAGGTGAATCTTTCTTGTCTTCAGAAGAGCTAAGCTTTCTAGGACCACTCTCGGGCCGAATGAAGCTCTTGAGATCGAAAGAGGAAACTGTATCTGTGTTGGCCAGCTTGGGAGCAAGAGGGCGTAACCGTTTGCAGCCAAGCGAGAGGGAGGGTTCGTGCTCCCAGATTAACTCACGGGCCAACTGATGCACCTTTCATGGTTCCAACCCATGGTGGAGGACCGAATGATAGGTGATGGCAATTATATAGACGATGCTAAAGTAATTAGTGGGATGTGAGGTGGTGCTTAGAAGTACCCAAAGACCAAATCATGAGGCCAGGTTGACTTGGGGTTTTTCATTCTTTCCTAGATATTATTTTCCTATGGAAAAAAGGTTGGGCGAGAGAGAGAGAGAGAGAGAGAGAGAGGCCAATTGTGCGGGCGTGTGGCTGTGAATGAGCGTGTGTGTGAGTGTGTGTGAGAGTTGGCCAGTCCAATCTGAGCTTTTTGTTTCTTGATTTTTTTTTTTTCCTTGCTTTCATGATAAGGTGTGTCCATGCTTTTCGGTGGCCTCTTTGGTTCTCTCTCTCTCTCTCTCTCTCTCTCTAGCTTTTTCTCCATTAAAGTGGAGAGTGAGAGACGAGGGGAATGAGCAAAATATTCCCCCAATCCCAGAACTTGAAGATGGAACTTGTTTTTCAGCTTTCAAGAGATACGGATCAGTGAGTGTGCCAAACAAGTAAATACCGTCGTCTTTAAGTTGCAGAGAACGATGAGTAAACAATCAAGTATGTATAAAGCCAAATCTAAATCTTTGAGGATAAAATATCCAGATCCTTTCCATTGGGCGCTGCAGTTCCCTTCCCCAGATACTCTAAACTATATAAAACCACCGAACTCCGCTCATTCCATTCTTTTATTTCAGAGTAGTTACATGTACGGACGCCAGTTATTTTATACTTTACACGACTAACACAAAAATTTATGTATTTAATCAATTATTATCGTATCATATGTTGTGTAATTAATACCCTAGACGACCATAATTATAAGTGTGCATATGAAAAATGTGTATGCATTTTTTTCTTTTTAATCAGAATATATGCGCACTTTTATTTTTAATTAAAAAAGAAAAAAAAAGTTATTGAATGTAATACATGCATATGTGACTTACATATATCCTAACATTAAGTCAAATTCTTATTTTCCATTTAATATAGCTGTCACTTTAGTTGGCATCAGGCAATTATAGGGTCATTAACGAACATGACAACCAGTAATTTCCAAGTTAAAAAGGTTTCCAAGCAAAAGCAGAGGCCAGAGTTAGAAATATAAAGTAATCAAGAAAAGTGGGTGAAGGTGACCCTCCCATCCAAAACATAATAATTCATGATTAACTGGCAATGGCGCATTTGAGGCTACGGGCCTTGACTTTAATCTAGTACCGACAAGCCGGCTAGCAGGCAAACCTACTGCGCGGCATACGTTATTCTCGTTATTTAGGGTTGGACTAACATACTAACGAGTGCTACCTTATGACTGTTTCTAAATCTGGTCCGTAGGATTGCTTCGGCTGAAATCACCCCGGCATTTGAATAGTCGCCAACGTTATAGAGGGTGAAAACGTTTTTATGGTTAATCGCAAAATGGGGGTCGGTAAACTGTATAAACAGTTTAGCTGAACCATACAAATTCCATCATAGAACAAACAAAAGGAAAAAAAAGAAAAAGACGGAAAGAAATTCAACTTCTATTTTAGTAGAGGATGTAACTTGGGAGTTGGGAACTCCTTAAAATTTTTAATTGTTTATAATCAAATTTATATTAATTAATTCATAAATTTTTATTTTAATTGTAATCAACATTCATAATTATACGATTCTTTAGGATCAGTGGTATAACAACTCAATCACCAAGAAGAATATGATAATAGATTTAGTATGGAGTCCCATTTCGTACACATTGCACAATTTTACTGTAGTAAATAGATCGTGGGAATGGGGCTATGTGGCCCATAAACACGTGCAAATGATGGCATTGTCTCTTCCTTAATAATGGGATTCCCACCGCTTTCTTCCACTCAGTGGGATCCACTCCTATCATGCAACAGAACAAACCCGACTTTTCAATTTCCTCTTTATCTTTGACCCCCAAACCAACGGCAATCCCAATATCAGGCTAATCTGCACTGGTTTTATTCGCACCCACCGCACTTTATCGTTTTTTATGATTTCGTGCGTTTGTGTGAGCACATATGTTCTTTGAGATATATGGGTAAATGTCACTAATTAAAAAATTATGATAATTAAGAAAAATAATATTTAAGAGTTGATAAATATTTTAGAAAGTTAGAAGTTATTTATGTAAAATGTTCTTTAAAATTAAGAAAAAGTAAAATATAAAAATAAAAAATATAAAGTAAAATTTATTATAAAATAATTTAAATATAATTATTATAAAATATTATCTCTTTTTATTTGTATATAAATTATTAAATTTATAATTATTCTGTTTATATAGAATAATTAAAAAAAATATATAAAATAAGTTTTTTTAAAATAAATATTTTTTTAATAATTTTCTTTAAGAGTAAAATTTTTTAAGTGGTAATTATTTTTTATAAAAAAAATAAATAAGACAATGTGTATAAGTCAAAAGCATTATATGACTTGAAAAGAGTACTAAAATATAGAATAAGTATATTGATTAATTTTTTTTATTAGATTAACTTTTAAAAGTATTCTTTTAAATATATTTTATCAATGCATTTATTTGTTAATGATTTGATTTTTTTATAGATAATAATTTAAGAATAATTGAAGATATTAAAATGTTTATGATTTATGAATTTGAAATAATAGATTTGACCTTAATATCATGTTTCATTGACATTAAAGTGATTTAAGGAGATAATTAAATTTTTATTTGTAAGAAAATATATATCATTGAAATTTTAAATAAGTTTTAAATGTATGATTGCAATTTTATGATAATTTTTATAGAAGTTGACATTAAATTGTCAAAAAAGAGACAACAAAATACTTGTTAATTTTACACATTTCAAGTTGATTATCAAAAATTTGAGATATTTAACATGTATGAGTTCAAACATGTTTTATAGTTTGATTAACATGTTTTTAAAGTCCTTCTATGCAAGTTATTAAAAGTTTTATATAGTATATAAAAAAGACTCATGATTATAATTTTAGATATAATTAAAAGATTTTAAATTGTATATAAATTTTAGATAATCTTTTGGATAAAAGAAACTCTTAAAGATTTTAAATTCTATATAAATCTTAAATATAGTTTTCTTCACGATCATGTTCTCAAAAGAGATGTTGTTCTTAGGTTTATGAAGACAAATGGTCAACTTGCAAACATTTTTATAAAGTTCTTAAAGAAGGATAGGCTCTTAGGCATTACAAAGCATTTAGGAATGTTCTCATTCTTGCAATTTACTTTGCATTTGCGCATGTTTAAGTGTGTTTTCGATATTTTCACTACTACTTGGGATGTGCCTTGATTGATCTTTGTAACTAATTTTAATTTTAGAAATTTTTTTATCCAAAATTATATTGCTGCCTCCTTTTCTTTTGTCATTAACCTTGTTTGCTCCTTAAACTAGGTTATCATTTTTTTTTTTTCCCATCTTCAATGCTTTTTTCATTCAAGTGTTTAAGCTACCAACTCATGATCCATCCAAAATTTTTTCTTTTTCTCTTTTTTAGTAAAAAATCAAAATTACATTTTTTTTCGCAGTAGTTAATAACAAAAATTCTCTTAAGTCTATAGTTCTTTCCTTGTATGGCTCTTAGGATCATGAATTTTTTTCTTACTAATACTCTTTTTGCTTACTCATTTCAATCTCAAATCTAAATTCCTCCTATTTCATGTCATGTCGTCCACCTCTTATTTCAATTTTTTCAAAATCTTCCAATATTGCATCACTTACCTTTTTTTTTTTCTTTTAATCATAATATTTCATGATCCTTTAAATCTCTTCTTTTTTTAATGCTTGCTCCCATGTAGCATATATCTTATTAATCTATAAATCTTGTTGTCGAGCCTTCAATTGCTCCACATCATTCTATTGTTCTCCTTCCCTTAATCAATACAAATGATCACTCACCATGAAATGAGTAAGAGCTTTGACACCATTGTCATCCTTGATAAGGAACTAATCATCAAAACCAAGTTCATCCACCATTAAAAATTTCAAAATCCTCAAAACTTGAAAACCATTAGCCTTTACTCCACCATAAATCATTATTTCTGATATCTATTAAAAAACTCTGCCTTCAACTAAAGGTCCTACGACATCATTTGCTTTTTAACAAGTGAGAGCATCTTAGTCTCTTTCACCAACTTTTGGCTCATTTTCCTTTCCAACAAAGGAGTTACAACTAAATCATCATGTCATTTTAAACAATATTAACTTGACTATTCTACCATCAAGTCACTCTTAGATAATGATAGAGATTTAGATTGTAATTGAGACTTTGTGTGAAGATATTGATGTCATTTAATATGTCTTCAATTAGCTCCATGCCACGAAACAAGGATTCCTTTATGAGTTCACTTCTTGGGTTGCGATGAAACAAATGGTGGTTGAATACAAGCTCTTCCTTTTGATGATTTTAAAGGGGAAGAAGTAGCATAGATTCTCCTTGCTTCTCCAAACCAATCCTCCAAGATCTTGAGACCTTGATTCCTCTTATTTTATCTATTTTTTGGACAGCTTGTGTGTCCTTTATCATTCAGGCTTGTGTTAGTTCAGAAGTCTTTGTTTTTGAATTATCCATTTGCATGCAAACTACCTTCATGGATTTTTAATTATCTAATTATGTTCTTATTGCCTTGTTTGATTTTTTTTCCTTTTTTTTTTTTTGTTTTCTTTCATCTTTTGAAGCATGGTTTGAGAGGAAGCTCTCATAGAATCAATGATGTTGTTACCATAAAAAAGGCGGAAAATGTTAGATCATTTGCTATATGTTTTGATATGCCTACATAATTGACTTGTTATGTGTAGCCGATCATGATTATTCTCATTCTCTATTTGTGTTTATTCAGTTATGCTAAGAGTTGCCTGAAGCTATGACTTTTGAACTCATATTTATGCACCTTATGAGTGGATATTTTTGTCAATGAGCTGGGGCACTTATATTAATTTTCATATGATAAGTTTATGGGCTGCTTCCGACGTATCATGGTAAGAAATTCTTTTGGAAGTTTAGTTCAAACACACTTAGCAATCGGACCTTGGTTTTTATATATAGTCATGCCGTTATCTTTTATTTAAGTATTTTATAGTTGTAGCTCGTTGTTTGCATATACATTTAAAGGTTGAACAAACTGACAAGCAAAGAAAGAAAATTGAAGTTTAACTTAATGCAAAGAGAAATTTGTTTTGCGTTGACAAAACTTAAAATGAACACCAGTGAAAATTAAAATGGAAATTCTTTCGTGCTGGCAAAACTATATATATATATATTAAGATGCTTGAAGAGTCGTTGGACTCATGTATCTTTGAAGTAGTTTAAATCAATTTATATAGGGTACAATTCATGTCATACATAAACAACGAGATCAAAGATGAAATCATTTTTTAAAGCTCTACAAGGAAACAATTCCTTGGTCCAAGGTGAGGATCACGTTGCTACCAAAATCAAGTTGGAGCAAGGCTATTTGGACTTGGAAAATTTTCATTTTTGGCGAGAAGCTCAAGTTCTAAATTTTGAAAATTTGTCCAGCTATACAACATTCTAAAATTGATAAACAAGGAAAGAAATTAGAGTTGAACAATTTTGATAAACCACATACGAAAGCCTTGTATGTTAAGATCTTGTCCAACTATAAGAAAACTAGAGCCCACAAGGAAGATTTTCATAGCTAAAAACTCTGTCTAAATCAAATATGATAGCTCTAAATCGTCAGCCATAGCAAGTTTTTCACCATATTGTGATTTAATTATTTATTCTACATTTGTTTTTTTCGTAGGTTGGTTGCTGGTTTTGCAAGTTAAATGTTGGTTCTCCCTCATCTCACTTTGTATACACACACATCACTATTAGTTTTCCTTCTAGTATTTGATCAGCACACTCGCTCTCGGACTCTCTCTTATTATTTATTTGTCTTATTGTTACATCTTCTTGTCTCTAGCCTATCTATATTGATTTATATAAATATTGTAGTTACACTAGTCTATTTACTTACCACGATTATTTTCATATTGTGATCATTTTTATTTGTCATGCTATATAAATCATAGGCATGTGTCTTTCCTTAACCCAATTTCCCTCCATCTTGGATATCTTTAAGACCAACATAGTATGTTTGGGTTGTCATGTTCAATGCTTGAAAGGGAAGAAGTCTGAAATTTATGGGAAAAAATTGAAAAACTAAAGCATATTATGTTGTTCACGGGCTAACGAGTTTCCCAATTCATAAAAAAAAAGTAAAAAAAAATTTGCCAATTTATTTTGTTCATTTGATTAGTTGACTAGAAGAGTTCGATTTTGTGTGGATCGCAATCATTGCGAACGATACTTATCAATAAAGAATGATTTTGGAAATGATAAATTCAACTTGCGGCTAATTAAATGTAATAGATACAGCATGACCGTTTGCCCACCTTACATCCATTCTGCAATATCTCCAGCAGGCCTTGCAGTTATTAAATTTAAAATGGGGCTTACATGTTGCATGGATCACCCCATCGGATTCAATTGCGATGGCTTTCTTGTGATTGCAATCCGTTGTAAAATTACAAGATTTTGAGCTTCTCTTGTTAAATAATGGCCTGGAGGACCTACTCACAGATATTTTATCCAAGCAATGCTTATCACTAGCAAAACCACCATAATGTATATATGTAAGGATGCAAGTAAGATTACAGAATATGTATATATATATATATATATATATATATATATATATATATGTATGTATGTATGTATCTATTGAGTAGTGTGTCATTTGTGTTATCAATATGTCAAATTTTTGCGTTCATGTAATAGAATTAAAGAAGATTAATAGTGTATCACATTATCAATGACATATGAAATAACTAGGTTTGACCTTATGACTTAACACGGATATCTTGTATATGCTCTTTCAATCATTAATAAAAAAAAGGGGTTAGTCTCCAAAACAAAAAAGATTGATATTTTCAAAACGAAATTGTACATCCCAAAACAGGAAACTCACCTCACCATTTTACTTTTCTTTGTCCTTTTTGTCATAAAAAAAAAAAAATGTACATCTATTTACTTAAGGTGGATAATGTTTTTATCCTTTTTTTTTTCTTCCTAATCTTCGCAGGGTATATAATTCTAAAGGTACTATAGGCCAAAAATGGCTACTCATGGAGTTACAAGTATTCAACTTTCTTGAGAATTACAGAAATGGCTTGTGGATGTTGCGATGACGATGTGAACATTGTTTATTTCTTTCTGCATGGTACGAGAAAAGATTGTGTTTCTTCGTTCTTCGTTCTTCTTTTGAGTTGGATCTGATCTCATTTCTCTACTCTAATTTTTCATTAATTAGTAGCCGATCGGTACGAGAAATTTTATTGGTTGCTTTTTGGAAATTTATTGCTTCCAATGTTGGGTGCTGCTCAAGGAAAAAGTTGGAGAGGTGAAAACACTTTCTAGCTAACTTCTAACACAAAAGGAAGAAAGAATATTACAAATTGATTATTTCGAGGAGTTCAAATTTTATTGGCCAGTTGTCATGCCAACTTGACGAGAATGCGCGGATAATGATAGCAATGTTGACATAAAATTGGAAGAAGCGCTTGAGTCCATTTTTAGCCACACGACTAAGCAGATAGCCCCAACGCCGACCGCCTTCAATCACGACAACACATAGAATTTCCCTTGCAAATCTCAACCACATTTAGATATGGGGGTCATTACTTTGCACCCAATCTAGGTTTTTGGCACTTACACGTTTAAGCCAGCTGCTAGTTGTCAGCTTATTATATTATTGTGCCTCTTTTGTTCTTTTCGGAAAGGATAAATTTACCTTTGGGCTGTAAAAGGCCCCCTGACAATCTCTAGGAATGCATGCTTCCTCCAGAGTAACAATTTAAAAGGTAACTACTATAAAAAGATAAATTCCCAAGGGAGAAGTGCTATATCGAATCAATCCATGAGAAACAATTCAAATGCTACATTATTGTTGATTATGATCCTCTTGATATTGTGAACTCGATGAAAGTGTAGGAATGACCAACAGAGTGAAATTAAGCTGTCCAATTCAACAATAACAATGTAGCTCCATTACGTGAGACTGTTTATTCTGTGGGAGGTATGCGGGCAAAAATTGATAATTAAATTATTCATATTTATTTCATGATAATTAAGTTTTTACATATATTCATAGGAATCCATTTTCGTTTATCAACCACTCCTTTTGAGAGGTTTTCAAAATTTTCGGCCCGATATATTTGACTGTATTGGGTGATGATAGAGATTTTCTCCACTCCTCTGTTAACTAGCTAGGTGGGGTGGAAAAAAAGATGGTACGAAGGTAAAAAGCTGTTAGTTCACATCAACCAGTAAGACACGTACAAGAAAATGAAACGATTGACGTAGAAAAAATGACTCCAAGAGCTGAATGCACGAAAACTGAATGCATCTTGACCTATGAATTAACCACCTCATTAACCTAAATGACCACTAAATTTTTGTGTTTTACAGATCGTCGAAGATTGAATTTTTTTTATGTCTCTTAATAACAATTAGCAGCTAACCATTAATTATTTTCGAGTTAAAAAAAAAAAATCTTGTCATTTGAGTCTGCCGAGAGTTACAGAATGAACTATTTTTTTTTAGCAAGTCACACAAAATATCCCAATGTCTACGCGAAAATGTCAATGGAGATTGAATTGTTGTTGTCCTGCATCATCTTGTACGTACTACTGCACGTAAATCAAAGATGGCGGAAGAAGAAGAAAGTGGGTCACATCAGTTCGGCAACCAAATCTTTTAGTTCGAATCTTTACTCATCGCAAGACTGTGGATGGAATTTGTTTTTTTTTCTTTAGGTGGATTACATATGAAAATTGACTACATATGAGGCAAACTATGTGACGGTAACCTGAAAGTGACCCAAAATTGTGATGTTTTTGTTTACATATTAGGCAAATTTACCATCTATGAAAATTCCTCTGTCCAATGACAAGCAACTCACAGTGGGTTTAGGACAATGATTCTTGATGAAGCCCGTCTATAGGTGGACGATTATCACTTCATTAGAATGTGACGAGGAAAAAAAAACAAAAAAATCACTTCATGCATCAATGACTACTTGGTTCAAATCATCCGTGATTCAAGTCATCGAGCCAGATCCCACCGGCTGTGCTGAGTTTCACTCAAGAACTCATCATATTATACAATGCAATCTATGATTTTGATTGATTATCATCTCAATCCCACTTTGTATAATACGAATACAATGTATACGTGCCATTTTGTGATACCTAATTTATGAATGTAAAGGTCTATTATTTATATGGACACAATAATTTGACGTGCTATTGACATCAGTAAGATATTATTTGAAAGATGTAAAATCTTTTAACTCGGATTGTTACACATTATATATTCAAAAATTTTATTTTTTTAATTAAAAATTTGCATACATCTATTTATTATCTTATACACATACTTAAATACATGATAATCATCGTCATTACACATTTTAATAAGTATTTTGAGATTAATTATTACAATTTTTTTGGGATCTTTAATTACATATTTATAATTATGCAATAAATGATTAGAGCTCTGAATATATATTAATACAATAATGTATTAATTTAAATAAACAAAAATTGTGAATTACAGATATTGTTGATTTGCCTCCTAATTTTTGCATGATACCACTTGTACCACTCTTTTGAGAAGGTTGTCATAAGCCTGTTAATGCAAAAATCACAACCAAGGAAGAAAACAATTGAAACACGCATGGACTTGAAAATGACTATGTAATAATTCATTATCAAGGCACAACTCACCATTGTTTGTACTCCATCATAGCATATTTTATATCTTTTCTAATAAATCTTGCAATGATATGACACTTTGTTGTTGTATATATACCAATGAATCTTTAGAAAATAAATGATAATTATCAATGAAAAAGATGATGGGACGAAATATTAATTTGTTGTTACTCAATTGCCCAATGATCTTTTTTAACCTTTTTTTTAAGCAGCTTAATTATGCACAATTGATTTTTTTAATCCCCACGTTGATTACAATTATTTTTTCTTTTCATTCACCGATAAATCCCATCATTGTCTATCATTTCAAAACATTATTGACCCTATTGTTAGTGGCCAGATTACTCTTATTAGAGTATATCCTTTTAAATAAAAAGGTAATTAAATTTCAACTTGAGACTTGTCGGGATTTTAAATTTGTATTGAATCATAATTATTGAATTTCTTTTCATTTTCAGGCTAATTATTGAATTGCAATATTGTATTCCAAAGAAATAAATTGAAATTGAAATAGGAGAGAGACGGAACTCACATGCATCTAATATTTTAGTGAAATAAAATTGTACAAACTCCATTTTTGTTTTATTATTTGTAAAAGCAATTAAGATTAATAGTGGGTAAATATTCTAACTTTTAACTTTTGTAGTTAAATATCAATTCAAAATCATCTGTTACTCATCAAATATAGGAAAGAATAAATATCTTTGACTATTTAATTCTTTTCGATTATTCTTTAGATGTAAATCCAACAATGAACCATGAGCGAAGAATTTGAGTGGTATTCTAGAAAAAGACTAAAATAAAAAGACTAAATAAAATAATAAGCTTTTTCTTTTTTTCCTTTCAAGCATTTAAGCTGCTAGCCCATCATCTGGTCAAAATTTTTTCTTCTTCTGTTCTCTTCTTTAGTAAAAATCAAAACCTCATTTTTTTTCTCAATAGTCACTACCAAAAATTCTCTCAAATCTTTAATTATTTTCTTGTGTGGCTCCCAGGATCATGAATTTTTTTTTTAACCAATATATTATTGGCTTACTCTGTTCAATCTTTGATCTCAATACTTCCTATTTAGTGTCGATGTCGTCCTCCTCTTATTTCAATTTTTTCAAAATCTTCTCATATTGCACGACTGACCTTCTTCCATTTCTTTTAATCATAATATTTCATAATTCTCTAAATCACGATTGACCTTATGCTTGCTCCCGTGTAGCATTTATCTTATTGATCTATAAATCACATTCTCTCAATTTTTTTTTATCTTTTTTACTTTTTTTTGTTGGAGCACAGTTTCAAGAGGAACTCTTACAGAATAAATTATGTTTTCATCATAAAAAAGAGGAGAATGTTTGATCATATACTATATATTTTGATGCTTCTACATAATTGAGTTGTTATGTGTAGTTGATCATGATTGTTCTCATTCTCTATATGTGTTTATTTAGTTATACTAAGAGTAGCCTTAAACTATGATTTTTGAATTTATATTTGGTATCATATGACAGTATATATTTTACAATGAGTTGAAGCATTTATATTAATTTTCATATGGTAAGGTTATGGGCTACTTCCAAACACTTCATGGTAAGAAATTCTTTTGGAAGTCAAGTTGAAAAACTCTTGGCAATGAGATCTTGATTTTTATATATGATCATTTTTATTTGTCATACTACACAAATTATAGGCAAGTGTTCTTTTTTAACTTAATTTAACCTCCTCTTGGATGCCTTCAGAACCAAAATTGTATGTCAGGGTTGTCATGTTCAATGCTTGAAAGGGAAGGAGTCTGAAATTTAAATAAATAAATAAATAAAACTAAAGTATGTTATGTTGTCCATGGGCTAATGAGTTTCCCAATTCATAAAAAAAAAAACATATTAATTAGTTAATTAATTAATAACTTTACTAGAAGAGTTCGATTTTGTAAGGATCACAATCATTGGGAACGACATTTATCGATAGAGAATGATTTTGGGAATAATAAGGTTAACTTGCTGCTAATTAAATGTAATAGGAACAGCATGACCGTTTGCCTCCTGTTACATCCATTTTGCAATTTCTCCAGCAGGCGTTTCGGCTGTTAAAATTAAAATGGGGCTTACATAGGATTCAATTGCGATGGCTTTCTTGTGGTTGCTATCCATAGTATTTTCAAAACGAAATTGTACATCCCAAAACTGAAGCCTCACCTCACCATTTTACTTTTTATTTGTCCTCTTTGTCATAAAAAAAATTGTACATCTATGCGCGTCAAAGTGGCTAATTTTTTTTATCCTTTTGTTTTTCGTGGGGTATATAATTCTAAAGGTACTGAGGCCAAAAATGGCTACTCATGGAGTTACAAGTATTCAACCTTCTTGAGAATTAAAGTAAAGGCTTGTGGAATTCACAATGAGAATGTGAACATTGTTTATTTCTTTCTGCATAGTACGTGAAAAGATTGTGTTTCTTCGTTCTTCTTTTGAGTTGGATCTCATTCCTCCACTCTAATTTTTCATTAATTAGTAGCCGATCGACCCATTGATCACAAGAAATTTTATTGGTTGCTTTTTGGAAATTTATTGCTTCCAATGTTGGATGCTCAAGGCAAAAGTTGGAGAGGTGAAAGCACTTTCTAGCTCGCTTCTAATCCAAAAGAAAGAAAGAGTATTACAAATTGATTATTTCGAGGAGATCAAATTTTATTCGCCAGTTGTCATGCTAACTCGACGAGAATGCGTTGATAATGATAGCAATGTTGACATAAAATTAGAAGAAGCCCTTGAGTCCATGTGTTTGGCCACACGTTCTGAGAGCACATAGCACCAACACCGACCCTCTTCAATCGGGACAACATATAGAATTTCCCTTACAAATGTCGCTCTAATTAGATATGGTGTCATTATTTTGTACCTAATCTATGTTTTTGGCACTTACATGTCTAAGCCAACTGCTAGTTATCAGATGATTATTGTGCGTCTTTTGTTCATTTCGGAAACGATAAATTCACTTTTGGAATGTAAAAGCCCCCTTGACAATATCTAGGAATACATGCTTTCCTCTAGGCTAAAAATTAAAAGGTAATAAAGATAAAAAGGCATATTCCCAAGAGAGAAGTACTATATCAAATCAATCCTTGAGAAACAATTCAAATGCTACATTATTAATGGTTATGTTGCTATCTTGATATTGTGAATTCGATAAAAATGTAGAGGCTTGTATAATAGAACAGTGACTTTCTTTTACTGGCATCATAAATAACCAGTAATTTTTTCTTTTAATAAGCCATTGCGATTTTATTAAAAAGTCGTTAAAAATTACTACAGAAATGACCAACAGAGTGAAATTAAGCTGTCCAACCCAACAATAACAATGTAGCTCCATTACAAGAGTCCGTTCATTCTGTGGGAGGTATGCGGGCAAAAAATTGTTAATTAAATTGTTCATATTTATTTCATGATAATTAAGTTTTCTCGTTTTGATATAAATGAAGTCATATATTGATAGAAATCCATTTTCATATATCAACTCAATTTAACAGGTTTTCCAAATTTTCAGCCTGATATATTTGACTGTATTGGGTGTTGATCGAGTCAATCACTCTGTTAATGTAGGTGATCACTAAACTTTGTATTAATAATTAAAGTTAATTATTAATTATTTTCTAAATTAACAAAACAAAAGAAATCTTGTCATGTGAGTCTGCTGAGAGTTATAGGATGAGCAATTATTTTAGCAAATCACGACAATATGCTAATGCCTCCGCGAAAATGTCAATGGATATTGAATTGCTGTCTTTCTGCCATTAGCTCGGACGTACCACTGCACGTAAATCAAAGATGGCGGAAGAGGGAGAGAATGGATCCCATCAGTTCGGCAACCAAATCTTCCTGTTCGAATCTTTGCTTCACAGATAGTCCACCAACCTATATATATATATATATATATATATATATATATATATTTAATAGGTAGGTGGACTGTCAATGAAAATTTTACAACATGTCTATGTGCCGGTAACTAGAAAGTAACCCAAAATTGTTATTCTTTTGGTTACAAAAGAGTAATAGTAGGCATATTAAAAATTACATTGATTTTTTATGTTAAATATGTGACACATTGGAAGATCCAATACATATCATCTTAAACATAGAAGTCTTAAGTCTTAATAATAATAATAATAATAATAATAAATCACATTTAGTGTAAAAGTATTAATAAAAGACTCGTATTTTGAAACAAGCGTGTCATATATATAAATATATATGTCACATATTTGTTTGTAAAATTAGATTTTAGAAATATAACTTTTTTTTGGTTTTTATGGCAAGTGTCTCATTGGGGGTAGTTTTCACATCAATGGAGATTATTAAATTCCCCTGATAGAATCTTATGGACCTACTTTCCAGGTTAATTTGGTGCGTTCAAGATTTTACTCCTAAAGTCTAACAGAAATTATGATTTTGCAATATAAATTTTTTTACTCATATGTTGCAACTTTTTCAAATATCATAGCTTTTAAAGAAATGCCCAAACGACAAGGAAAAAAAAAAAAAAAAAAGGTACAGATCGAAGAAGGGTTACAATTTCTTTTTGCAAAATAACATTTCTTTTAACAAAAGTTACAGCCGCGTTACTTTATAGATGTCACCAAAGATTAAATCAACTTCTTATCCGCGAAACGATTGATTCAGGAAAATTGGCAAGTTATATGCACGAAAAGTTACGCCAGAGTCAGGCCCCAAATAATACAATACCTTGTTAAGTTCACATTCATGAGAATGTTTTGTTCACCTAATTCTAGAAATTGGCAACGAAATGGAAGTCCTTTGGCTGAATTTCACAACCATCTTGGGTTCATCCCCACGAAATCAGTGCAGAGAAAACTAGTCAAGAATTTCAAGCTGTTCAAAAGAAAATCTTGCCTACGATTAGTGGCTGCAAATTGTGCATGGCATATACGTGTAGCATACCGCATAACGAAGTCAAGATTCTTGCTACTTATCCCCATTATAAATTGGGCGCCCAACTATTTTCCATTAGAAGTTGTCGGACTACAAGACTAATATTTTAATCAAATGTAAGATGATATATAAAACTTTCATGGTATCTTTTATAAACAATTAATTCACACAAGACACTATGTCAATTTGGAAACGAAAACCAAAATTCCCAGCATTGCACGTCAGTCACAAGCTTTGACATAAGACAAGAAAGAAGCAGAAGTAATTAATAATTGTGGTCCCAAGTTCCAATCTATTTAATAAAAAGAATAACACGGAGGATGATTATTTTCCTATCGTGTAGTCTACAACCGAAGGAACCCCTTAGTTACACAGAAGAAAAAAAATAGTCTATGCTATAATTTTGTGCCTGTTAGTACAGATAGGGCCCTCAATGGCTCTCTCCAGTGACGAGCAACTCACAGTGGGAAGACATTATTATAAATAATAATTTAGAACAATGATTCTTGATGGAGCCCGTTTATAGGTGGACGATCATCACTTGATTAGAAGATGATCAAGAAAACGAAAAAAGAAAAACAAAAAAAAAAAACCAAAGGGGGGAGGGGGAATCACTTCATGAACCCCAATCACTACTTAGTCCAAATCGTCCGTGATTGAAGTCATCAAGCCAGGTCCCATCCGCAATGCGAAGTTTCACTCAAGAATTGATCCTACCATACAATCCAATCTATAATTTTGATTGATTATCATCCTACTCTGACTTTGTATAATGCGAATACAATGTATACGTGTCATTTTGTCATACCTAATTTATAAATGTAAGTTTGACATGCTATTGACATCAATAAGGTACTATTTGAAACATGTATAATCTTTTAACTCAGATGGTTACACATTATTATATATTAAAAATTTTCATTTTTTAATTAAAAATATGCATACATGAAGATATTATTTTATGCACATACTTACATTTATAATATATCTTCCTTGCTTGCAATTTTAATAAGTATTTTGAGATAAATTAGTATAATTGTTTTGGGATCATTAATTACATATTTATTGTCGTGCAATAAATGATTAGACCTTTGAATATATATTAGCACAGTATATGTATTAGTTTAAATAAACACAAATTGTGAATTAGAGATACTGTTGATTTGTGTCCTAATTTTTGCATCATACCACCGTAACCGAGGAAGAAAACAATTACAACACGTATGGTCTTGAAAATGACTAGGTGATAATTCATTTTTAAGGCATAATTCACCATTGTTGGTGCTCCGTCATGGCATATTTTACATCTTTTCTAATAAATCTTGCAAAGATATGCCAATTTGTTGTGGCATGTATATCAATGAATCATTAGAAAATAAATGATAATTATCAATGAAAAAGATGATGCGACAAAATATTAATTTTCTGTTACTCAATTGCCCAATATTTTTTTTATTTTTTTTTTTTCAAATATATTATTAATGCACAATTAATTTTTTTAATCCCCTTGTTGATTACAATTTTTTTTTTCTTTCCATTTAACAATTACATCCATCACTGTATATCATTTCAAAATATTATTAACCCTATTGTTAGTGGCCAAATTACTAGTAAATCCTTTTAAATAAAAAGGTAACTAAAGTTCAACCCGGGTGTTGTACGAGTTTTAAATTTGAATTGAATCATAATTATTGAATTTCTTTTCATTTTTAGGCCGATTATTCTGAAGAACTAAATCAAAATTAAAATAGGAGAGAGACAAAACTCATATGTGTCTAATATTTTAGTGAAATCAAGTTGTACAAACTTCATTTTTACTTTATCATTTGTAAAAGTAATTAAGATTGACAGTGGGTAAATATTCAACTTTTTACTTTTTAGTTAAATATCAATACAAAATCGTCATTACTCATCAAATATAGAAAAGAATAAATATCTTTCACAGTTTAATTCTTTTCGTTTAATCTTTAGATGTAAATCAAACAATTATATTAATCAAGTAAAGTAACAGTGCTTAATTATTTGGCGGATATTTTAGACCACGTGCGAACTCACAATGACCCATGAGCAAAGAATTTGCGTGGTATTCTAGAAAAAAAAAAAATAAATTAAAATAAAAAAGACTAAATAAAGTAATAACCTTAAATGAATGCTATAAAATAGGAATTTCACAGAGATGAATGATTTCATCTATGTTACCAAATATTCGCTTGAAATTTTTTTCGTAGGAAGAAAAGATATAATTTGATTAACAATCTATGCAATCGAATGATAATGGAGATATCCCTTCATTGTCAACAAAGGTACTTCTTTTGTTTTATGCCTGATTTTATTGGAAAAGAATGAATTCCTAAGATTAACAAAAAAATAGAAATTTCAGAATTATTTTTCTACATTCACCGAATTTCTCATCAATCAAAATCACAAAGTGATGAAATAAAATTCAAATCTTATCTTGTTACGAACTGAAAACCAGAAATACACCTTCTCAATCCCATCAAACAGTAAATTTAAAACCTTTCCGTTATATTTCCTTAAAAGATTTCCTAATGTCGCTGATCTAAACCGTGGCGTCATCGAAGAGTTATCAAAGCAATCTCTCTTTCAAAAAGGAAATTACCACCACCAGCTGCAGATAAAACCCAATGATACTTTTCTATAAAAAAGAAAAACACAAAACGGAAATCGAAATTATAAAACAAAAAGAAATGCAAACCAAATACACAAAGATTTTGAGGATAACAAAGAAAACTGATTAAAAGATTTAAAATACCTTTTAGACATTTCTCTTCCTCCTTGTCCTCGTCTCTATTAGGGAGAGATCGAAGTGGAAGTTAAATCCTAGCTAGCTAGAGCTTGAATTCAAAAAAAGAAAAGAAAAGAAAAAAGTTAACAGAAATTGCATGACCCATTCGGTCCAAATAAGTTTGAAAAAAAAAAAAAGACAGAGAATTTTTATTTTAATTTTTTTAATATAATTCACTCATAATCTTAAACTATATAATAATTAAATTTTATTTAAAATAAAAATAATAAAATAAATTTATATAATATAAAATTATAAATAAATTATACTTATAAAAATATAAATAAACATAACATGTAACATAAAAGAAATATCTCTACATCTCCCTTTCTTTCTCTTTCTTTTGAGATGCATGCTTTGCCGAGACCTAAAATTAGGTTTGGAAATAGAAGGGCATGATGCAATCATAGTACAGACAGAGGATTTTTGTCTGATTTTCAAGCCAAACATTTTTGGATACCATATCCATCTCTACTCAGAGGTAAATATTTAGCATTAACTCCATTATTATACCATGAATACATATAATAACCTAATCATAATAAAAAAAAAAAAAGCATTACTTATTGTAATTAAATTTTTATTAATTTTTTAGTGATTGGCCTCATAAAATTTTGCTACAAACAAGGGAAAGCTTAGAAGAAAGTTTTTCCTTTATACCATTGTAATAAGATGAGAACAAGTTAAGAAGATGGTAGAAAGAAGGTAATTGAAGAAATTTTATTAATGAATGGCTACTAATATGCAGTAGTGGACTATTCAGGATGTCAGAAATTTTAGTATGATTATTGGGTTTTTGTTTTTCAAAATAAGGAAAGATATTTATTAGAGAGTTAGGATTAAGGGGAAGTTGTCTTTAATCTTTCCCCACATACTATAGAAATTAGATAGATTCGGCCATCCCTGTTATTCCTATATGAAATATTTTCCATTGTGGGCGGCATCTATGGCTGGATTGAAATTATTCTCAACCACACGAAGATGGGAATTCTTTAATTTAAACTTGGCTTATGACTTTGTGGTCCTTTGTTCTTTTTTCTCGAGAAAGAGAGCAGCGGAAAAAGAATAAAAAGCGATGGATGAGAAACATGATGGCATGGTGAGAAAATTGTCATGTCTTGTAAGGGAAAGTGGGTGCAAATGTGCAAGGGAAAGGGATTCTTGTTTTGAGAGTAAATGGATGACTGTCCAAGCACCATTAATTGAATTGATGGCAGTGAAAGATCCTTGCCAAACTTTTCTCCTCCTTTCTATTCCTTTACACATTTATTCTCTCCCTACTTCCCTTTTCTCCTATTTTTTTCAGCCTCTTTGCGGTGCTCGTTATGCACAAACTCAAAGAGTTAAATTTTGACTCCAGTTATAAAGTCCAACTGTCCTTTTCTCGTCTTCTTTTCTTATTAGAATCTGGACTCTAATGGGATGTGTTTCAAAAAATCAATCTCCAACCACACAGCAACCCATGTGCTATGTTCCCACTTCAATCTGTTGCTTTGTTTTTTCCCTTCCTATATAAAACAATTTCGTATTTTTAAGCCAGCTGTTCCGTCGGTTTCCCTCCTTAAGGACATAAAAACAAGACGAGTGGGTCCAACTTTCTACTTGTTCTTTTTTGTGTTAAAAAAAAAAAAGTGGGTTCAAATGTAAAGCTAAAGGTCATAATCTCAGCTGAGAGGCATCCAATTTTCTATATCTGTCCAAAACTTTCTTCAGAATCTAATGATATCAAAATAAAGCAGAACCCGCACAGCTCATTCAGATAAATAAAGAATGGACTTGGATTGGATGGGTATTTGGATTTCCGAATGATAAAAGGAAAAGAAGCATCATCAATCGCTCGATCATTATTGTAGTGTAGAAGGAAAGAGCATCTAATAATCTTGTTGTTTCTTCTCAAAATAATAATAATAATAATAATAATATAATTGTTATTTGACCTTGAAGACACTTCTGTTAAGAAACTGGATAGAGGAATATGTTTTTTTTTTTTTAAAAAAATAATAATTTAATATAATATATATATAAGTATTTATTATATTTATTTTTTTATAAATATATAACAAATTTATATCACATATTTTTTATTTTTATTTTTTTTTTTATATATAACCTTAGGTCAACTTGTTTGTTTTTAAGATAAATCAAATTAAAAAAATTTGGCAAAAAATGTGTACGGAATCGTAAAGTAGCGCCGAAAGGAAGACGGAACATGATTTAAGAATAGATTGGTGCCGTAAGCCCGTAATAGCGAAGTTCGGGCTAATATTGTGAGCCTCTTCGGCATCTAGCCCAATAACCTGTCTCCTTTTATGGATTGGGCTGGCACCTCACCGTGACCCGAAAGACTAAAGAGTAAAAATGTAACGGGACTCGCCGGAGGACTTTCGTTCTACCTACTGTATTGTACTGTACTTTCTTCCATACGCCGACCGACACAGCCGAAATCGGACCTGCTCGGGTCACGGGGCAAACCTCGAAGATGGTGCTAATTAATCGCCGGTAATCAAATGAGGTAATGGATTCAATCTGTGTTCCCTTATGCTTCGCTTGCCATACTTAATTTTACCATTTGTTGTCAATTATATGAATGGAGTTGTGCTTCTTAACGGCACCAGGATGATATCCAAGGTTTTCCATGATATTCGGAACGCGCTTGTGTTTGGTTTTATTTATTTATTTATTTTACTGAGCCAAAAGGTAAAATAGGATACCAAATGAACCTTCTTTGCCAAAAATGTGTGGAGAACAATTTGGAACTTTTGGCTCAGTAAGTGTTGTTTATAGTCATTTTCTGATGTCAATCAGTGAACAGAATAATTAAGAATTCGCCTACAAGACCCCAGATTGATGTTGGATGGTAATGCTCTTGGGAACTAAGTTGATGCTTTGCAGCTGGAAGTTTGTTTTCTTTCTTGGTTTTACTTGTCCCGCGGGTATGCAACTGTTGATGTCCTGTCATCCTGGAGAGGGGCTATCCTCCAATGCTCTTCGTTATGCCATGTCCCTATCGTGAGCATTCGTCATTGTCATGATGATTTAGGCAAACACTAGGATGCCTTTTCCCTCGTCACGCGGAAAGTAGAGTCCACTCCAATTGTGACCATGAAATGGCAAGCATCCGTGTTTATCCGTCTACTCTTTTTTTGTTTTTCACTTTTTAACCAAGAAAAAAGAAAGAGTATCATGTGGGTGTTAATTATCGTTTTCTATGGGCTCAGATTGCGTTGCTTTCTTGATTTAACTTTTCCTATGAGTGGATCCACCATTCTAGCAATGTTGCCTGTCAATTGAGTGTAAATGTTTTAATAATTGCTGGGCCAAATGATTGTATTTTCATTCCCTCCTTTTAACTGTGCCTTGTAAGCTTATAACAGTGCTGGTTCTGACGCCTCTGTCCTAGTCCAGGCTATAAATACATATGAATTATATTAGTTACAAGCCTGGATACATGTGTGGCAATCGGGGACCGCAGTCCCACTGCGTTCTCTCAACGTGCCCCACAAAAGTGGGCTTAAATGGCCCACGACTAGCTCGGAAGGCTTAGACCCTCTCCATACATAATGTACGGCAAACGGCATTTAAAGTCTATTTTCAAGGATTAACCCAATAGAAATTTCTTTTGAAGGGTGATGTAAGAAATTTATTGCAGTTTCCGTACCCCAGGGTTAAAAGTTTCATATCATTTTGATGCTTAGATTAGTCTTTGCAACTACTCGTGTTTTAGCTTCAAGATTATCTGAGAGCATCTGAGTTGGTTTTTTATTACGTTGAAAAACTAATAACAAATTATTTTTTATAGAAAATAAAGCATTTAAGTCTTCACAATAATACACTTTATTACTATTATTTATTTCGGAAAATGACTAAAAACAACTCATGTTCTAAATTGTCATTTTTACATTTCATCAGCAACAACTATCTACTAGGCCAAATATTGTTGTCATCGACTGCCTATATCTACTGTTAACGGCTAAAACAAACGGAGCCTTACATTCCGAACGAGGTCAAGTGTTTCTCATTTACCATTTAAGTATTGATGATTGGAATGTTGGCCTTTTCTCGTCATCATAAAACTAGGTAAGTTTGTACTAATTTGGAGACGGAGATGATGACGACGATGATGTGCTATTTGATTTCACTGCGTTTTTTTAGAGCTATTTGTTAGAATTTTCAAATTAAAATATTTTTATTAAATATTAACTTTAAATCATAAAATTAAATATATTAATATAAATAAAATTATAAATAATACACATAAACTTATAAAAAATTAATTTATCAAGTATTATAAGTAATTTTAATTAAATTTAATTTAAAATATATTAAAATATTTAATTTATTTTTTTTAAATTAAATTTTATATTTTATACAATCTTTTAAATAATTTTTAACATTTTTTTTTTTATAAAAGTAACACTTATCATTTTTTAATTTTCTCTTTTTAACTTGAGGAAGATAAATTGTCTCTTTTCTTTTTTAAATTGGTTGATTTTTGTTTTCATTTCTATTTTAACTTTCTAACTCATGAGATTGATATAATAATTCAATATTTTTTTCTTGTTTCTTCCTAAATGCATGAAATATTCAATTCATTAATATTTTATTTTTTTTTATAATGTTGCAATAAATTTGAAAATAGTTAATTCAAAATGAACTGTACCAAAAAAAAGTCGTTTATCATTAATGCTAAGGTCTCAAGTTTTGTTGCACAATTAATAATATCAATAATATGTTCTTTTATAATTTGTAACTCATTAAACTTGATTCATAGTAATAAATTATGTAATAAAAGTATTAATAAGTGATTTGTCTACAAAAGAGAACACCCTTTCTACAAACTGGAAATATTATTTTGCAACTTTTGTTTATAACTTATTATTTTGTTTTTACATTTAAAATATAATTTCTCATCCTCATTTTTTGAATATGTAATAGTAGTAGACTTATTAATAATACAAATCAAGATTCATAACACCTAAGTATAATAGACTTATTTATGTCATTTTGAGAAGTTTAATTCAACAAACAAAATAATAAATGAAAAATGCAAGTGTATCAAATTGATTGCATTACTATAAATGCTTATAATTAATCTTAAGTTAAATAAAACAATTAAAGTATGTTATAGTTTCTCTTTAGAAAAATCTTATAATACAATATTATAAGTAATATTATTAATTTTAATAAATAATTAAGTATTTTCAATCAAATATATAATATATTTAAATAAATAAATATATTTAATCAAGATATTAATATATCTCAATTATGTTATTAATTATAGAATAATAATTTATCTTTAAATAAATTTTGAAATTTTAATGATTAATAATATCAATTTGTTCAATTATTTTTTTATTTATGACTATTTCAATTAAATCATGAATAAATAATTTATTTATGCATGTCATTAAACATAGTTTTTCAGCTACTTTGTCGACTAACAAACTATAACAATAATACATGCATGTTGGTTTAAAAAATTCTTATTTAAGGAATTATAAATTTCAAACTATAATTATAACATATCCATTACATTAAATTTACTAATTTGATCATTTTGATAATTAACAAACTATAATCTTAATACATGCATATGAAAATACAACTTAATATTTATTAACATCAAACATCACAGCATTTAAGTTAAAATTTGCTAAGTACATGCTTTTGAATTTTAATAATGCATATGACTTATACACATTTAGACAAGATATGCAATTATAAAGTAAAAATCATAAATTTTGTAAAATATTTGACTATCTTTTAATTTGTAAAATATGAAATTTATAATTCCTTAAACAAACTGCCTTGTTCTTTTATCAAGTACCAAAATTTATAATTCCTTTAACATTAGTTTTCTTTAATACTAATAAAAAATTTCTTAGTCATATGCTAAATAGGAGTTTTATAATGTTGTTGTTGTGGTTATATTAAATAAATTTGTTAATTTGTTATATTTTGCCACTATTATATCGTTTTAGAGTTCTTATTTTGGATGTTGTTTCTTTAGTTGATGAATAAAAAATTCCTTTGCCATCAATATTCATGGTTTAAGTGAGAAAAAAAAGATATTCTTCTTTTTTTTGTTTTTTAAATTATATAAGAATTAAACAATAACATAAAGTCTTACTCTTTTTATAGAATGGAACAACAATCATTAATTAAATATGTATAATTTTTTATCATATATAAAATATATTTAATTTCAAAATATACAATTTAATATCATTTATTAGATTTCTTAAATAAGAAAATATTTATTTAATATTAATTTTAAATCTTAAAATTAAATATATTTATATAAATAATATCATAATAATATATTTAAATTAATAATTTTTTATTCTTATTTTTTATCAAATACTTTTTAGTTGAAATTTTTATATTTTATAAAAAAGAAATGAAAAATTTATAATTCAATATCTGAATTAAATTTGATATTATAATTCTCAATAATATAATAATTTAAAAATTATTTTTCACTAATTAAACTATATTTTAATTAAATTTTTAATAAAAATATTATCTAAAATTATTTTAATATGACTACTAGCATATTAAGTTGGCCTCTGTACGAGGTTCTAAAACTTGTTACGGTGACGTGACCACGCGAATGGTGGCCAACTTCATCGGTTATTATGGACAGCGGTGGAGAACTTCCACAGAATCTAGCCCATTGGAGGAGACATGAGAGCAAGGGTGACATTTCTCCTTTTAGCTGGAGGAGGTAAAATTGAGAATAAAAAGACGAAGACGGCAAAAGAATAGAAGACAAAGAACATGGTATGGTTTCTTAAAATTCTTATGCTTTGTTGGTGCCTAAAGAAAACAATATAGAAGCTAACCGTGAACCATGACCTAGCAGAAATTGAACTATAAACAACTGCAATGGCAATTAACTTGTTTTCGGCAGTTGGGTGAAGCTGAAAGGGATAGAATTGAAAGGTATGCAATTGGGCACATATTCTTTTTCATTGATAACGATGTAATACCCTCTTCTCCTATAGAAAACAAACAAAGCATAAAAACAGAGCATCTGTGGATGATAGCGTATAATCGGAGTGACAATATAACCCCATTAGTTTGGTCGCAAGTAATTCTTAGGTTATCCCCTTTTTCCCACGCCATCTTATGTGGAATCGTCTAATTAGCAAAATAAATGCTAAAAATCTTAAATAATTTTCGTACAAGGTGCAAATCCGAAGCATGCTTCTTTACTCTTGACCAAGTCATTGAAAAAATGACTGTCCAAGTCGCAACCAGTGGAAATTTGGATGCATTACGTTATGCGGGGCCCGGTATAATGACCATAAACTTTGTTAGGGTAGGCACTTTCGTCAGCGGGGAGGCAAAGTACATTAATTGAGTAAACGCCGACATGAAATCAATGGTTAACACCGATACCGTGCAACCGACCAATTAATTTAAGAAATTTCACCGGCCTCCAATGACACTTTGATAAATACTAAATAATAACTCATGCACGAAGGAGAAAGATTGTACATTTTCTTGTGTTAAAATAAAAATTTGTCCCAATTACTTCGATTTCAAGAAAATCGGGACTTGGAACTTCAGAGTTGAAACTTTGAAAACCGAGAAATCCAAGGTTTAAGTCTCACTTTTCACCATATAAAAACCGTAAGTTTCACGAGGATAAGAACTGAGATTTTTGGCAACAAAGAACATCCATAAGCAACTGTCCAATCTAGATAAATGATCCCAAGCTTAAAAACAAACGGGAAAAATGAAAAATGATGATGGGAAATAAAGGAATTACAGCATAAGAGGTATGTAGATGGTCCCCCATGCGCAACACAGACATGGCCTCATGTATAATCGATTTGACAAAAAAAAAAAAAAAAAAGTAATTAATGCCTTTCCGTCATGGGGATTAAGATTTCGGACTAGGAGTGAAGATTTTTATGTTAAAAAGAATAGGATATTCTATCATTTGAAGCATATATAAATTGTTTACTGTTGTTGGCGTTATATATATATATATATTTTTGGTACATCAAAACTAAAATTTGTATTGTTGTAAAAATTTGAAGGAGTTGAGGATTACGATATTTTAATTTCTTTAATTATCTCGATTGAGGATCTAAAAAATATTTTTAATAGCTGAATAAATAAGTTTTTTTTAATTATTCTGAAAATAACTACATTTTAACATTCAATTGTTGGTTTTTCTTATTCCAAACATGAAAGGAATCTAAACTGTAGGTACAGACGAAACATATATTAATGATACATTTTTTTTAAAAAAAAATATTAGAATAAAATTAGATTGAAAATTCATTGATTTGAATATTAATTTTTTTTTTTTTAATGTTAGAAGAAGATTATCAAAATAATTTTATTTGATAATATTTTCTTAGTGTGTCCATACCCTAGTCTTTTGTATATTTTATTTATTTATTTATTTATTAAAAATTTATTAAATTTTAAATTATAAAATTAAATAATTTTTTTCTCCTAATATATATATATCACTTTTTTAATTTAAAATTAAATATCTCAAATATATAAATTTTTATTGTTGGACGTCTCTTAAGGACTCTTGAATCATTTTTCAAGAGCTAAATATGTAAACACATAATTCTTTTTTTTCAACAAAAAAATACTAATTTGACAATATATATATAACGATAGTTAATACTATTAAAGGGGATGAAAATCCCACTCGCCGCCCACCTTTCATCACTCATCAACAATATCAAACAACCATTCGTAAGCTCCCACCATTCCGTGACGAGGACAACCTCCCTGATTGAGAGGACCACACTTTGCACTCTCTCTCTCTCTCTCTCTCCCTCACTCATCGAACATTACATTCTTGATATGCGGTCTCCACGGGCACGTCACAACACACAAGGAGGGCCACTTCTTGTTGCCCAACTCTTCCCTTTTCTCCCTTATCTTCTTTGTTTCTTGTTAAGCAACTCAAAATATATAGTCCTGAAAGAGAAAGGTAGATTATTGGTGTTTCTCTATCCTCTCAGTTTGGTCATCCTTAACTCTCTTTATCTCCATCATAAAATCTAAACATGTACATGTAGATATGTACACACATTCAAAACAAACGAGCAACAGAAAGAAAAGACATGAACTTGATGAAAGACTTCAAGTCTATGGCCAGAGAACTTGTTTAAGAACTTAATTAATTCCATTACACAATTTTTCCGATGGTTCTACGTATATATATATATATATATATATATATTTATGTTTCTTTTTTTTCTAAAATTCTAATACACCCAATATCTGTCTTTCCCTTGAGCCCGAAATTAATTTAGTTTTTCTCCGGCACAGATGTGGGTTCAACCGAAAGGGATCATAGAAGCATATATGTTGAAACTCGAAACTAATTAATCAAAAAAGAAAAGGAAGAAGAAGAAGAAGAAGAAGATTTACAAACAATTACCCTAAAACAGCATCTCCGATAGCTACTCTTGGTCGGAGTTTTCTGGGGATTTGTTTAAATCAGGTGTTTCCGAAGCAACTCGATTCGATGAGTTGTTAGCTGTTTGTAGGGCGTCGACTTTAGCCCCAACTTCGGTGGCTTTCTTGCGTATAGAAGCAGCCGACATGTCGCATAGCTCGTCTTCTTGGTATATCAAATCTGGGAAATTAAGCCTGGCAGAGGGTCCCCGGAGATAGAAAACGGCGGTGTCGTAGGCACGAGCGGCCGCAACGGGCGTCGAGTAGGAGCCAAGCCAAATTCTCGACCTCTTGTTGGGTTCCCTAATCTCCGCCACCCACTTGCCCCACTTCCTCATCCGTATGCCTCTGTACGGCTTCTCCTGCTGCTGCTGCTGCTGTTGTTGCTGACTATGATGAGGTTGCCGGTTGTTCTTGCCCTTCTCTGCGCTTGTTGTCGTTGATATTGAGGAGGTTGTGGAACTTGAACAACACTCCCCTTCCATGCTTGTTTTGATTTTTGTGTTTGTTTTTTCTATTTAATGAATAATAATACTTAAACTGCAAAAACTTTAAAACTTGCTTGTATTGTGGTTAAATCAAAAGAAGAAGAAGAACCCCAAAAGGATTCTGTTCTTCAATCCTCTCTATATATACTATTTAGAAAACTAGAACGGTTGCTTCACAAGCCACGTTTCGTTATATACACACGAACGGGGCAGGGAGGGGCAGAAGTAGGACGCATTAAGATTCCTACTTGGCTGCTAGTCTGTGTCTGCAGACGGCCGCCACGTCGATCTTCCTTTGTGATAAAGCCAAACTTGGCCGACAAAGTCCATCACCTCCATCCCCATACTTTTTCTATATACAATGATAATTTCCTTTTTTTTCAATTATTACGCAGCAACTAATACAATAAATATTTTTTTTCACTTTTTATCTTGATCCATTAACTATTTTTTTTTTTATCATTACAATATTATTCATATTATTTTATTAATTGTATTTAAGTGTCATTGACGCGTAAACTTTTCAGTAAATTTCAAATAAATTTAAAAATTTAGACAGTATCGAATCATTTGTGTTCTCTATACTTTACATACAATCTAATTAAATCTGTCAAGTACAAATCTTCACTGCTAAAAAGAAAAGGAAAAAGCCCACTCATAAAAAAAATTGCTCCCACCCCACTCCAACTGTAAACCCCACCCCACAAAGAAAAAAATAAATGCTTGTTTTGATTGTTTTTTTGAGTTCCTTGAGCCAAGAGTTTTAAATCTTAGTGAAACCGAAAGCTTAATTAACTCTACCAATCATATTCTTATTAAAAAAAAAACAAAAGACACCATCAACCTTTAATAATGGTATGCATGTTAATACTATCAAAACATGCTTTAGACATACATAGCCGTCTCAAAGATTTATTCCAGCTAATTAATTGACCAAAACGATAATCTAGAACTAGAAAATAGAGATCGCATACAAAAAAAAAAATCAGTTATAGATTTGCATGTGGTGCATGCAAACAAAAAAAGAAAACATATTTATTGAGATTTTTTCTTAATGCATTCCATAATTCTCCCGTGTTTGTGTATTTAGATAATTAAAATCCACAGTAAAAAGTCAAAATTATTAATTTAGCCGCACCTCGAAATAAAATAAAATAAAAAAATCACAGAGAGCCCACGTAGCGGCTTGTGAGCAAATGAGCGCCGACGTGGACGGTTACGCCTCTAGCACGCAAGCACTTCGACTCACCGCCAACAAGATAACGGTATTTACAAAGGTCACCGTTTGCATGTCATCAATCGAAAAAAGCTAATGCAATTGAACTCCGTCAAGAACAATCTGTCAATGTTGATTCCGGTTTGTGGGCATAGACGGGACACAGATTTCGAGGGTGGGAGAGTCGGTGGTGGATCAACTTGGTATGAAAGTGACTTTCCGTCTACGAAATAACAACTCATGGCAGTGTAAATAACAGATAGTACATGAATTAATGACGTTTTTTTTATTGTTTTGTCTTAAGAACGGGCCAGAGTTCATGAAAAGAAGGCGAAATAGGAAAAGTAGAATTCGAACTTTGTCTTCTTTTTTAATGGTAGGACCGATGATGACCAGCTACATTAAGACAGTTAGTAATTAATTATGTTAATCAACAATGTAAATTCATTCTTTAATTGCTGTATCAAGTATAATTCAAATAATTAATTTTAAAATATATTTAATTTATTTAAAAATAAAAATTAATTTTTTAATTAATTAATTTAATTTAAAATTAAAATTAATATTATATATACATCACGTTACATTGATTATAAGAGAAGTGAAATATTATTAAAATTAAAAAAATTATAAAATATAAAAAATATTATAATATGATATTAAAATTTTTATAAAAATAAAATTATAAATAAAATTTATAATAAAAAATTAAAATTTATTATCGATGATGATAATAATAATAATAATAATAATAATAATAATAATAATAATAATAATAATAATAATAATAATAATAATAATAATAATAATAATAAATAATAATAATAATAATAATAATAATAATAATAATAATAATAATAATAATAAATATGAAATATAAAAAAAAAAATATTATCATAAAAATTTTAATACACTAATAATCATTTACTAATTGATAATTTTAATATTTTATAATCTCTAAAATTTTAACATATATTTTATATTAATAATTTTCTAAAAAATATATATATATATTAATAATTTAAGTATTATTATAAATAATTTAATTTTTCTCATAAATTTTAAATATTTAATACTATTAAAATACATAAATTAATTATGTTTCATTATAATAATTATTATTATATTCTTATCATTACCATTAAATATATTTTTTATTAATTTTTTATATATAAGATTTATTTTTAGTATATATCATAATATATTTAATTATATTTATAATTATTTTTATATTTTTAAAAGATATTTTAGATATGTTATATATTATAAAAAGATAAAGGATAGGAATAGAATAAAAATAATATTACTTAAGAAAAGAGAACAATGATACTTTATTAAAATAAATATCATTCCCATAACTAAAAAAATTGAGAATGAAATTTCTATTAATTAAATATTACGAATGAAAATTACTCATTTTCATTTTTATTCTTGAGTTGAAAAATTTTAAACAAAGTCCCCCCCCCTCCACAGTAATTCAATTCTAATTTTAATACTAGAATTATTCTATAGAATGAGTACCTTTGAGTGATCTAATATATTGAATTGAATTATATTCAATGGCCAACTATTTTAGGTGAAAATTGTCAATTTTAGCACGCTAGTGAATTTTTTTAAATGGTGAGAAGTTAATTGAATTCTTTCGTGTACTTTGAAAGTCGTTCACACAAATATTTTGTGCGGATGCTTGTGGGATATAGATGGAGACTTTTTTTATTCATCTTTAAAAAAAAAATAAAATTATGGGAGACCTTTTTTCTGGTTGCATCTAAAGTAATGCAACATTATATGAGAATTTGATAGAACTGAGCCTCATCCTCTGCCAAAAAAATTTGCTGTTCTAGTTAATTAATCTAGAACTGATTTTTTTTTTAGGCCTTTTTTTTTTTTTTTTGGTTTTTTGAGCAATAGAACTGATTGGTTAACTAAGGCAGACTTTGTGCTAGACTCAGTTGACCAAATTATAGATAGAGGATTGTAAATTCTGCTCCTTTAACTTTAGCCCTTATTTAGACCTAAAAAATAGTCTTTACTGACTAAAGTTGCTTTTTATAATCGAATTCAGACAAAGTTGCCGACTGTCTGCTTAAGTTTTTATTACATTAATTTAAAGGGGTTTAACAATTACTTTAGTAGTTCCACAAAAAAAAAAAAAAAAAGCAAAGAGAGAGAGAGAGTGTGAGAGAACGATTACTTTAGTAATTATAAACATGAGAGTTTATTCTACATATATAACTGTTAGCTTTAATATTTTGTGTAGTTGTTTTAACTCTATATTCCCTTTATATTTAATTTTGTTTAACTTAGGGGTTAAATATTAGTGCTTGTAACATCTTATCTGACCTAAAAGTAAATACCGGTAAGCAGTGGATCACTATCTTGGGCCTAATGGGTTAAAAGAGATTGTTAGGGGGTGAAACAAAAATTAAAAAAAAGGGGGTTAAGTATTAACTTAGTTAAAAGTGATACGAAGGGGCGAAATTATTATTTTTCTAATTCTTTTCAAAAATTATAGGCCTCATAGTCACCACAATTAGTGTTCAAATTACATGGTGCGGAATAAAATTGTCAAGTAATCAAAGAGGTCTTCCAAACATTCCACCGTAAGGGCTGCATTTTTCAAGGCGGAAAATAATAAAAAGCATCTACAGAATTCCAGGATGGTGATGCGCTGCTGGCCAGTGTGTTGCCACCGCAGCTGCGAGATAAGTTTTTTCGACAATAAACAGTGTCGAGAAAAGATTAAATTGATTTAATACCTGCCGCACAAGCCGTAGATTAAAAAGCAGCTTTGTTTCACTTTTACAAATGATGACTAATAATAAAAACTGTTTCGCCCAGCCCCCGACCGCAAATAAGAATGCTGCTTTTGGACTTTGATGTACAAATATTATTATAAAAATTAAAAGAAGAGTTCATTGTAAGGAGCAAGGATTCTAAAATGCATATCATGTCAGCTCCTGCCTAATTGGCCGACTTGGCAATTCAGTCGGCAAGGGGATAATAATGGTTAAGTTGCCTATAATTTTCACAGACCGTCTTTCTTTTTTTTTTTTCAGAAAATCAAATACTTTTTCACAAAAATTGGTTGGTCAAATAGGTTTATGGAGAAAATTTTCCACTACCCAATTAATGACTCTAATTAAATAGTAGCAATACTCTGACTGAGATTTCTTGTCCTAACAATGGTTATGGTTTCAAGCCAGCGATGCATTTGCAGAGAGATACGGAAAAAGGGACACCCTCGAACAGCTACAGCCACAGTGGTTGGTTTGTTATCTTCCACTTCCAGTGTGCAATAATCTAGGATATGGACCTTGCCGCTGCTTGAAAGGTGGTCATGCGCAACAGCTACAGTGTCAATACAGAATATATGATACAAGATGCACTCCATACCATTGTACCGATGCTACACTCATCAGCAATTTTTGAGCAGATAATCGATCAGAAAATTAATGCTTGTATGTCGTAAAATTTTTTACAATGCCAAACAGTCAAGATTGCAGGAAGAACCCACTTAGGTTGTTTCAGCAAGGCTAGTTGATCTCAACTTCAGAGTTGTAAATGAAACATTAGCATCGATGAAAAAACGCGAGCCCGGATGTGGATAATCTGCCCAAAGTTGTGCTCATCAGCATTGAAACAGTTTAGATTCATTGTGTAGCTTTCTTATGTCAACATCACGGGAACATCCATCTATATGTCCTCTAAAGGCATTGAGGTCTTAATTGGAGTGCCAGCTCAGTGGAGCGTGCACCAGACCTCCATATTAGATAAGAACACCGGAGGACCCCAATTCAACTGAGGTGAAAGGACGTCAGTTTGTCTGAGACCGTGAACTACAGCTGAATCTTTCAAAAGATATTGTTGAGATCGATAAGCCTAAAGGTGAGATTATTGTAATTTATAAGGAAATTATTAAAATTAATTAATTATATATTATAATTTATTATTTTATATTTTAATATATTTTTATATTTAATTAATTATATTATTTATTAAATAAATATTATTTTTTATTTAAATATTAATTATTTTAATATATATTTTTTATAAAAAATTTAAAATTTAAAATTTGATTAAAATTAATAATATTATAAAAATTTTATTTTATCAAATTTTTATTTATAAAAAATTATTAAATAAAATTTTAAGTGATTTAAAAAAATTATTAAAACTTAAAGTTGATTAAATTTTAGAATCAGTTGATTTATAATATTAATTAATTAGTTAATAAATATAAATAAATAAATAAATAAATAATTAGATCAATTAATTAGACTTATAACTATAGTTGACTAGATATCAAAGAAGTTTCTAAAAGTGAAGAAACAAAGAATTTGGATTTTTCAACTAGATTATTACTTATAGTTAATTGGATAATGAAAGAAATGTGAAGTCAGAAATTATAAAAATTTTAAATCAGTCAAGTTGATCAGTGGTTGTAGTCGACTAGAGATAATTAAAGAGTTAAAAGTTTTAATGTTGTAAAAGTTATAGAAAAATTAATTTCATCAACCTAACTAACAGCTATGATAAACTAATATGACTAAACAAGTTGAAAGCAAAAACCTAAGAAGGTTACAAAAATTTTGGACCAATTGACTAGTCCAAATATTGCAATCAATCGATATCACAAAAAGAAATTTTCATATTTTAGAAATTGATTTTCTTTATAGAATGAAATTTGTCTCTAATGGCTAGTTTATTGTGTTTGTCTATAAAAAAGTGTTATAGAACCCTTTTGTAAAAAATGCAAAAAAAAAAAGAGTTATTCATTATATACATCTAGTAAAAAGAGAAAAGTGATCATAAGATAGAGATAAAGAGTAAGATTTTTAAGAGAAAAAAGTTGCAATTGTGAATGAGCAAGAGTGCTTTAAAGAGGATTGCTATAACGTAAGTCTCTAAGCTATGAAAAATTGTTTGTTCTTATGAAAGCTTTCTGGAAGATTTGTTATAGTTTAGGATAAAGTGACCTAATGTAAATGGTTGTCTACATCCTACAAAAAAAGAAAGAGTCTTAAGAGACAAACCTTAAAGAGTTAATATAGGTTTCTAGTTTGAGTCAAACCATTATAAATCATTATCCACGTTCTTTCTTCCCTTATCTTATTTACTTTTAATTATTTATATTGTTTGTTTTGTTATTTGTTATTAGTTATCTTGTTATTACTTTTGGAGTTAGGATTGATATTAAAGCTTGATCTTTATTTTACAAGCTTAAACTGTTAGAGTCGATCCATAACGTCCTTTATACTTATATGTCACATTGAAGGTGGAAATATCCTTAGATCCTTATCTTTAATGGCTCCAGCTATAACTATTAAAGAAATAAGATGATCATGTATATTTAATCATATGATTATAAACTTTGAGGAATAGTTAGAAATCACCCTAAGAAAGGCTTAGAAGCAAGTACTAGTAGGAAAAAGGATGAGACCGCCATCAAGTCCAAAAGATTCAAAATCCTTAAGTATCACTAAATACAATAAGAAATCTTTATGTAAGATAACAAAGGAGATTTAGGACAAACTCAAAGTCATTTATAAGGGCACAACACAAGAAAAGGATACAAAGATTAACTTGCTTATATGTAAATATGAGCTCTTTAAGATGAGAAGTAATGAGACAATCTTAAAGATGTATACAAGGTTCAACAACATCATTAATTCACCTCACAACCTTAAAAAAGAGATCGAGATGATTAATCTTGTAAGTAAGATATTAAGATTACTTTGAGAGTCTTAGAATTCTAAGGCAATAATAATCATTAAATCTAAAGGCCTAAACACCTTAGACTTAGATAAGTTGATAGGATTACTACTAACCCATAAGATGACCTTTATAAAGAAGGTTAATGAACAAAAGAAAAGAGGATGATGATGATGATGATGATAAGAGTGATTATTACACTAAAAAGGATGAAGAAAATCTTACCATTTTAATTAAAAGGGTTACATAATTTTCAAGATACAAGAACCAAAGTGGCATGAGAACCTTTAAGAGCAATTAAAACAAGGATAAAATCATGTGTTACCATTATGACAAACTTGGTCACATTACTCATAACTATCCTACAAAGAAGAAGAAAGACGTAAAGCCACTAAGGAAAGCCCTTAAAGTTACTTAGCATTCATGATTACTATACCCCTCATAATATAAGTCTTTAATTAATGAATTGTATGACACTCTAGATTACATGGGTAGAAAACTTAATGACATGGTTATCAAGAATAAGACTTTTCATGCTAATCATGTCTATATAAATGATGAAATTGGATCCTTGAAAAGTGAAAATGCTTCACTTAAAAATGAGAATGTTCTTTAAAAGATAAGAATACTTCTCTAAGAGATGATGTCAAGTCACTCATTGAAAAGAATAGTGAGTTAAACAATATTTGTAATAAGAAAAGATTTATAAAACTCTTAGATGACAACATTCATCTTGAGAGAGAAGTTTTAAAACTTTAAAAGTCTCTCTTTAAGTTTGCTACAAGCACAAACAAACTAAACATGTTTCTTGATTCTTAGAGACCTTAAGGTGAGAAAAAGGGTTTAAGTTATGCATCTTATGCATATCAATCGAAAGAATCTCAAGGCAAGACAACTTATGCTTTCACACATGCATATACATCTAGTAATGCATTACTTAAGAATGTTCATGCATCATATCATGGAAGAAAAGCATTAAGCAAGTATGCATCTATATTTACAAGACACACACAAAAGTTTAGAGCATCTCATTGGCATATACATTCTTATAATAGATAGCATGATCATGATAAATATGATTCTCATGCTTATTGATTAATGCTAAAGATCATGTTAAATGTAATTTTTATGGTGACTATGGTCACATGCACTATAACTTGAGATGAAGCCTAGATAGTTATCCTTATGTAGGTGTGAGAGGCACCAAAGCAAACATTTAAGGACTCAAGAAAATTTGGATACCTAAATATAAATGAATTATATGTAAGTATGTCTTAAGAGTAGTGTGAGGAAAGACGAATGACATCTAGATAATGGCTACTCTAAACACATGATAGGGAATCTTGACAACTTTATCTCCTTTAATAAAATTAATGGTAAAATAATAATGTTTGGAAACATGCCAAAGTGAAGAATCATGGATATGACATCAAAAGTTGGGGTCATGTAAGTATGAAACAACTATATAAACTTAATCAACATAAACTTTATAAAAGGTCTTTTAGGTAAAATTTTAAAAGGATAAAGTGTGTGATGCATGTTAAAAGGGTAAGCAAAGAAAAGCTCCTTCAAGAGTAAAAAGGTTGAATTTACTTTTTTCCCCTTACAAGTATTGCATGTAGACTAGTTTGGTCTTACTTGTGTTTCATTTTTAGGTGGTAAGTTATAAACATATATCATTGTAAATGATTGTAGTAGGTTTGCATAGGTTGCATTCCTTACTTACAAAGACGAGCACTTAAAGATCTTTAAGGGTATTTGTAAGTATAAAATGAAAAAAGGTATTGTATCACTTCAATAAAAAGTGATCATAACTGTGAGTTTGATAATAAAGACTTTGAGAATTTTTACAATTCTCAAAGTATATTCCATCACAAGTTTAAATGATGGATTATGAAATTTCATATTTCTAGGTAGTATTTTATGCACTCGTTGCTAGTTTTCATTGCACATAAAGAAATGAGAAGAACAAGAGAAGGACAACCATTAAAATTGTATCACATGACACATGCACAAAATCTCTACCTAATTAATATAAAAGTATCAAGTTATTTATTGATTTCCCATAACTATCCTTTGATATATAAATATCTCCCTATATAATAGTCAAATCTATCCTCATGAGAAACTTATAAAATCATTGTTAAAAGTAGATATAATTGTAAAGAAAATTTTGTGAGAAGTATAAAGTTGTATATCAAGAGAATAAAAGCTTGAGAAATATGTTTGTGCAAATATTTTGTAACAAAGTCATATATTTTTATAAGGAAGTGATCAAGAATCACATTATTATTATAGTTGATCTCTTCCCTGATGAGGCGTTTGTTAGTAGATTTGAAACTCTTACAATAGTAGCATTAAAGAGAAATGTAAAACAAAAATTTTAAATTATTGTAAATCATTATATTTTACTCTTTTTATTTTCAATTACTTTTATTATTATACAAGTTCACATACTTAACAATTTTTCACTATAATATATTTTAATTTTTTTACAATTTTTTTAATATAATTAATTATTAATTTTATAAATTAAATTTAATTAATTTATTTTTTATCTCTAACTAATATAAATATTTAGATAAATTTTTATAATTATATTAATTTATTTACACATTATATTAATTTTTTTGTTATAATTATTTTATTTATTATGCTACACATATTATAGGTATATAATTTTTGTCAACTCAATTTATTCTTTCTTGGATATGTTGAAACTAATAGATATTAAATAAGATTACTATCACATGCCCTAAAAAATAGAAAAAATAGTAGAAGAAGAAGAAGAAGAAGAATATTCCATCACAAGTTTAAATGATGGACTGTGAAATTTCATATTTCTGGCTGTTATTTTGTGCACTCGTTGCTAATTTTCATTGCACGTAAAGAAATGAGAAGAACAAGAGGAGGACGACCATTAAAATTGTAGCACACGGCACACGCACAAATCTCTACCTAATTAATATAAAAGTATCAAGTTGTTTGTTAATTTCCGGTAACTATCCTACATATTATTCTTAAGCAGATGGCTGGTCATGTCATGTATACAATGTTGTTAGAATGAACAGTTGATGCTTGGAAAGCAAGGCTGTACCGGATTGGTCCCACTAATCCACCCAGCTGATTTGCGTTCATTTTTTATTTATCTTGCCCAGTTTAAGAAATTAAGCCTATGCCCTTGATGGAGCTAGCATAAGCCGTAATCACAAATTATTATTATTGTTTTTATTTGTTTTGGATAAGTGAACATTATTATTATTATTTTTTTTTTAAGGAGAGATGGAGGTTTTTTTTTCCAACTTATCTCATAGGCTCCTTTCATTAGGCTAAAGTTTAATAACTACAAAATTTATTGATATTAATATGTTGGAAATTCATATTGATACGATTCGGTAGAATTCATAATCAAAATATGTTCCATCAGGTTGCATCTTGTGTAAAAAGCAGGTTAAAGTGTGACAACTTTGTTAGGATTGAAGGTACAAGACCATAGATGGCCATAGTAATCCTGTAGGACCTGGGAAAAAGCAAGCAAATTCTCTTACGGATCTAGAATATAAAAAAGTGCTCCTTTCGTGTCCTTTGTCTACATTGTCCAACTAATAGGGGGATCATCATCGATCGTCCAAACGTCTCAACATTGGCTTTCATAACATGTACAATATTCGAAATCATTAAATTAACTTCAATTATGGATGATTTGCGTTTCATGCAAATGATGCAATAGCAGGTGACTTGCATTCTAATTATATACGTAGCTTGCTGTCTTATTCACAAACTCCCCAAATTGATCTCTAT
The DNA here is from genome assembly GCA_037832345.1 of Rhizophora mangle. NCBI lineage: Eukaryota > Viridiplantae > Streptophyta > Magnoliopsida > Malpighiales > Rhizophoraceae > Rhizophora > Rhizophora mangle. The sequence goes on from JBAPLJ010001533.1 coordinate 241,737, forward strand.
CGGCGTTGGGCCACTTCAGTGAAGGGGCAACCAACCGCCTAAAATGATACACACACACACACATATATGTATAGATAGCAAAGCTCGGTGACCCCCACGCCGAGATGTTTTCACATAACCCGCTAGGAGAGCCCACATGAATAAGACGAAAGTGACGTAACCTAGAAGTAAAGAAAAGAAATGAAAAGAAAAACACAAAACCATATTTTTCTTGGAACAGGGCTGAAATGTTGTCTATATGCCTTACGTCAAAAATTTGTGTATCAGCAACCAGCATTATGAAAATAATGATCATGCCACAAAACTAATTAATATACAAACGAGAACTGATAACAACAACACAACCGCCTTTAATCTGTTTGAAGCGAAATTTTCCATGGAAGAAATATGCTGCCAAGCTAATTCCATTTATTTGAAGATCAATGGGTACGTGTTGTAACTATATACCTTGATTGCATTATTCTTCAGATGCCTAATTGGACATAGTGGCCGTTGTTATTCTGAATTGGATTCATCCCGGTCATATAATAATTTAGTCTGTCTCGTTCATCTTGCATCAGTTGATCCCCCCGGGGGGGGGGGGGGAAGGGATTTTATCACTCTTCATCAACTAGCTGCTGCTATAAAAAATTTTAATCTTTTAACTGAAAGGTTAGTTGCAAATTGAAGAACTTAAGAGTACGATTCTGTAACCCCATATCCAAACCGGTATGGTAGTTAATTTTATTTCGGCGATTGACAAAAAATGCAAGGACTTCCATGAGTTTGAATCTCTCTTTTATATGTATTTATTGGATCTCTTCTCACTTGGATCGACTTTTCAGTTTTTTAACTTGTGGGTGTCCCATTTATCTGCACTGGAATTCGACATAGAAGGTGCCATGAAAACTGGCAATGATCGATGGAGGACCTTTCCAATTATCGTTTTTAATAGTGAGGCTACAAATATTGAACCATTAAATTACTCCCACGGCGTATATAATTAAGTTGCTGATTATTCCATGGGCTTTTTCTCATCAAATGGACCAATTTAATGGTTACGAGTTCCATCTAAGAGTTGGTTTTGGGGGAAGGGGGTGGGTGGGGAACAAGAAGAAGAAAAGTTCCTTCTAAGATAAATATGTTATTCACTGAGCATTACTTGAATCAAACACTATCAATTTTATAATTTTATCAATTGCTCGTTATAATTTATGGTTAAGTTGATTATCCCTCATGGCATAATAGGTGTCCTAATTAAAAGATTACGAAAAAGTTAAAAAAAAAAAACTACAAACAAACGAACTTGATGCATCACTTTGTCAATCAAAGAGATCATATTTCCTTTTAGCCATTCTTTTTCCATTTCTCAATTTTTGTTTAGTTAATTGGACAGGCCAACAAAATCTAATTGACAACGACCTCAACTAGGGGCTCAGCCGATGGTCTAACTTTGTGATTAGACTTGCAAAATAAGATGAAACTTGATCTGAAGGTGCTTTTCAACATCAGCACTTCAATATTCGAGTCAGTATGTATAAGAATGATTTTATAAAGAAGAAGGTGAATCCCTTCTGTAGAGTCGTATGCAGTGCTTGAATTTGTTGAAAGAAGTCTTGGCTGACTAGAGTGGATCTCTGACTTTTATATATGTTCCCATAATGAGTTTTTAATGTTGGAAGGATTGATGAGATCCTTGGGACTTCCATAATCTGGAAGTCCTAGTTGCCTCCTCCTCCTCCCCTTTCAACTCAACTTGAGGTCCCCTTGGACAATGAAAAGGTTCGGTTGAACCTTTAACTGATGAAGATAAAGCAAGTCAGTACAACACCTCCAAAGAAACTGATGGCTCACCCTTGACATATTCTAGATTTAAATTTGCTACTGAAGAAGCTTTCAAGCTGTATGAGGAGAAGTTTATGTATATTAAAGTATTGCGTGGAAGACCCACTGAAAATTCATCTTGGAAGGTGCTTCTTGACCAAACTTTTCTTGATAATTTTATTGCACAAAAATAGTTGAATTTTATTAATCTGAATTGTGTTTACCATCTTGATATGGTGAAGATTTTTTTGCCAATATTATAGAGTATTTGATGAGAGGATAGTATCTTATGTTAGTAGAACTAATGTTGTGCTGAAATCAAAGGCGATTGCATATATTTTCTTTGTTTCTAATACTGGTGGTGAGATCAATTTCCATAGGGGTGGATTAGAGATAGATTTTTAGCCCTTGAGCAATTGAAAGCTGTCTTGAAGATTAAGTTGATGATGAGGGAAACATTTTTTTTTTTTTTTATGAGAATGGAGAAGCTCCAATCCCAAATAGTCAAAAACCTAAGAAAGCTAGTGTCATGCCAGTGAAAGCACATGTTTTGCGAAGAATCATTGTTGGTGATATATCTTAAGAAGTTGGCACATAGATCACTTGTTTTATACTGATATGTGCATCTTGACTTATGTAATCAACTGGGAACCTTCCTATATTGGGCATGCATTCTCTGAGGATCACGTAGAGTCAAAGAGTTCATGGCATAATGAAACTAAAGGTTTAAACACCTCATTTCCGAGATATCAATGAGCCAACGAAATTCTTACCATACAAAAAATGAAATTCAAGAGCTCCAACTCACATATAGCCGACCATACACAATGAAGCTGAGATAATTTACTTGCCATAAAAATTCAAAGCTCATGGCAAATAAGGCAACGAAGCAAAGGCACAGCAATGGTTACAAAGAATTTTCCAACACTAGTAATAAATTTTATATTTGTTTTGCAATTGATGATCATAAGGTGGGTCGTCCTCTCTGTTTTTTTTTTTTAATTATTATTTTTATTTTAACTTGCTCTTTCATGAACGCCCCGCTCTGCAGAAACGAGTTTGCAATACTAGCCCATGCTTGTCATTTCTGTCGTCCTTAAATTGGTTGGCTTTCCAACGCCAACTGTACCATTACGTGGTCTGCCCGACAGAGAATCTGTGGCTCTGATTCACTCAAAATTCGGTTCCATCCACTCGAATTAGGCTAATAGAGTGGGCTGGGAGACCCGCATGTGATGGCTCAAAAGGCCCAAGTGCTATGTCCAAGATTTTGTTGTCACCTGGTTTCTCACACGTTCCTGTCCTGCCAGGTATTACGAATGCCAAAAACTTTGTTTGCTATTTATATTCTCTGCAAATAAGCATAGAAAATTTATCTTTTCTATGAATTTTCGGCATTCGATAGCAATTTTAGCCAGCGATACGATTCCAGCACAGAAACAATGTCTTGTACTCCTCTTTGTTCATTTTTCATAAGAGTGAACATTTTTCATTTTCATCACGTAAGGCGTAATGATAAACTAGTTACAGCAATCCTACTCTTTGTTAACCACTCTTCCTGTCCTAATTTTTTTTTTATTTTGCGCAACAAAAAGAAGTATCCTTCTTTTCATTTACAATTACATCTCTCTCTCTCTAATTAAGTGAATTGAACCCATATACATTATTTCTAATGGGGTCTCATGTTGGTTCACACTAATTAACTAAGAAAGCTAAAGGAGAGACGTAAGTTATGACTTCTCAACTCCATCAGAAGAAAAAAAATGCCACCTTCTTGAATTCTTGCACTCTTTGTCTTGGCTCAAGGCCACTAGGCAGCTCCCTACCCTCTCTTGAGCCAGTCTAGTCCACGTCCACGCCGTCCTGTTATCTCTTCCTCCTTCCTTATAATTGAGTTATAACCTCTTCTTCTTTTCTTTTCTGTCTCCTTACAAGAATTTCCTGTATAATCAAAGTAAAGTAACAGAAATGAGGTCTTCAGAAAAAGAGAGGGAAAAAAGAAAGAACAGAAATTGTAAAGGAAAGTAAGAGAAGAAATACTTGTATGGACACCTATTCTGTTGGCGGAAGGGTCCACTGTAATATTGGCCATCCTTCTCCTCGTATTCGGTTGCCGATGTTTCTGTTTCAAAGAATGTGATTCGACGAGAAGCCTAGCTGGAAACTTGCAGACTGGGAACGGAAGGCTTCACCAAGGGAGTCTAAATCAACATCAGATTCAATCAAACGGCAAAACAAGAGGAAATCTTAACGTCTTTAGGCGTGGGGTGTCAACAAAATGTTTGTTCAATTGGGCCGATCATCCATCTCTTATCAAAGACGCGTTTGAGAATGGATGGTCAAGATTTGCTTTCAAAGGCTACAAGCCATCATCTCCGTCTTCACAGTCACCACTGTTGTCGCCTGCATTTGCTGATTATGGAAATAAAGCAGAGCCGGAGGTAACCTGGGAGGTGTCTCAAGGATCAGCTGATTTCATGCAGAAGATTAGGCTGAATTCGGGTTTAATAAAGAAGGTCAATGTAAATAGTCCTGTAATTCTGCTGCCTCTGTGATCAGGACTGCTTTGCTTTTACCAGGGCCTCCCCTGGGGAGTTCAGCTTTTCCCCCATGAGGCCTATTTTAAGATCACAATCCTGTATTGTCAGGGCTGTGATGATCGTGAGTCTGTTGCCAAGGCTGAGGAAGATGAAAGGATTAAACTTACCCGAGAAAATTCTGATATTAAACAGAATTCATCAGAAACTTCACTACTTGCTGGGGTTGTGGAATTGGAGCTGGATGGTAAAGATGATGGCAAAGACATAGCAGTTGTGGTATCTTTCGGTGTCGCTACAGGTGGATCCCTTCCTTTGAATCTCCCTGGAGGCTATCCTGGTTCGACTGAATTCAATTCGAATGGCTCTGTTTATATTGATGGTAAATTCTCCGCGCCATCTCCTTTCATTGTCAGCCCTTTTTTTCAATCAAGTTCAAAATTTTATATTATCAGTCTGGAGAGGGATATTATCTGGGTCTAAATTCTAGATATATGGACCGTAATTTTCTGATCTTGTTCTCTGCATTGGCAATAAAAGCAAACAGCTCCCAATAGACGAGCATTTTTCCCTTAAATATTTCCCATAACATAACACTGATAAAAGGTACAATGGGATGGTGCCCACTGCGTGATAATAAGTGTGAGTTATAAATGAAATATTATTTTTATTAACCTATATAATTTTATCAATTTCTTATCAAGTGACTTTATTCAGTGAAAAGTTATTTACATTAATAAAAATAATATTTATAATAAATTTAAAAGAATTTTTTTGTAAATCTCTATCCTAGTAGATCTTCAAGCATTGTTTTGCGCCAACAAGACATCAAGACATCAAGCATGATTAACAATTTTTCAGGGTAATCATCAAATATTACGTTTGTACCCAAGAAAGGATTACCTTTGTAAACATCATACAACCAACAGATATGTTCATAGTTAATAAACTCAGCCCAAACTAATAAATCAAATTCAAGATTAGTTTTCTTCGTTCAAAAATTAGGTTGGTTCACCCATTTGAATTGATCTAATCAATTTAACAGTCAACTAGATTATTTATACTTATTTTTTTTATTTTTCTCAATTTATTTTTTATTTTAAAATGTAATGTTAAAATATTTTATATTATAAGATTTAAAATAAAAATATTCAAAATATTAAATTAAATATTTAATATAATTTAAAATTATTTTATATAATATTTAATATTATATTTATATTTTTTATTAAGATAATTAATTTATCATAAAATATTAAATAAATAAGTATAATTTAATTTTTATATTTATATAAAAAAAAAAGGTCATTTATTAGTTTCACAAGGCCATGTGAACCGAAGAAAAGGAAGCATACCTGAAACCCCTGAAAATTGGACGTGTGTGTATTCATCAAAAGAATCCTTAACCCTTGAAAAGGAGAATCAGTTGGAAAAACAACAAAACAATGCAGAAAGAGGGAGAGCTGTTCCGAGTAAATGGCAAGAAAATCGCTAGTGCTCTCAACCAACCCACCGTATTTCAACGCGACTTTCTCATTCAGATCTTTTCACCAACTATCAGGTGTTGAATCTCTATCAACCTTGCTCCACGACAAATTAAGCTATCTTTCTCTCTCTATCTCCGTTTAGAAATTAGAGTCATCCATGGATTCAAGAGAAAAACAAATTCATGTGATGTTCCTGCCTTACATGGCACCAGGCCATATGATGCCAATGATAGACATGGCTAGGCTGTTTGCCGCCAACGACGTTAAAGTCACCATAATTACCACCACAACTAACGCCATTCGCTTCAAGAATGCCATCAATCGGGACATCAAATCTGGTCGTAGGATTTCCCTGGAAACTCTCCCTTTTCCTTACAAAGAGGCTGGCCTGCCCCATGGTTGCGAAAATTTATCCTCCGCACCCACCCCAGAATCCACCAAGAAACTCTTTCATGGCATAGGTTTGCTCCAGCCGCAAATTGAATACTTATTCTTGAGACATCGCCCCGACTGCATTGCATCGGATTATCTTTTCCCATGGACCGTAGAAGTGGCCATTGAACTTGGAATTCCAAGGCTTGCCTTTAGCGGCAGCGGATTCTTCAATCTGTGTGTAGCTAACAGCATTGATCGTTATCAACCACACAATGATGTTACTTCCGAGACAGAATTTTTTGTTGTCCCAGGCCTGCCTGACGAAGTAAGACTCACAAGATCGCAATTGCCTGATATTGTGAAAGCCAAAACCGAATTCTCAGCTTTGTTTGAGAAACTTAAGGAGGCTGAAAGGAAAAGTTTTGGAGTGCTAATGAACAGCTATTATGAGTTGGAGCCAGCCTATGCCGATCATTTCATAAAAGCCACGGGAATAAAGGCATGGCACCTAGGTCCTGTATCTCTGTTCAATAGAGATGCTGAAGATAAAATCGAAAGAGGGGATCAAACATCAATATGCAAACACAGCTGCTTGATTTGGCTTGATTCCAAGAAGCCGAATTCTGTTCTCTACGTCTGTTTTGGAAGTCTGACCAGATTCAGCAAGTGTCAAACATCAGAGATTGCCAGTGCACTAGAAGATTCCGGCCACTCGTTTGTTTGGGTCGTTGGAAAAGTTCTAAAGCCTAACGATGACCTTGACGACAAAAATGACGAGGATAAGCAGCTAGATCAGCAGCAAGAATGGTGGGTTCCAGAGGGGTTTGAAGACAGAATCGGGAGAAGTGGCAAAGGCCTGATTGTTAGGGGGTGGGCTCCGCAAGTTCTGATACTGGAGCATCCATCAATTGGAGGGTTTTTGACTCACTGTGGGTGGAATTCCATTCTAGAAGGACTGTGTGCCGGAGTGCCCTTGGTCACCTGGCCCATTTTTGCAGAGCAATTTTACAATGAGAAGCTGATAACCCAGGTGCTTAAAGTTGGAGTCCCAGTGGGCAATGAAACTTGGAAAGTGTGGGCAACTGAGGAATCACCAATAATAAGGAGACACCAAATTGAGAAGGCTGTGCAAACCGTGATGGATGATACACAAAAATCAAAGGAGATGAAAAGAGGAGCAAATCGCTTAGCAGAATTAGCCAAGACGGCAGTTCAGGAAAATGGGTCGTCTTTCAATGATGTTAAAGCCCTGATTAATGATATTAGAATTTACAAGAGTAGTAAAATACAATGAACAGAAATTGTGGGCTAGGAATCATTGGAGCGGGAAAATCAACACTTCAAATCACCTTGCCTTGAAGCCGACAATTGTGTAGCATCAATGAGCACAGACCTTCCACAAGGCAATGCGGAAAGTTTTCAATATGCATATGAATAATCATTTCTTGTACTCCTGGAATACAATTTTCTATCACTTAGTATCTGTCAAAAGCGTTCTTCCTCCATGGAATCAGAAGTCCACAGCTTTTGCTCAGATGAGCCAAGAAACCTCTATTAAAAAGCTGCAGGAATAATAAGAAGGTTTATAGAACCATGCATTCTAGGAGTACTCTGTTCTACAACAGATTACAAAGATCTTACCACAAAATGTTGTTATCACTCACATCACTATAATTTATAAGATAATTTAACTGCTACAACTGTGTGGACATGGCATAACTGCTCATATAGGGTAACAAACTTCAGCCATTCGCCTCTCTTCCCCCCAATCATAAATCAAGAATATGAAAGTTGTTCTGACCACATCTGGCAAATTGGGTGATGAAGAACAATCATGCAGTCAAATGCAGTAGAAGTAGGACAACAGTATGCTGAATTGGAAAGTGTTGGAAGCTCACCATATTAACAGTATGTTGAATCCCCATCCCATAATCCTGCATGTCAGACTTTGCTACACCAGAATGCATAGTGCTCATCTTTACGATGGTTACTGACAAGACCGCCACATTGTAGACAGATGAAGCTGCTCCCATCAGAGAATGCATCCAACACAATTTGCATCCTTCCCGTTTCGGCTAGTATAGAGTTTCCATTAACATCTATAACTGAAGAACTGCCTACAGCAGCTGGCATGGGATCATTTTCCAGAGGCTGGGCTTCGGCAATTGCACACTCAGCAAACAAAGCAGCCAGCTGATCCACAGCAGTGTTCTCTCGCAGTCTGTTTCTGTAAAGCTCTCGTGCGCGATGCAGGGACTGAAACACAGCCTCTTCCCCACCTTGTGTCCGCATTGCCATCACCACCTGTTCAAATCATTGGCTAAGTACTTGAACCTAAATTCTATCCTGAGTTCTGATAACAAGTAACTGCCCATAGATCCCTTTCCTCTACCTTTCTTCTCAGTTACCAATGCTTGTTATCAAACCAAACCAAACCAAATCAATCATTTGTCAAACATTATAGAGAAGATTTTTATTTTTCCATGTTCAAACCGTACATTTTTCTTTTAGTGTTGGGGGCTACGACATCGAAAATTGAACTCATTTCTATATGTCCTGAGGGTCCGAGCACCATTCGACAAGGCTGATTGGTGACCAAGGCTATGTTCTATGAATTCACCAACTGCTCCGTACAAGAAACCAAGAAAAGAAAAATAAATAAATAAACAAGAAAAAAATTAAATCCATTGTTATCAAAGAAACTAATCAATTTATCTCAAAAAAAATAATAATCAATTATTCTTTTTGCGTTAATATAAGTTTCTGGGGAAAAAAAATACAAACTATATTATGCCAAAAAAAAAAAAAGGTTCAAATAAACAACTTTGGATGATAAACCGAAGATTGATAGAGAAGGGCAAAAAACAAAATATGGACATCTTAAGCAAGAAAAAAAGAAAAAGAACGAATAATAGAGAAGAATGAAGGGTAATCACCGCTTGGAGAGCCTGAGAAGGATTTCCTTGGTTGATGAGCAGACGGGCAAATACGAGTAACTCTCTAGCGGCGTAGTTTCGGTCTTGTTGGTGAGGGGCGGCGGCCACGGCCTCCCTCTCCGTCATCTCGGCGTCATTATGATCCATTGGCGTCTCAGCGTGGCATTACAAAAGCCACCAAGACTTCTCTATAATCTCAAATTCGGGTGGCTTTCAGTTTCATTTCCACATCTGCAGGTGTATATTGGAAGGAATTACCTTATAATTTGGAAACTGATTAGGATATCTTTTTCTTTTTTAAAGTAACTAGGAGAGTGTTTTCAAAATTAAATTTATCCAATTGAACGGAGAAAATTAAAATTTATATTTTAATTTATTTTATTTTGTTTTTTAAAATATTAATTTTAAAAATTAATAATTAAATTATAAATTATCAAATAATTCACTTTACTTAATTAAATTTTAAATTTTATAAAATAATAAAATAATATTTTTTATAATTTAATTTTTAAAAATTATATTATTTTACAATTTTAAAAAATTATAACTTATAAAAATAAAAAAATATTTATATTAAATTATTTTATTTTTTAACATTTAATAAATCATTTAATTCTTAAAACTTTAAACTAGCCTATATACTAGAGGATTCTAGCAAATTCTTTCTTGCAATGGTGAGCTTTTGTTTTTTGTCCTCTTTCCCAGATATTCAAGTTCGAGCTGTGCTGAGGCGTCGTGATTAGACTGTCTGTATGGGCTTGCTCTTGCTCTATATGGTATCTGATTGATAAAGTTATTAGGCTGCATTTTGGGCCCTAAGATCAAACCTACAGCACACACTTTCCTGACTTTATTTGTTGGAACAAGAAGAGGTGTTGGGATTGCCTAGGCATATGACCCCACTCTGGTTCGGTTTCGGCTCTAATTTGGTCCAAACCATCAATTTCCGAATTGTTTTGGGATGGCTTTGATTTGATCTCGAGCAGCCAATTGATTGATGGAATAACAAGGAATGGAGGCCTTGGGGCTTCAACTTTCCTATCAGCAGTGTGAGAGGAGCATTAGATCTATTATCACTGAAGGCCATAACCACCCCTGTTCTTTTTTTTTTTTTTCCTTTTGTTTTTTTTTTGTGGGTGTGAATCAAAGCTAGAAAATGGTTTAGAACTTAAATTTCGGGATTACCTAGAAAATGGTTTCAGAGTCCAGAACAATATTTGACCCCGAGCTAAAATGCCCATCCTACTCAGAAACCACCTGGAATTCAAATACATTGGGTAGAATACAGCTTATCAAAACCACAACTGGCTTCTTGGACTTTGCGCTGTATCCGCTGTACTAGGCGGCCGTGGTTCACTTGAACTCTTATAGTCAATCATAGACCAACGAAAATTATATACCAGAAAATCTAAATTGAATTTTCAAACTTGAAAATTAAATTTTTTTTAAAAAAAAAAAAAAAAAGAAAAAATAGAAAAAGAGACAGAGTGAATAAACTAATACCTTAGATACCTTCTCTCTCTAGTAATGCAGCAGAGGGTCAACTATGCCATACAAAGGCACATCCTCCATAAAGAAATGTAATATTCTTATCTGTCCCATTGACCCCCAAATGCGCGCATAAAAAACGCACCGAACATGACATGAGTGGATTTCGGAGCAAAAATAAAGTGGGCAACCGTGGAAGATCCACTATGAAAATTAAAAATATATATATAAAAATTTGTATAAAATAATAAAAACCCCACTACTTGCATGATTCAACTTCCACCAAATCCACAGTTTCTACACCATTCTCTATTTTCTGTCTATCACTTCATTTTCTAGACAAAAGTCTTTCCTCCAACGGAAACAAGGACCAAAAACAAGGGGAATCCTATTAAGCCCACTGACGTTGGCCATTGAAGCACCAGCACCACCGAAACTGTGACTTGAGTAGGTTGAGATTGAACTTGGAAAAACTCTACGCCAAGCCGTTGGATGAGTTGACTAAGAAGATTCAAGAATTGGAGGAGCAGCGCCATCAGCGACGGAGATCGAGTGATTGTGTTCGCCTTCATAGGTGACAATCAGCATCATTTCATCATCCGCTGCACGCTCTACATGTTTGCGCGCAGGGCAGCCCCTCATGCTACTGCATTTATAATACCCCCTGAGAGATCGAAACAATAACAAGCAACATCAGTGAACACACACGCCGATTGCACTGATAGACCAATAATTTCTTCATCGATTCAATTGATAATCAACACGAGTCCAAAAGATTGCAAACAGGAATAAAAGAACAAGGAAAATTAATAAAGCATAGATGGCAAACGTAAGCACCTTGGATGAGGGGAACCTTTGATGGGTTTTTGCCCGTACTTTCTCCAGGAATACTCATCAGGTGGAATATCAGCAATCTTGCTGCTGATTGCAGGCACCTTGACCACCCTTTTCATTCTTGTCCTCCTGCTCCATTCAATCAACACAAGTTGAAGTCAAAACAATCAACTTCTACAAAGAAACTTTCAAGCTTTGACCAAAATTAGGAATTTGATAATGACTAAATGCTTTAGAGGACGAACCTTTTCCGGGAGCAATGGCAGTGAGCAGAAGAAGTTCCACACTTGAGGGCTGCACCATCCATGGAATTACACTTTCTCTTGAGTGAAGAAGAGGAAAGAGGTGGTCTTCCAGAAGATGAGACAGGTCGGGGATGGGTAAACTGAAAACCAGAGGACATTGAATGATGTACACTTGTTTCCCCTGTTAAAGAAGACATGAAGGAAGTGGCAGCAGAAATTGATGGGGAATTAGAAAAATTGATCGTGGCAGGCCTTTCATCTCTCTCGGAAATCCCATTTCTGGGGCCGGAAGGCTTTTGTTGTTGGTGGTTATTGTACGGCAGGGGAGGGAGACGATGAAAAGGCGTGGGATGATAGACCCCAAAAGCAGAGACTGGCTCTGCGCGCTCTTGAGCTTCCTCTTTCTGTTCTGATTGCTCCTCCTCTTGTTGTTGTTGCTGCTGCGGTGGCAGCGGCGGTGGCAGCGGCGGCGGCAGTTGAGGAGGAAAGGCCACAGGGGCCCTTCTAAAGCGGGCGTGGCCAATTCTTGTAGCCCGACCGAGCAAAGAAATGACCTTTTTAAAGTTGTTAACAGCAACATCAGTGACAGCCTCGATATTATCGTTTCCAGGATTGGAGATTGAAGAAGATGGCAAATTTTGGTAATATTGGTGCTGCTTTTTGAGCAATTTTATGACCTCTTCCACGCTCTGGATCCCAGCAGTCGCGGCTTCACTCACGGCAGTTTCTTGTAGTTTTGCTGCAAAACTATCCCCAGAAAACCCCATCATCAGCTCCACAGCCATTTCTTTCAAACCATACACTACAAATATCTCTATAGATAGACAAAGAGCTATGGAAAAAAGGGGTTGTGTAGTTACAAATAATATATAGGGCTCTTTAAAACTACAATAAGAGAGGAATAGATTCCGCTCCACAGAACACGAAAACAAGGAAGAAAAACCATAGGAAAATGAGAAGCACAAAAAGCATACTAAAGGTGAATGTGAAAGAAAGATGTGATAAAAATCCACAAGGCGCAGAGAATTCGAGTCAAACTGGTGGGCCAGCCCTCTCTTATCTTTTTTAATGCCTCTCAATCTGAGCCGTTTGACAGGCCTGTCGGTTCCGTTTCAGTATACCTTGCCGTCAAAGCGATGATCAAATGGGTTGCCACCACGTGGATATCTATCGTCAGAAACATTGACCAACTTGAAGGTTAGGCCCACATGTAAACTATTTAGAAATGATGAATTAAAGAGAAGGTCAAAAGGTTGCAGTACGAGCCGTTGGATTGGATCGATGACTCAGTGAAATCCGTGCGAAAGAGAGAAAGCCAGAACAGGCTTGTTGGAGACAGTGAGGAAGAGTTGACCTTTAACACCTTTTAATGCCAAAATTCATATAAATTTAAAAAAAAAAACAAAAGGAACAAAAGGTCAATATATTGGAGTGAGAAAACGGTGGTGGGGTGGGCCCATGAGGGTTCGTCTTTAACCGGACACTACGACTAGCTAGCTGCGTTAAAGTCTCATCCCTTAAGTCACATGGGATTCTCCCTTCACTTCCTTATCGTTCTATTAACTATACCTTTTCCCTTTTTTTTTTTTTGAAAATTCTTTTGTTAATTTTGAAATTTGCTTCCTATTAGTTTATTGGACAAATCATACACAGTGATCGTGGACCATTATCGTCCTTCCCCATTTTGAAATATAATTCAAAATTATCAGCTTCAAACACTTTGCTGCATTGTTGGAAGTAATTTAAGAGTAAAATGTTGAATACCGGACCACTATGAGAGAAAGTCTTTTTAAAACCATACGAAAAAAATTAATATGTAATTTTCATCGATGGAAAATATCTTGCCAGCAAATATTAAAATTGTATCGTTACATAATAATATATTAAAAGCAATATATAAAAATAATATAATAATTGTTTTACATTATATTTTATTTATTTCTCAAATTAAATATGATATGATTAATTTATATTTTTATTATTATTATATTACCCTTAAGTGTTATATCCAACTTACAAAAATACATCAAGAATATAGCATTAGGAGGATGCATGGCCCCATCGCTTAATGCTTGCACCGAGTGGACCTTGAGAAAAGTCTATGCGTTGATAAATATGAAAGTGAGAAAAAAAAAAAAAAAAAACAAAACTATTCTGGCGAGAAAGTCCGGAGTCTTAAAGCAAATATTTCTAGTCAAACTTCCACAAGACACAGCTGTATCTCTTGTGAAAATCTGATTTTCTTTCAAGAGACAAATAATATAGTGCATTTTTTTTTAAAAAAAAAAAAAATAGAATATAGTGGAGTTCCTCTCTGCATTACACAAATGTCAAAAATTGCCATCACCATGGACTATTTAACACTAAATAATTGTTTAGATTGACAAATAGCCACAAGGTCAAAATTTTTTAAGATACGTTAAAACATTCCATTACAACAGTGAAGTCATTATTGAAGTAATACATTCTCTCATGCCACCGAGTCACGTGTAAGCATAAGTCTAAATGTTATTGCATTTCTTTATAAAAATATATATAAGTTATCGGCAAATAATTCATTTATTAGGGTGCTGGGCGTTGAGTATATTATCAAAATCAGGAAAAAAAAAAAAAGAAAAAAAAGTTCATGGGGGAGAATTAAGGTGAATAATTCAAACACCTCATAAGTTATGTTACCAAATTGTTAATTAATAATGCATATGATAACAAAGTAAACCTCTATCTCAAATGTAGTGATTGTCAAACTTTGGGGTGTGGGGAAGTAAACCCTTGCATTTACAGGGAGAGCCCTATTAATAATAAAAATAGATTTTGACTCTCCATCCATAAAATCCTTGATTCCTTATTTTAGATATATATATATATATATATATATATATATATATGGGTCTCTATTCCTTGGCGTGAACGAATATTTGATTGGCAAAACTTCTAGGAAAAGATGATGTAACAACCAGATCTAGGATTCGAAAGATGTGAAAGAAAGAAGTGAGGAAAATGCAAAAGCTTAGCTAGCAGGTAACGTGAAGATTTGGACATCGGCGGCACAATTTAATTGCACAAGAAATGAATAAAGGAATAATGGTTTTGGCACAATCAATGAATTGAAAAATGATTCGAATTCCAATCGCAAACCGCCCCGACAAACTTCATGGAATTCGATTTGTCGGGGCAATCAATGAAGTTTGACAAAAAAAAAAAATCATTTAACTTGGAGGTACCCGTTAAATTTATTTATTTATTTTTTTATTTTAAAATCGTTATTATTCAATTCATACAATTGTTTACTTTGGATATGCATACAATTCATATACTAATATTCATAAAATAGAATATACATTATTTTGGATGTAAAATCGTTATGATTCAATCCATGCAATTATGATTTTCAATTTTAATTTTGGTCAACTAATTTGCTCAATTGTGACTCAATTCACACAATCGTAACCTTAGGCTGCAACACCTTACGGTACAGGTTGCATCCCTTTGTAAGTTCGGTCAATTGGGCCTTTAATGGGTGGCCCGGCCCAACTATTGAGCAATTGTCTTCGTTGAAAAACTTTTAAAACGAACCATTTTATCGAATAAAATAATAATAATAATAATAATAACAAAATAAAAATGAAATTGGACATTGCCGCCGGTACAGCCGAAGCGATTGTTTTGGATCAGTCCGGCAATCGGCGGGGGAGATCTAATAATCCACATCCGTCATGGTCTGGGCTACATATCCTTGGATCAGTCCGGCAATCGGCGTTGTCGAGTTGATTGTCACTGAAGAAGAAGCAGCGACAAAGCGCAGAAATGGAGAAGAAAAAAAAAATTGGAGTTTTTGGGGATAGATTTGAGCTCCGCAATCGGATCACTGCGCGACGGCAATTTAACAGACAGAGAGTGTCTGCTTCCTTTGATTGTTTTTTTTTTTTTTTTTTTTTTTGTTTCTGTGTGGGGGAAATACTGGATACTGGCTGTCAATTCAAACGACTATGTTCGCTGTGCAATGAAACTCCATTATGATTAGTTCGGGTAAAGTACAAGTCAATGATTTAACTCGTGCATTTGGAGTCTAATTTTATTTTCTAAGCGAGCATGGACTGCAGCTTGGATTAGCCAGCTTCCATCATCGGCATTGGTCAGATTAATGAATTTGAATTGATTGTGGTAATCAATTGAACCTTATTAGCTGATTTTAATGTATGATTGTGTTTGTTGAACTGTGTTGATGCCCTTTCCGACAGATAAATGTTTGTGACGCGAAACAAATTACATGGTGTGGTTCGGCAACTAGAGTTTTACCTCACTAACCAGAATTTTGGGTGCAGAAACCAGTTGTTATAAATTTCAAGCAACAAAAAATGATCATCTAGGTATCAAAATGCTGGTTATTATCTCTCAATGGATCAGTGTTTTATGCCTCAAAATATCTTCTGCTGTCCTCTGTATTTTGTATTTTCACAAATTTTTTTATTAATTTGAGAGCTGGGGAAGATGTGTGAGACATGAGGCAGAATTGCTATATCCCATTGCATCATGCTGCATATTCAGTAGATTTGTGGTTGGAAAGATCAGTTTTGTAATCAAATGAGTTTATTGTGAACAAGTTGATTGATCAATATATATTGTTTGTACATGTGCACACTGAACTTGGCTTTTCCTGTGCTAAGCTTTTGTCAAGTACTGTTAGCTGCAGTTTCATTGGGTCTTTTTGACCAATAAAATTTGAAAGTCAGTATTTTCATGACTATCTCTAATGAGTAATGACAGCTATTTTTGCTTGTGCCTTGCATCAATAATTTTAGCTGCGATCATCCACTACTTTTCTCAACCTATGGGTACCATGACGTGGATCAGGCCTTTAATGTATCCTGCCTGCCCCATATTTCAAAATTTTTAATTGCAAGATATGTAATTATGAATTTAGCCAATGCTTTCCCTTATGCATCATATCAGATATTGTGCTGTAGCACCAACTGTTTTAGCTGGTCAAATTGATCCTCTTCTTTTTGAAGCTCTATATGTATGTACCTTTTATACTATCTTGGCTATCTTTGGATTCATCTTCTCATTGCCTTCAAAGCTATAATAACATGATTGCGTATGCACAACCAAATGTTCAAGATGCTTTATTGATTGTTTTTATTCTTTCATGTGTTTCTATCTGGCCTAATCAGGGAGAAGATCCATTGCAGGTATCTCAGTTTGCAATTTTTCTCTTTGCTAGGATTCCATAAATATGGATGAACTTTTCTGTAAGATGGAATATGGCTGCTTCTTTCTGCTGTTAATTGGAGGAAACTCCAAGTGAACTATCTGTTAAAACATCAGTATCATATAATTTTAGCCATTACATCACTTCCTGCATATAGGTTATATTTTCATGCTGTCCCAAAACTAAATGTACAATTTGTCCCTGGATCATTATAAGTAGTTGCAATTCTATTTGGCAGAGTTAATAAATAAATATGTACTGATAGCAGAGAGATACTGCCCTTCTGAGGGGGCAGATTTGTCTTTGATTATAGGATTTCTACAACCATTTTTTCGTCGTGAGATGTGGTATAAATGTCAATCATACATTAGGCAGTACATCTAGAAACCATCAACCATTCTCAATTTCTAGTAGCAGATATCAGAGAGCTCTTAACTGACTCTATGCCTGTAACTGACTCTATGCCTGTAATGAGGCTGCATTGTTCCCCAATACTGCATTATGCATTGGCTTCTCTGGCTTCAAAGTGGATACATTGGGGCCTCTCACATGTAAACAAGAAGATTTAGGATGGTAGGATGAGCAGAAGATGATAGAATGCAGTTATCAAAACTTAGCCTCTGAGAATAGAGAGTAGTATTCTCTACTGGCTATCTAATGTTTTCTCTTGAGTTTGTAAATACTAAAAGTTTTTATAGCCATTATCCTTGAGATAGTAATTGAAAGGCATCCTTTGAGCAGAACAAAAGTAATGGGGAACTCAGCTTTCTAACATGCTTTATGAACCTTGGTGGGTCTATTGGTGAGTTATCCCTTTTCAGAAAGTAGAAATGTATGTATTTGGTTGTGTTATCAATCAAAATTGACCCTTTTTTCTTCCCATGTTTGTTTTCCAGCTTGAGTGTTTACTAGCCTGCAGGAAAAAGCTCCGCAAAGTGGTATCTTTGTCAATATTTTTTCCTGATCATAACTGTTTGCCATTTGCGTTTTGACCTGCTGGCTACTTTTTTCCTATTTCTTTTTTTTTTTCTATCCCCTCTCTTCCTTGCACACGACAGGAGTGCATTGCTTTGCATATTAATATTTCTGTTCATTCGGTTGCTGCCCTTGATTGTACTCTCGTTATTCTGGGCTCTGCTCTTGGGGCCTTTGCAAACGGTACAATTCCAAGTCAGATAAAATTATACAGAAAGCCAGAAACCAAGAAAGAAAAGAAGGTAAATTGACAGCAAGCATTCAATTAAATTTCCAACGGCTCCTGCTGATGTGAACGAGCGGTGGATGCGCTTTAATGCTTTGAAACATTAAAAGGTAGGCATTGTCATACTTTGGCATGAGAAACTTTCAATTATGATCTTTGAATGTTATATGTGTATATATTGCAAGTGCGTGAAGCTTGACCTGGTCATGGGAGCATCAACGCAAGGTATTTCCTAATTTATTTAATAGGTTTTTGAGGAGCACTTTAGGATGCGGAGCACATTAATAGATTTTTATATATTTATTTATTTGTAGTTGCATCTATCTCAATTGCTGTTTTCACATTTTGATTCATGCTTGCACTCCCATTCCCTGAAACTAGATTATTATCAGAATTCGGTACTAGGATCAGGTTAGCTTACAGGTTAGTTGCTTTGCGGCATATGCTTTCATCTCATATGCGACGTCTATGGATGGCTTAAAACACAAATGATTGTGTCCTAACATGTGCACATGCGAAATGAGCATCATGATTGTGAGATTCAGTGACAAGCGGTACAATTGTATAATCGAACAGATGATTATACAAGACAAGGACCCAACAAAAGAAGGAGAACGGAAAAACCCGTAATCAATTATCCTGCTTAACAAATCAGAAATCTCTACCGACCCCACCTACAGGGAGCCAACTCATGAAAAGTTATTTTTTTTTTTAAAAAAAAAATTGCCTACCATCGTAAAAAGTTAGTAGGCTTCCCATTAAAGTTCGCATTTTAATTAATTCCTGCAAGACTGGGCACGCATGGGGCATGAGAGCTTTGAGAGACCTAAAAAGGCAGAATCCATAATTTAATTATATTCTAGTAAGCTTTCTGGTTCACGCTCTTTTTTATTTGGGGGTTCATTTTCACCATATGCATCTGAAAAAGATGCTCTCAATGCACGTGTTGGGACTAAAACCTTAAATCATCTACCACTAGATTACTTCTTCGGAGTGCCTCTGAAATCCTCAGCTAGAATGTTCTACCGCCGTCTCAACCTCTTATTAACGCGCAACTCACATTTACCATCCATATACTTCTTTGGTATTCATTTTAATCTAATGTACTAGAGGTTAAAATTTGCTACGCCTACTAATTGGAGAAAAGCTGATTCCCTACCAAAGACCTCCCACCAACAATTAAAACCCAGCAACTTATTTACGCGTGCGGATAGTAGTCATCAATTCGGCAGGCTCAGGTCCTCCATCCTTTCAATGTCTTCGGTACAAGCCTGAAGGCAAAGTTAGAGATGGCGTCATTGCCTTTCTGGCTAATGGTCCTGCCTCTCTGGGAAACAATTGAACCTTCCTCTGGAGGAAAGTACCTCAACAAACAGAATACTTAAAAGCACAAGAGATTGACAAATGCAGATGAATCTCTAAGCAAAACGGATGCGTTGGCTGCCTAACAAGAAAACTTGGCCAAATGACGCTGTCCCCCTACCCCATCCGATGAGCTGTATCCAACGAGTTGACATCATTTACCTCGACATTGTCATGAAAGTAGGCGTTAGATGACCAAACTTTACCAGAGTATTTAATCCTCTCACACCACTGGTTAGCTTAATAAACCCCTCAACCAAAAAGAAATTTTCACTAGCATTGCTTGGCAGAAAAATATAAGTTCTTTCACTTTCCTTCTATTTTTCAGGATAACCACTAAAAGCCCCATCTCTCATTCAAAACGCTTATCCCTTCGTGTCAAGCTCAGGGAAAACATTCTGCCTTGCTATATATATTTTCAGCTTCAATGACCTGCAGTAAGGTCTCAATTTCATTGATCTGAAGTAAAAGTACCTTATCGTAACACTCGAAATCAAGCATCTAGAAATTAAATTCACCACTGGCTGAAATGACTAATGTAGCAATTGATAAACATGCTTGTTTAGAATTGATTGTGTTCCAGGCAGCAAGAAGAGAATATTTACTCTCTAAAACCAAAATCATAATTTAAAAGCTCAATTGCAGTATAATGATCAGTATTGATTATTCTAATAGAAAAAAAAAAAAAGCATGAAATACAACAGTAACCTAAGCAATCTATCTTCATGAAACTCAGAGTTGCTGTCAGATACACAGCACAAAATGTTCAAGTGTCGTGGTACAACATGGATAAACTATGCTTTAGATTGCAAGAACCTGCTTAATTGCATGGAAGCCAGTTAAGTATAAAGTATACAAATTGTAATATTGAAGCAAGCCAACTACAAAGGACCACCAAAGAGGAATATAAACAAACTCAAACTATACCTTTTTCTCATTAACGGTAGTTGGTAGACAGAGACACCAACAAGCATGAGCATTGCAGCCCCTGTAATGACAGCCTTATTTGAGAAGAAGCCATCAAGCAGCAGTAGTTCAGAAGCCAATTTATGCTAACTCAAATGATAATGTCAGAGCAGAGCTTCCTTCTTATACTTCTAATGTATGCTGGAAATATGACTATCCATTAACTACACTAAATACATCAGACAGGATGAAACCCACCTTACGCCATCTAACCTAATAGACCGTTAGCCTATGAGTAGCCAAAGCAGACAGAATAGAATACAGGGGACATATCAACTACTCCATGTAACAATTCAGAGTTATGTGCCCATTAACAACTAAAAAGAGCACGAGAAGTAAGATTATAAACAACTCTTGTAAATGAAACTAAGTTAAAAGTTTGCAGCTCCAGACTAGATGCTAAAAAATTTCACACCATGAATCATCAAAATCAAAAACAAAAGTATGCTTTATACTACTTAAGTTTTGATTGTGAGGTGCACCTGCACAAGCATCTGAAAAAGTGCATACGAATGCTAAACCTGGCAAGAGATAAAAAGAGCTGGCCAATTTGTAAAACCAAAATAAACTACCCATTGACCTGATCGATAATTGTATGAAAATAAGCAAATAAATGCCCATTGTCTCCTAAGAGTGAAGTTTCAACAAACTTATTTCCAGTAATTGTATCAACTGAGATGGATAGTTGAGCCCATCACCAGCTGGACAAGGTAGATTCTGGCTAAAACAAGAAGCATTTCATAATGCAGTAAAGAACCCAAGAAACAAATTGAATGTAGGGTGACAGACATCATATAATAGTGTTACAAAACTAGATATAATTCACATTGAAATGAATAAAATAAAGCACATTTCAGAAGTTGAATTCCATTGTATGAGTTCATTTTCCCAGTCAAAACCATAAAAGCCTCCTTAATATGCTTAACATCTTTCAACAGAAGTTACAAGTAAGATAGACATGAAAGACTGCAATCCTATAGTATTTATACAATGCCACATCACTGGTCCAACTTTACAGCAACTACCAAATAAACATGAAATTGAATAGAGCAACAGTGAAAATGTGGGAAAGCATAAACCACGGCTTTTTTGACAGTGAAGATTCAATGGGAAAGGCAACAAGCAGCACACAGAATAAAATTTAGTACATAAAGGAGAGAATAAATAATACAAATGCAAAATAATGTAAACAGAACCCTAACCCAAAGCCACATGTTTCATGGTTCTGCAATCTTGTTTTGAGTCCTTAGTCTAAGTAGGTTCTCCACTGACATTAGCTTCTTGAACTACTACTACCACCAGACCACCTTCTCAACGAGCAAGCTACTAAACCCCTCCCAATCCCTAACCTTGCCTTGAAAGACATCGATCGCATGGTACTTCTCGATGAAGTATTCTGGTCCACCATTCGGTTTACTGCTGAAGGCAATTCACCTCCATTATCCTGTGCCCCACCATCACTAGCACTACCATCATGAAGCTCGGACTCACAGATATCCAAGTTCACTGCCAGTGATCCCCTAGCTGCTCTCAACGAATCTGCACCTCCAACGGTTACATCCCTGCACTTCTTCACCTTCACTTTAACCAAATTTGGGCATCCACCAGCAAGCACTTTTATTCCATGATTCGAGATGGGGCAACTTTTGATGCAAAGCTTTTTTAATGCCACACATTTGGCTGCAATACAGAACATCTCAACATCACCAACAGTGTCACTGCTACATAATGCCAAACGTTCTAAATTCTGGCAATTTGAAGCCAACAATTCTAGGCTACACTTTGTCGGATTGACACCAATGAGAACTAGTTCCTGCAAATTAGGGCAATTCTTGGAGACAGCTATTAGCCCTTCATCCCCAATTCGGTTGGCCTTCCATCCATCAATATGAAGCTTCCTCAAGAGCTTGCAGTGCTCGGCAACGGAGATGAGGCCTATATTGCTGCACTCTAGTGTTTTGACGAGGTGCAAAATCTCCAGATTCGAACAATTAGAGATTGCGGCGAGGCCAACGTCGCTGACCTGAATCCTCTCGAGATGGATCTCCATAATACCCGTGACCTGATCCGCAATCACTTGAAGAAGCCCGTCCCAATCACCAGAGCACCTAAAAAGCTTCAAAGTCCTTAGATTCTTTGACCCGCTTATAAGAGGACCAAAACACTGTCCATTATAAAGCTCCTTTAAGCATATCGTTTTGAGCGAAGATGCGGACATTCCAGGTCCAATCGGCTCTGCCGCATCGGTGATTCCACGGAGCCGCTTCACCGACAACTCTTCCAGAGATGCACAGTTTTCGAGCACCGCAGTCATGCCCTTGGCACCAAAAGTGCAAGATCCACATGAAAGCTTCTTCAGTGCTTTACAATTCTTTGCAAAAGCTGCCATGCCGACGTAGGTGAGCTCGCGGCAAGCGCGAAGCTTGAGGCGCGTGAGGTTCCTGCACCGAATTGATATGGATATGAGCGCGTCGTCGTCGATGCTGACGGATTTACGGTCGCATTTAAGGGCGAGCTTGATGACTGCATCAAATCGAGAGAATAGAGAGGGTATCAAAGGGAGGAGATCTGCCGGCGCGTTGAGAGACAGCCGTTGACGGCTCTGTCCCTCTATCCTCAGCCACCGGCGGCACACCAGAGAGCATCGTTTCCGGTCACCGGAGCCGAGCGACTGGAAAATGCAAGCTAGGCATTCGTCGGGTAGATCCGAGGTATAATCACGAGCTCCACCAATGAATTCCCAGTCATTCCATTCTTCAGCTTGAATCGGAGCAGCGGTGAGCATTGGTTTGGCCTTGGAACGGCGGCTCGGGACTGCTGCCGTGGAGGTTGACTGGCCCATCCACGCAGATCGAAGAGACAGATAGAGAGAATAAACGGCCCAGATTTGCAGTCTCGAAAGATTCTTATATCCTTATTCCATATCCGTCCCAGGGAAGCATGCAGCTACGGTTGCCACGAGAACGTTAGTTGTTGGCGTTTCTCCTTCGTCCTCCAAAGATGTTCATAGACGGACATCAAATCGTATTTCATTTGGCTTTTTTTTTTTTTTTTTTTTTTTTTTCTCTTTCTGTGTGTGTTTTCTTCGGCGCCGCTGGTGAGCTTTATTTGTCCTGTTTCTTTTTTGTTTTTTTTTTATTTCTATTCTCCTTCTTGGATTTTGAATGACATTTGAATGGAGAGGTCTTCACGGACTCTCCCCGTTTATAAGAAGGGCGGCGGAATAAAGTTTATACAACCAGAAAAAATCTACAAAAGTCTAAGAATAAACTTAGACATTTCTTTTTTTCTTAAAAAAAAAAAAAACGTAGACTATAAACAAATTTGATCTTTCCCTTTCCCACCTACGAAATCTTGGCATTATATTCAGATTTTTTTTAACATTCTTGTGTGGGGTACTTGGTTGTTGAATTTACCTTCAGTTTGTCATCCTAACACACATTGAAAAATGTAACTTTTGCACAGATTTTCCGACTAATTCAAGAGTTGTGAGCGATATGGTTATTGGAATTCTCGATTTGAATGTCTCCTCCTCAAAGTTGAGGCATATCAAAAAAAAAAAAAGGAGGGGGGAGGGTAGATTGTCATTTAGTTGATCATATATTGTTTTAATAGGTAGGAACCAATGGTCTGCGGTGATTATTGACTAGCTCAAGGTGCGCGAAGTTGTGCGTATATCTTTGTTTCTACGTAGAATTAAATTTGGGTCTGTATTTTTTTTTTTAATTTATGGATTATAATTAAATTTTAATTAATAATATTATTAAAATTAATTACATACATTAATTTAAAATTTAATTAAAAAATTAATATTTAAAATTAAAAAATATGAAAAAAAGAAGAATATTAATAAAATTTAAGTATACTTAATTTTATAATATAAAAAATTTAATTATATATATTAAAATTTTAATTTTATTTAAATAATAAAAAAATTGTAATTAATTTTAAAATTAATTTTGAATAATAATAAATATAAAAAAATTAATAAATATATATTATTTAATAATATATTTAATTATTATTAGATGTGTTAATATTATAATTAAAATGTTAAAAATTAAAATAATAAAGAATTAATTATTTTTATTGTAAAAATAACACAAAATAATTTATTTTTTTAAAAAAATATATATTGTTATTTTAATAATTATTAATTTTAATTTACGTGTTAAATTATTTAATTTAAAATTTTATTTAATTATTTATTAAGATCTTTTAAATTTAATATAAATAAAATAATTAATATTATAAATAAATTTAAACAAATTTTATTTTAAATTTAAAATTAAAAAAAATTTTAAAGACATTTGAGATAAATAAAAAATTTAACAATTATTTAACATTCTTTTTTGAATTATAATAATATATGTGAAGAAGATATTGATGTTCCAAGTGGTGGATGTTGCATCAGAATCCATTTTCTATCCT
This sequence comes from Rhizophora mangle, assembly GCA_037832345.1. Taxonomy (NCBI): domain Eukaryota; kingdom Viridiplantae; phylum Streptophyta; class Magnoliopsida; order Malpighiales; family Rhizophoraceae; genus Rhizophora; species Rhizophora mangle. Next base: position 266,611 of record JBAPLJ010001533.1, read on the forward strand.
TATTCTCACGGCTAAGAATGTCATTACGGTTTTAGTTTCAACTATTGATGTTGATTAGACGTTTAATGTGAGAATTAACATTTTTCATAATAACAGTTTTAATTTGTCCACCAATTCGAATGAGGCGTAAGCATGCCTCTCGACGATTAGAAGAGGGCGACAGTGCAAGAGCAAGAGTCCGTTCATGATTATTACGAAAAAGATGATTATTATGAAGTATTTCCTTAACCAAGGTAAATGGGGAGATTTATCGCATAAGGTAGAATTATATAAATTTTAATTTCTCCAAATTGCAAAAAGGATACATAAATAATTTAATTAAAAGTTATTTATGTCCAAGTCTATTGTTATTTTTAATTTTTTTTCCCCTCTTAGTCGAGTGTTTAAAAATTTAACTTATTCATTTTTTTTAAATAAAAATAGTAATTGAACCAGATCACACCAGATAAAATTGGAGGTTTTGAATGAGATCAAACCAGAATAAAATTAAAATTTTGATTTTAATTAAAATTATAATTAAAACCAAATTTAGCAACTGGAACCAATCCAAACCAAAACTTCATGCGATTTAATTAAAATCACCAATTAGAAACTGAATTCGGAACGAAAGCAGACTGGAATCATGTATAACTTTGTCTGAGAAAGAGAATAGATACATATTTTCTAGCGAATTTGTTTTTTCATTTTTTCTTTTATTATTATTATTATTATTATAAATATATCTGGCCAAATAAGTGGAAGTTCACTATACTAATAACACTGCCCACTTTCTCGCTTTTCATTTTTCCTTCCGTTTCTTTCCGTTGACGGAATTGGGGGTGATGATGTAAACTACTTTAACATTAAGCGTGGCAAATAAGTAATCTGCCACGTTTCATGCTTTCCCTGTCCATTGGCCGGTCATTCGAGCAGTATCCGCTCAAAACCCAGGATTTTTTTTTTTTTTTTAAAGAAACAATAAATAAAAAAGAACGAAAAAAAATAAAAATGGCCGCAGCAGCTACAGTTCTCAGGGGCGCGGCTCCCCTCTCTCGCCTTCGCCCTTCCCCTCGACTTGGCCATGGCCTTCACCTTCAGCAACAGCGTCCCGGCGTTGGAGTCCTGTTGCAGCTTCGCCGGCTATGTTGTGCGGCGGCGGAGTCGAACCGGCTGGACGAGGACGCATCCTCCTCGGAGAAGACGAATGCGGTGTTGAGGGCGCGAGAGCCAGCCAGGCACGCAACCTGGGACGATCCCGAGTACCGGAAGTGGAGAGACAAAGAAGAGGAGATTTTGAAAGACATCGAACCCATCGTTAGACTCTGTAAAGAAATTCTCCACTCCAACAGGTGCTCTATCTGTTCTCTTGCTTTCCCTTCTTTTGCTAAAATAGCATATCAATTGAATTGGGAAATGTCAGTGCTCGATAGTACTTATTTGAGGCTAGTTATTGGTGTAATTGAGCTCGTTTTGTTCGCCCTTTGCGTGTTTGCTTGAGTTTGGACTTGGGTCTGCATTTTATACCATGGAACTTTCTCCACTTTGTTTCAGTCGATGTTCCAGCCAAGCTTTTGAATTTTTGTCAATGTAACATGGACTTTCATAACCTTACCCGAATTTGGTGTGTGTTGGTTGTGTTTTTGGGGTGCTATAACGTCTTTGGGAGTGGAGTGGTTGGGTCATCGGTTATCACTAGGGGAAGTGCGAAACTTGTAACGCTTCTTAATTTTCAGTTTTTGGGGTGGGTCTAGTCTAGTGCTTAAGACTGCAGATTCAACGGTCACCCATTTCACCTTCAATCTTTTTTTTTTTTTCTGTTTTTTTTGTCTGTTGTTCCTCTTTCATCTATAAACTTTCTATTTTCATAATCTCCCTTCACAACCCGTTTTGGATTCTTAAATTTCTAGAGGTTTATGATGCTTTTTGGAATGGATTGATATGGCCAAGATGCCTTTGAACTTGTAGAGAATTGCCTCTTAAGAACCCCCTCAACCCAAAAGCTTAAGTTTGTGGGTGAGGCTCAAGAATATATTATATGTTCAATTATTACCCAGTTAGCATGCTCTGAAAATTCGAAATTTGAATTTGATCAATGGGATCAGCTTGACCATTTGGTTATAAATGCTCTTATATTATGTTAAGAAACTATTCAACTTAGAAGCTTAAACCTATGGGTCAGGTCCATGACAGATCATCTATTGAACTCTAACATTGCTATTAATAACAGCTGTCATTGGTGAGCCCTTTGATGATGTAATACGTTTACTGCACTCTACTAGCTAAAAGGCCTTTCAGTTTGAAATCAACATTTTCATTCGCAGCATCCTGCATTAGATCCAATGGTGGGCTTACTCTTTTGTGGATATATGTCTGACAACTCGGTTCAGAACAATAAAGCACCCAATTTTGGTCCCCATGGCTTTAAACCCATCCTTAGTGGGCAGTATATACATTTTCTGCTTGACTTTTGAATCATCTTATTGTTATAGTGATAATTTAATCTTCTTCTTTTGTGCAAAACATGGTAAGTATTTGGCAATGGCTCAAAAGTTGTGCACATGAATCCTGTCAAGTTGATCCTTTGACTGCTTTAAGGGTAAATGTCAAAAATATAGGAAACAAAAGCCATATTCACTGTTTTTGGATTTTGGAGAGTGACTTCATTGGGGAAAAATGAGAGCATTCTTAGTTATGAATTTTGGTCCTTTACTCCAAACAATCCTCCAAGACATGTGGTTGGGTCCTAAATAAGCAAGTTTTGATTTCTTCTGTTGGTTGTTGATGCTATTTTATCCAAATAAGGGAGATATGAGGACCTGATAGTCAACTCACCAACTTTTTGGAAAATGAATCAAAAACATCTTAAGCATAATAGCCCCAAGTGACGTTCATAAATGCTTCTTGTGCTTTAAGCATTATTGTGAAAGCAAATTGCTGCAGCTTATTTTAGTGCAAGTTACCTGTGCATGGTATTTGTGTGTGAAGTATCAATTCTTGTTTTAGTAAAAGGAGTGTATCAATTTATTGACTGTATCTAATTAGTTACCAGAGGCCTTATCAGGGCTGAAGTAATGCAAGAATCTACATATGTACTTGAGATGTATCTGAATTTCTGTAAGATTCCTGCCAACTTGCTGGACCTAGCCTGTGAAGGTTTATTTTATTTTACTGATTCTCTTGCCTCCAGGTATATGGATGGGGAATGTCTAACAGTCAAAGATGAGGAAGCTATTGTTGAGAAGCTTCTTGCTTATCATCCAAACTCTGAAGATAAAATTGGATGTGGACTTGATTCTATAATGGTAAGATGTTTATTGAGTCACTACTTCTATTCAAGTTTTTCATATTTGTTTCTAGTTGTTATGCTTAGGTTTTACATCATCAAGCTTTTTCATTTATGCAGGAATTCACATATCTTTTCTTTCTGCTTTTAGGCCAACCTATCCATTGCATCACAAACAAAATGTTTATGCACCCAATTGAGTCTACAAAATTCTCTAATTCCAGTTATCTAAATGAATATACGTTTGGTCTTTACTGCTTATGGTTCTTCCAACATCTCGTCTCGCATTTCTTCTGTTCTTCTAGTAGTTATAACCTGAACTGTAACCTTGTTATGTTTGCTTTTGTTGTATGAGGTCCATATACTCTGTCTATCCTTAACATTGTAGAAGATGGAACATGTGTCTCAATATGATTAATGGATGGACCCATCCCAATTCTAAAGCTATTAACCTGTCTTCACAAGGACAAACCCTGATAATTGTCTTTCTTCTATGCACCTTTTTTTGTCAGTATAAGTCTTTTGATAGTCTGATCCATATTCTCTTGGTTTATGGAAGGCTAATACAATTTTTCCTTCTCTTAACGAAGGTTGATCGTCACCCCCAATTTAGACAGTCGAGGTGTCTGTTTGTTGTAAGAACTGACGGTGGATGGATAGACTTCTCTTATCAGAAATGTCTGCGAGCTTACATTCGAGATAAGTATCCAGCCCACGCGGAACGTTTCATCAGAGAACACCTTAAACGTGGCAGTAAATAACATTTCTCAACCGAAATATTTGTGCTGGTCCCAAGTCTTAAATTTTAGTATTTGTTAGATGATTGTGATCTTAAATACGTTAGATCTTTCCGTATGAGCAGAGAAATGGTCTACAAATTTTGGTGACCTGAGTATAATTGTGTATCAGATAACCTAAATGGCTAAATTCAATTGTCAATGCAGTAGATAATTTTTGACTAGCGCTCAAGTTTGTTAACTTTGGGGACAAAGAAAATGATTGAAAGGGACTCCACTTTGTTGACTTGTGCCGTTTGCATTTTCGTTGGCTTTGGAAAATTTGCTGATTACCCACCTAGCAGGAAGGAGCACTTTTCCAAATCCCAGGACCGGGATGTTGTTTGTTTGTAGATTTTCAGATTACTAAATTCTCTGGATCCCAATTTATCAACGACTTATTTCCACGCAGAGTTGTGAAGCTTTGGTTGGGAGTTAGAGAAACGGAGTGTGAATGTGGAGGTTCAAACACAAATGATTTCCACTGTTGAGGGCCATGGCATCGGTCAAAAAGTCATTGTCATGGTATACACTATGATATTATTCTTTTTTCGATGTGATGTTGTCTTTTCGATTCGTGTCACTTGTGAATTTAATTTGTGACCATATGATCCCGTGGCTGTTTCGTCTGGTCTGCCGCATAAGATTGACGAGTCATCTTTAGAAGAGCGGTTGCGTGGAACAAACATGGCACTCCTGAATCCCTAAACGTCAAGTACAATTAATCTTTCACTATTCAGGTTCTTGAGGAGCCTAAACTCTCAAGCTGCAGCTAGGCAAGTTATTCGCATTGGTCGGGGGCTTTGGGTTGCATTAAGTCAAATTGGCGGGGACCTACCATTGGCCATTCTGAAATATCCAATTGGATTATTAATTGATAGTGGGAGCCTGGGAGGTTCCGTCTTTTGAAAAATAAATAAATAAATACATAATGAGGGAAGTTCTTGACCCCAGAGGTCACAACGTGGCTGTTTTCCTTTTTTCCTGATGGGTGTCTAATTTTGAAAACGCCATCACCAAGGAAAGCAATCGAGAGTGCACACCTCGGAGCTGATGACTATGATCCCACTCCCTTTGCTTGTTGCCTCGGTGGTTCAGCCGCTATTTATCAGATATATGAGCATTGTGCATTTTTTTATTTTGGGACGTGGAGAAGTGCCGTCTCGAATGCTGACGTCGAGAAGTAGTTTGCATATCACCGCTATACTGTATTCTCAATTACAATAAACTCATCAGTTTGCCTCTATCGTAGCTTCCAACAGGTTATTCAGTGCAGTAAATAGCTGTATGGTCATTGCATCAATTCCTACACAATGAACTATATACAAATTGAAGGACCAAGTTATAACTTATGAGATCAATCCATTAGATGAACCTCTCACAACGCGCAAGTGAAAGATGGAGGCAACTAGACATTAGTGTTGATGATAGCTAGCGAGACTTGACAGAGCTCCTGGATCTTGAAGACAACAATTTTAAAATAGGTGTCGGCTAAACCTGAGAACAAGAATAGCCGCAAGTCATGGATAAAAGGCATACATAAGGTCAACTCCTCCCTACCATGCTATAGCCTATAGTCTTCAGTAGGTTGCCCTCCATCAATAATGTTCTGGACCTTGTCTGTAAAGTGTGCTATGATTGGGGGGACAAACATGATCACTAGGCTCCGCGTTTTTGAGTGAGGGCTCCACATCTGGGGAGTCTAGTATCAAGCTGGACTGAAAATCCACGTGGGCCACCATTGAGAAGTCCATGATCCATTATGGCTTTTCCCTGTAAATCTACTTGCCGCTTGAATAATATCTTGGATGGTCTCTTCTACTACAATTTGGGGTGTAGAACAGGTGTTTGATCCACCGATCATTGTTTGGTTGAATGCTATCAAAGGTCGTCCTTTAAAACATGTAAGAACAAGTTCAATTCTCGTTGTTTTAGGCTCAAACACCGAAAAAGAACAGGTCTTTGATCTTATGCAATACGGTGTAGGGATGGTTGAAGACTTCCAATGAAGTTAGTTTTGCATTTTTTATTTTTTGTTTCGTTTTTCTTGCGATTGAAAATTTGAAATGTATCATTCCTGCTTTCCCGAAGAAGATGGACTTTATGTGTATCAATTTTGACCAGAGTGACCAAAACAGCTGGAATCATTTTAGGAACTTGACATTTTAATCGTATGATTGACATCATGAACACGCAAGAGCAGGAAAAAAGAAAGGACAAAAATAGAGTGATTTAAATGTTATAAAAGCAGTGGCAATCTTTATTGGGGGTTTTCCCCTCAAAAGTCCTACCTCGTTGAATGATCTGGAAACCAACACAACCACTAACACATATATGTCTACCACACTAACATGTATATCCACCACTGCAATCCCTTCCCGTCATACCCATCTCAATCAACTTTTTTTTTAAAATTTTTTATTTTCATATCCTTACAGTGCTGTCCATTTCTCCAGCTTCATTTATTGAAGATCGAGCCTATAAAGGAGAGAAAAGAAAATAAAAGAAAAGCAAATAAAAGAAAGCAACCCATCAGAGGGGGAAAAGAGAAAAAAATAAAAGAAAAAAAGAAAGACTTACCCGCGTCCCCAAGGTTAAGAAATACAAATTGTACCAGATTTTCGTTATACAAACACACACAGAATGCACCAAGGGAAGAACCGCGAGGAAAAACTTGAGACAAGCCCCCGCGCAGACCCTTTTCAGTGGTTCTGTCTGCGGAAACACTGTCGTGTATATGTATAGCTCAGAGGTCTACTGCAGGCATCTTTTTACGTACGAAAAAAGGTCTATATATATATATATATATATACATATTGAGATGTCCTGTAGAGATAGTAATTAAATTTACGTTGGAAAATGTAGTTTTAGCTTAATTTCTTCAAGTGTCATGCACCATTTTGATCTTCGAAACCGCGAAGAACGCATTGAAATACCGAAACATGAAAACACAAGTGAACGAAAGATGAGGGTTACCAACTTACCATTTACGTCAATCAATCTTTTGTCCACATTATAATTAGGATGTACATGAGCATGCAAGGCCTTCGGTTGCTTTTCTGATAATAACTCCTAGTGGGAGAATGTGGATTGCCAATTGCCACCCTTTCCAACAAATGGGGGGCGTGGACATGTGCAAGTAAGCCTGGGCATCAGCTTTAGTACCACAAGCAAACTCGCACGATTTCTGTTAAATATATATATATATATATATTTAAAAAAAATATCACTTATTCTATAATTGGATCTAATCAACCTAAGTGCATCTAACATGATAAATCATATTCGCCTCGGCATAAGAGCTCGATATATGGTGATTTGTCAATGTCACCAATATGGTCCTCGTTTCGTACTTAATCAATTAGTCGAGTGGATTATATAAAATGACGAATTTAATTGATCATCAACGTAAATTTTTCTTACCCCATGACTCAATATATGTGGATACCTAACCTAATAGTAATTTAATTGGTGAATTTTAAAAGTGGAAAATAGCAAACATTATAATGCACGATGCAAATGATTGGAATGAGTATTACCATTTTTGTTATTAATAAATCATATAAACAATAGCCTAGATGGATCAATTCAATTCGCACTAAACATTTTAATGAGTCTAATGTTACTTTTCAAAATTCATTAGGCGACACGTATGTTTTACAATTTGTTTCTATGTAAAGAATTTTTTTTTTTTTTTTTTTACTGATAATTGATGTATAAGTTGTACAAATTCGATCGTGGTCGATAATTTAGGCTTATGTTATTAGAAAAACTAATGCCTACCCAGTATTCGGACTGTACAATGAATATCGGTGTACAAACTCACCAGTGAATTTTCCTTGTGCAACCCTGCAATTTGCCCAATGCATCTGTTGCATGTTCTTGGCTAGTTGAATATTTGTCTGCGTTGTATAATTAAAGCAACTTCTCGGGATTCCAACTCATGGTCGATGTAAATGCACGCAACTCATGATTTGGTCAGGGCAGTCATGTTGTAATTTTACTACTGGACCCGATTGGCTTAATCATTCGAATATCATTCTTTGCTTTACATTTAAATTTCCCTAATATGAGTTCCAGCCAGTCGAAATCCTGAAAGCTTAAGGTGGTCTTCTTTTGAGTTGAGCAATAGTTATTGCAAAAAAAAAAAAAAAGTATGCATTTGGCTTTCTGTAAAATATTAATTTTACTTTTTGCATAAATTTTGAATGGTCTACAATAAATAAGTTTAAGATATACATATTTAATTTAATTAAAAAAATTTAAAGTACTATATTATTCTAAAAAGCCAAAATTCGTTTGCTTTCTGTCTATCAACAATATGTATTAGAATTTATTTTCAAGCATCGGGTTCTGTGTATGCCAGCTATCATGCCCGCGCCAATTCACTACTCTCTTTCTCTCTGCCACGCGATGGCAAGAACCAAAAAGGTAGAAGAATTGACAAACAAAATGGTACAGGGAAAACCCCAATATTCTCACACCACGAAAATGTCTCTCCGATATTAATTCTCCCCCAAATTTCCCAATATTAGATGGATGGAAAAAACAAAAAAAAATAAAAAATTCAGATTTCAGGACGTTTACTGGAATTCAATTGTGAGGCACTGAACTGTCCGAGGCAGGAGTGTCACGTGTCGAGTAAATGAGCTGCATGGCCCATGATTCAGGTCTTGGAAGTCAGACACGATCCGTCCCCATTTTAAAAAACAAAAAACATAAACCTTTTCTCTTAATGAAGAATAAAAAAGCCAAAAATAAAAAAGGGAGAAAAAAAACCACCAGCTCGAAACGCACAAAAATTATAAAACAGTGCTTGCCACTGCTCACTTCCACATTCTCCTTCCGCTTTTTCTTTCTTTTTATGTTCTTTCATTGAGGTTTTGAGAGAGAGAGAGAGAGAGAGAGAGAGAGAGAGAGAGATGGCTGAAGCTGGGCCTTTAGGTGCTTACTGTCAATTAAATTTCATTTATTGTGTATAATGAACCAAGATCCGAACCTCATCTTCTTGGAAGAAGATGGCAAATCATCGTCATGAATCAGATGCGTTGTTACAACAATCACAATGTCCACAAAATTCTAAATTTCTCAATGATGCTCTCTACTGTGAAGAAGATTATTTCAGAGGAGGAGGAGGACGAGGACAAGGAGGAGAAGAAGCAGAAGAAGGGGATTGCTATTTCGTCAATAACAATGACAATAGAAACTCTGCTCCAGTCTTACAGGAACCCGACTTATGTCGGGACAATGAGGAACTCTCTTGTCTTCTTGCTAAAGAGGAACGAAATCATTTGCACAAAAACTTTGAAAATAATCCGTTTCTGGCTGGGGCTCGCCTTGAGGCTGTGGATTGGATTCTGAAGGTCAATTCTCACCATTCTTTCACTGCATTGACTGCTGTTTTGGCCGTGAACTATCTGGATAGGTTCCTTTTTAGCTTCCTCGTACGGGCAGAGAAACCATGGATGACCCAGTTGGCTGCTGTGGCTTGTCTGTCCCTTGCTGCCAAGATGGAAGAGACCCACGTTCCCCTTCTGTTGGACCTTCAGGTAACATTTATATATGTGTTTCTTGTAATTACACATACAAGCTTATTTTGATGGCTCATTTTCTTTAAAAACACTTGAGATCAATGGATATAATACTTGTTCCTCAACGTGGGTTTCCTTAATTTATGCAGGTGGAGGATTGTAGATACGTCTTTGAGGCCAAAACGATCCAGAGAATGGAGATTCTAGTGCTATCTACTCTTCAGTGGAAGATGAATCCTACAACCCCAGTGTCTTTTCTTGATTATATTGCGAGGAGGCTTGGTTTAAGGAACCATCTCTGTTGGGAATTTCTGAGGAGGTGTGAATGCATTATCCTTTCTGTCATCTCAGGTAAGTCACCTCACAAATTTTCAGCTTGGAGCTTATTTAATAAATCGGACTTATTGGATTTGTCAGACAAAGATCTGATTTTTTTTATTATTTATTATTTCTATTTTTGCGTTCTTTCTTGTCGTTGGGCCTCAAATATTGACTTCATTCTGCTCCATACATAAATGGCTTCAGATTCAAGGTCTATGAACTGTCTCCCATCCGCAATGGCTACTGCTACAATGCTGCACGTCATTAATGGAATAGAGCCCTGCCTTGGAGCTGAATACCAAAGCCAACTATTGGGAATTCTTGGAATTGACAAGGTCGTGGCCTCTGACAGATATTCTGTTTTTTGTCAATTGTTTTTTCCCAATTCATTTGCCGTATTCGATATTTGAATCAAAAAATTTGTACGTTTACTGAATCACGAAGATTTTGATTGCGTATAAACAGGACAAGGTAGAAGATTGCAGTAAGCTCATAGTGGAATTAGCATCGAGAGACCATTGCAGCCAATCAAACAAACGCAAGTTTGGTTCCATTCCAGGCAGCCCAAACGGCGTTGTAGATGCGTCGTTTAGCTCGGATAGCTCCTGCGATTCATGGTCAGTGGCATCATCTGTTTCATCCTCACCAGAACCTCTGTCCAAGAAGACCAGGTCAATGCAGAACTTAAACAATGCCACCGCAGATTTTCTCAGCATTCCTCGCTAGTGCCACCATTCCCCTTTATTATTATTATTAATTTTTTTTTCTACCTTTGGATTATGGACTAGCTCTGTACGGGTAAATAATTATCTGTGTTCATTCTATGAGCAAGTTAAATTGCCTACAATCTCTGCTTTCTCACTCCCGCCTGATTCCAATTCGTCTAAGTTTAAATGGGACTTGGAGGCAGAGATGGTTGGCACTTTATCCGGAAGGAAATGAAGAACTTGAACAAAACCAATGAATAAGAAGAGTCCTTGAAGTATCGTATGTACCAGTTCTGTTATCTCCAACTTGTATGCTTAGCAGCTTAGGTCCTTTATCGTAGCGAACATAATGTAATGTAACATATTGATTATAAATAAAAGATCCCATGACCTTATTCATTTAATGTATATTATATACATCCAAAATTTTCCAAGTTTCTCGTAGTCCCTAGAAAATGTGAATGCGTACATCTAACAGCTGCAACTCTGATTCATGAAAACAACGACGGAGGGAAAATGGAAATGGAGGAATGTTACGGGGGAGGTCTTTTGGTTTTTTTTAGCAAGTGAAGGGAGAAGTTCGTGGTCGGCCACTGACAATATAAGAGGATTTAGTCAAATTTTATTTCGTTAGTAATGCTCCTCTGGAAAGGTGATTGACCTCTTTGGAAGACTGTGTTTAGAAATGCAAGAATGTTGTCCCTTGATTGTTAGTTGAGATCGTAGGAGTAGCATCCATCATGCTGTAACCCTGTAACTACACTCTCCCTTTTGATTTTTTTTTTTTTTTTGTTTTTTGTTGTTGTTTATCGCATAAATGTACCACAAGTTTTGGTGTGAAATTATTTCGCTGTAATTTGAAGGAGACAACTCCTGAATTGAGAAACCGACTTTTCGTGAGAAATTAAGAATGAGATTCCGTATCCTTAATCGTTTTATCTTCAGTGTGTTGATTCCTACTGTGGGAGTTGAAAAGGGTTTGCACAAGTGCACCATACTTCCTCTCAAATCTTAAAGTCTCTATCGTACCTACCTATAAGCTATTGTACCGATTTTTTCACTTTGACACGCAAAACTGCGCTCCGCAGTGTCATTTCTACTGGCAAAGTTGAGGTCAATAGGTGTCATTTTATGTTGTTTGACCCTCAATACTCTCACTTTCTTTCCCTTGCTATTTGAAAAGATAAATAAAAATATAATACTCATTATTATTTTTTTCCCTTAAAAAAGTATATTAAAATTAAGGTGGTTACGAGATCTCACTCAAAAGATAAATTTTTATTTATTAAAAAATAAAAAAAATTAAATTTAAATTAATATAATAAAATATATTAAATTATTATTTTCATTAATAAAATTAAATTATTTTATTTGTATTAGTAAATATATTATATTTAGAGTTAAATTAATAATTATTTTTTAAAAATAATTTGTAATTAATTTTTTAAAATAACTTTTTATGTTAATATTACTAATAAAAAATATATAACATTTTTTATTAAATTTATCACGAAACTTTTAATTAGATGTCATGCAAAATACAAAATATTAATTGACACATCTATAACACTTAATTAAGAGTTTTATAGTAAATTTAATAAAAGTAATTAAAAATATTTTTAATTAAAAATATTATTGTAAATAATTATTTTTAAAAAAATATATCAGATGAGTGAATTTAAAAAAAAAAAAGTATCCAATCAAAAAATATTTTAACATAGGAGAATAATTCTTATTTACAGTAAGAACTTTTTTTTTTTTTTTTTTTTTTTAAGAACTCACGGCAAGGGGTAAAAGGAACATTTTCTTCAACAACAAAATTTGATCACAGAAGCAGATGGAGTGTCCCAACTCAACTGGGCAAAGTCAACGGGGAACTATATGTACTTTGATGGGGAAAGGCACGTCCTCGGTCGGCTTTGATTTCCATTCCCAAACTAGTAGGCCCAGCTCTTAACTTCTTCAGAAGGAAAGGATTGGACATTGGAGAGGAGACTGTTAATGTAACTACTGTTCTATAGGTGTAAGGACGACAATTATATTTATAATTCGACCAAAAAATTGTTAGGCTATGTTTGGTAAAAAATAATGTAATGGAGTGTAATGAAGAATGTTCTATAATCAAGAATTCTTTCAATTGGGCCTTACCAAACATCGTCTTAGATGCTTTCAATTGCAATCTTGAATGTCTTGCGATTAGATGGGGCTTGGTCCGGAGACAGCAGGAATATAACCCCTTTCCTTCACCAAGGCCTGCACGTGCTCCTTTAAATTTGAACGGAATCATCCGTCACTTGACTTTATTCTGCAATCTTAAATAACCCAGGCCCTTAAATTTCTTCCCAAATTTCGCAACCTACTAAACTTAATTCACTATTTTTTTTTTCAAATCTCCCGTGAATGTCGGAGCAATGATATTTTCCTTTGGCTCATTTCTGCCATTATTAAGTATTGACTCGTATCTTGGATGGCATTGAGTTGGAACTGAGACCTGAACACTGTCAATGTAAAAATGAGAAAGAAATCGGCAAGGCATGACCAAGTCACACTCGTACTAATTTGCTATAAATGTCTCATGGGGGACCAATTTATCCAAGCAGAGAACAATAATTGTAAACTGGATTAGGTCGTTTCCGATGGCTTACTGGTCTATTAAAGCTGCTCAATGATGCATACCAAGATCTGGTGAGATATGTAGCGTGCAAAATGGCTTTGTGGGGCTAGGACGTGGTGGGGGGATGGACTAACAAAAAGAGGTCGTGAAAGAGAGTACAGGAGTAAGCCGCATTAGCCACATAAAAGGAGCAATAAGTTATGATTAAAAGAGGAGTATTTCAGATGCAATTTAGAATCCCACTTAAATTAAGAACACAGCCATGGAAGAAAGTGGAAAAAGGTTAGAGGTAAAGGAATGTTGAAAATGGGGGACAAAATGTTTTGAATTTGTTTGTAATGTCTTTTTTGATGTTTTTCTCTCTGCTTTTTAGTTGTTAGGAGTATCAAACTGTAGCGAATTTCAACTCGAAAAAGAAGAAAATGGAAAAGACAACGGTATGGAATAGTGATCATGAGATGAAAGAGTGGATAATTGGCTCTAGTGAATATCTTCTCTTCTTTTATGGATGCCCACCATCTTTTAATCGTCTCAGAGCTCCCTCTTTTGACCTAAGGGAGCATTGGTATTTTCTAAAGTTGTTCACACATTAAATAAATAAAAGAAATAAATAATAAAATAAGAAGAAGAAGAAGACACTCACATTTGGTCCATCTGCAATTGCGCTTTCATTTTATTGATACGGTAGTCGGTTTGTCGACTTTTTTTTTTTTTTTTCTTTGGGCAAAAGACCAAGCATTTGGGTTTAATTACATTCCCATTAGAGCCCAAACTAATCATGGGATCACATTGGAAAATACTGACGTGAACGTGATCAGGCGAGAGCTTGCCTGAGCAAAGTCAGCATCCATCCCATCTTTCTTTCCAAGGGGGGATTACAACAAGAAGAATTATCAAGTAGTGAATTTTTTTATAGGCTAGACGGAGACATACGTCTTACAATAATTGAATAAGATAGTTAAATACACTAAATGATTGTTAAATTTCTACCTCGATCTCAAGTACTTACCAATTACCATTATAGTTAGTTTGACTGCTTCGATCAGACCAGAGAGGGCATTGTGACAAAATTGGTTAATCTAGCTAATCGCTATCGGGAACACGAAGCTGATAGGCAAAATGCATGTGACGTTCAAGATGTAGCCAGCTAGACGCATCCCGCACCCCAATAAAGGAGGCTTCGATCCAAAACTTCAAAATGTCGATAACCTTTTTTTTAACTTTTTATTTTTTTGATTGAGTTAGCTAGGCTACTGCACGTTTAATATTAGAATTTTAAAAATATTTAAAACACTGACATGTATTATTGATTTCCGACTCTGTTAATGTTCTTGGGCAAAAGGACATCGGGATAATGCATTTGCATCCATGTATACATCTTCAGAATTCATTTTTTCGCTTCTTAGATTCAGCCGTAGCAGTCATTCATTATACATGATGGCCCATTAATTATATCGTTGGCAGGGAAGACGTTCACAGCAACACAATCTTTCCATTCATTTCCCGTGATTCTATAATCAATGAACCTCAGATCAGATTGATTCACCCACAGTACAATTTTCGACATGCTAAATTAATAAATGATTAATTTATGGGGACAGATAATGTGACGCAGGGACTTTAAAGAAAAAGAAAAAAAATGATCAAAGCAAGAAGAGACAGAAGCAGAAGCTGGGCTGGAACAATTCATGTAGTGGATCAATTACACTGAGAGCTTGAGATCATAATTATAATGGAAACAAGAGTTGAAGGAATGGGATTCTTCTATCAATCTCTAGTCTTCGGTTCGCAGGAAACCCACATTCCTTCCATGTGGGTCGTATAATTGTTTGTTGTGGAGGAAACATCAAACCCGACCAGAAAATATTGGACATACATTACATTTTTGTTTCCAGATTACATTGCAGGAGCAGTTGATAACGTTTTGGACCACCAGAAGAGTATCCGATGGGCTGTTGTCCTGGGCTCAGCCATTTGGTGCTGTCAACATCTCAGGCTATGGCAAACATGCTATTGAGGCACACCTGCTAGGCAAAGACAACCTCCGCATTTAGTTCTCTTTTTCATTTTCCTTTTCCCTTTTTTTTTTTTTTTTTTTCTATTCGGCAGAAACCATGTTCATGATCTGGGTGTTGTATGGAGAGAATAGAAGAGACGTATGGTGAGACACGCTCTGTTGTTTCTAGCCAAACCAGTGATGCCAGGCCTCTGCGCGTGGTCCAACCGTGGTCAGCGTTTTGAATGGTCTTTGGTGCAGAAGTTATGAGTCTTAAATTTTAACAGCCAAAATGCTTCCCAATTTAGTGAAATCAATAGCCAATAATGCAGTTGGTGAGGATTTGGTTTCAAGGAGCTTACCCTTATTTCTAAGTTGGGCCCATGTTGTTGGATAATTTTATTCTTATAACAATGTTCATATCCAATCCACATCTTACAACTGTACATGGGTTCATTGTTTATAATTTGTTCTGGAATACTCTATCAATAAACATGTAAGGAAAGCCTGCAGTGCACATGTGCAGACAAACATATAGGAAAGAAAAGATCAAAAGAAAAGCAAGGTAGACAGTGAACAGTAGCAGGGTTTTAATGGGATGGAAGCAGAGTGGTCCTTGGGGTGGGGTAGATGGACCCCTTCTTCAATTAATTCTCAGTGCATAAGGATTTTCTCTTTGAGTGGGGCTGTGTCATTAGATCGCAGTTACAGCTAACATTAACTGCACCAAACGACTTTTAGGCATCAAGTGTCTCTCTTTTATGTGTAGAAAGTTAGGGACAATGCGGCATATTGTTAGGTATGCCTAGGAAATACTTGTGTCAAATTAGATCGAACCCAAATCATTCAAGATTGGCGGCAATCTGCATGAGGGGATGTAACTGTAAAAGATCCCTGTGGTCAACTTTTGGCAGCCTAAATCAAATTTTCAAAGATTGGAATTTGTTTCTGTGGACATTTTTTTGGGGGCGGGGGGGGGGGGGGGGGGGGGGGGAGGAGGCGGCGGGGTGGGTGTGCTAAGAAATTGCTTTCTCTGGTTGCTTTTCAACGGGTCAAGTGGAATTGAGCTGCTCTTTAGCCACTATAAGGGCTGCCAGAGATCCATTGCGTAGATTAACACAAAAAACCAAAAACAAAGATACTGGACTCACGCGAGTCCTGACCCAATCCAATTTTTCCAGACACCATTCTCAATTATGTCTTTCTTTTTGTCCGTTTACAAAGCTGGAAGGAATTGGGCTAGAGATTAAGGCACCCGTGAATAAGTAGGTAAGAATATTAAATCTTGCAACCGGACAATGTAAGATGGGACAGGACTAAAAGAATATCCTGAAGATGCCCGTGAGAATGAAATATATATATATATATATATATATATTTATATTAAGCCTATGACAAAGGACATCTATATGACAGTTTTTTAATTATTTGGAGTGTCTTGAAGTGTTCTGTTTTCTACTCTCAACTCTCTCGTCTTGATGTGTAGTTACTCTATACATTAACTGACTATTTATATCTCATGGCGATTGATGGATTTCTTAAATCTGTAACTAATCAAATTGATAACCTCGTAGAAGGCTGAAGTGTGAGGAGTTTTGGGTTTTCATTTTTAGATTAAATTGCCCTCTTCTGGCAGTTCAAAATAGATCATTGAAGAGTTTCAATTGAACACTTGAAGTCTCATTAATTGGCAATGTTTTAAGCTATTTATTAATAAGTTTTAACTTTTTATTTTTGCATCCGTTTTTGCTTTCTTCGAAAATAACGCAACATTTAGTAGACAATTCTGGTTATTAAAGTGGTTATGCAGGCTTTTGAAGCATGGACAGGCATATGACCAAGGACATTTGCATTTTCTTTTTCTAGACTTTTTTTTTTTTTACCTAGATTGGTGGTGAGTTCCTGAAGCGAGTCATCACTCATCACTCTTATTCCCATGGTCCGCAACTCGACTATACCATTGATCGCGGCACAGGTGGAATTCATGAGGGACGCAATTGCTTGTTTTTTTTTTTATTTTTATTTTTTATTTTTTAGCATTGATGGATGGTGGTGTTCTCAAATATGCGAAACCTTCTATACATCCAGATAAAAATATTCGGTAATTCAAAGATTCCATGACTACAAGTACAGTCCTTTTTTTTTTTTTTTCTGTTTATTATGGCAACGAGGATACCATTACCAACCACATCAGAGGATTGGCCTGTAAATGAACTAAAGGTGTCATTCTTCTACCGCAACACCCAACAGATTTTGTAAAAGTTGATAGCCACTTACTTTTTCGCTTTTCAAAATGAATTTCAGAGTCAATGGTAGGAAAAGAATGACAAACAGAGAAAGTAAAAGATGCCATTCATCTTTCCCCTCGGTTATGTCACAGCTGATATCAGCTGATATATTATAAAAATTATTTTTTATTTTTTTATAAATTATATTATAATTATTATTTTATAATTTATTTATTTATTTTATAATATTTTAATATAATTAAATTTTTAATTAATTTATTTAAAAAATATATAAATTATTTAAATATTTTAAAAAAATTTCTTAATTAATTATTAAAATTTTTTTATTTAAATCGAAATATTTCTTATTAAATTAGATAATTTTATCTATAAATATATGTGAGTCTAAAAATTTTTTTAAAAAATCTAATTCAACTCAAATCTAAATATATTCAATTGAATAAATATTTTAATAAAATATTGACTTTTCCCTTATCATTCTATTTTAAAAATTATTATTTCTTAAGTTAATCAAGTGTTAACCTTTTTTTTTTTCGCTAAACACTTTGTCAAATAATATCATAGCCTAGTTTTAGAGTAGGTTTTGTCTATTCTGATGGCAACACGAGATTAAGTAATAGCAACTATCCTAGAGATTAGGGAATGCAAGCCATCTGGTCAACTATTCCTGACTAGGAGGCGACATTACAAAACATTAGCCAAAGAATTGATCGATTGGAGTGTGGACACAAAGTCATCAACAATCAGCTCAAAGATCTCCGGGAGGGAGGTGCCAATAGGAACTAAAGAGATGAAAGGAATCAAAATGGAGATTTTACTTGCGGTTAATTTTTTGTTCAACTCGTCCCTACAAATCTGTGTAGGCATCAAACTTATATGATGAATTTTGATGAAGGAAAAAATATACGTATGCATCGGGCTTACGTAGTGAACTCTAGTGATGATGATGACAAGGAGTGCAAGTATAACAATGACAGGGTTATGTATATGGTGAGAAAACTAGCTTATGAGCAAGATGATGATATTCAACGAAACAAGTTATTCCGTACCAAGTGCACAATCAATAATGTTTTGTGTGATTTGATTATTAATAGTGAAAGTCAAGAAAATATTATTGGGATATAAATTGTTAAGAAATTACAGCTACCAATAAAGAAGCACCCAAGTCCCTACACCATCAGGTGGATCAAAACGATGGGAGAACTCCAAGTAACAAAATGATGCAAGGTCCCTTTCTTAATTGGCAAATACGTTTGTCAATTAGTAAATATGTAGATGAGGTTTATTGCAATGTTGTAGACATGAATGCTCGCCAAATATTACTTGGACGACCTTGACAATTTAAGGTTGATGCTCAATACTTAGGCCAAAAGAATATCTACAAGTTTGAGAAAAATGGGATAAAATATATATTATTGCCTTTAAAAGGAAAACCTCAAG
The DNA here is from genome assembly GCA_037832345.1 of Rhizophora mangle. NCBI lineage: Eukaryota > Viridiplantae > Streptophyta > Magnoliopsida > Malpighiales > Rhizophoraceae > Rhizophora > Rhizophora mangle. The sequence continues at coordinate 285,507 of JBAPLJ010001533.1, forward strand.
CTAAGATTGCTCAAGTGAAGGAAAGAGTTTTTCTGATAGTCACTTATTCAAATCAAGAAATTGAGACTATCACTAAAGAATCAAAAGAGATTTAAGTGCAATTAAAATAGGTTCAAGTGCAGGCACTAAAAGTTGAATCAAAAGAGGTTCAAATACAATTACAAGAGGTAGCAGTAAAAGTTGAGTTCATAACCCATATGTCCCAGGATCTTGTTACACAATTAGAGAATAATTTTATAACTCGCAGGTCCTAAGATTTTTCTAATTCTTTACCTATAGTATTTGTTGATTTCCTTGAAATAGATATTCAAGTAGATAATCGTTTTATATCATTATTTATTATTATTACTCATATAGTGATTTACAAAATAAGTCGTTTGGAGTATGCTGCAAACACTAATTTAGTCTAATTATTTGTTCCTATGGTATAAAAGACATTAGTTCCTCATTCTCAACTTCCTCATTCTCAAGGGTGAGTTTTTTTTTTTCCAAATGGAGGGGTTTGACATATGATACCTCATAAAGATTATTCTTTATTTTTCTATAAATTATATTGTACTTATTATATTGTAATTTATTTATTTATTTTATAATATTTTAATATAATTAAGATTTTTAGTTAATTTATTTATAGTATTTTAGTATAATTAAGAATTTTAATTAATTTATTTAAAATGTATAGAATATCTTTTTAGTTAGTTATTAAGATTTTCTTTATTTAAATTAGAATATTTTCCTATTTAGTATGTGGTTTTACCTATAAATATATATGAGTATGAAAATTTAAAAAAAAAATCCAATTCAACCCAATTAAATAAATATTTTAATAAAAATATTAATTTTATTTATATTCTTATTTTTCAAAAATTATTATTTTTTAAATTAATCGAATGTTAACTTTTTTCTTCGCTAAACATTGCATCAGTTGTCACCATTATCTTGATTCAATACATAATGTTATTTTGTGTGATGTTCTACAATATACAATAAGGTAGGCATTCTAATTTTGGTTTATATATATATTAAGGACCATAAATTTATATGATTGGTTAATCTTCATTGTCTACATGTACACCTATTTCTTTTTTCATATTATAATTCTTAGATTTTTAGATTACATAATATTTTTCAAGTTTTTTCATAATAAATTGATTATACTTTAATTTTTTTAAGAAATACTCTTATAAATTCTAAAAAATAATATAAATATTTTAAATAATCCCGTGCAGGCCGTGGGAATTGACAATCATTTAGTTTTGTGTTCATTTCTTCGTGCAGTTCTGGAAAACATGTAATTCAAATGCATGGAACGTATATCTTGAAGCCCAAAATGAAATGTTCCTCACCACTAATTTCATATAGACGGAAGTTTTTTGATACGTTGTTGATACGGAAGCCTTCACCGCACAATGTTCTTCACTCCAAGCGACTCTTAGGAATCCAGAAAGGCAAATCCTCCTTAACCACTATTTCTCTTGTTTTTCGTTTCATGAATCTTGATTATTGTTGTTATATATTACTAAGAAAGATCATTAAGTTATGGAAGAAAAGGGTCTAAGCCTTAATTCGGTTGCCCTGAGTTTTCATTATCAAAGTCCTGGAAACAAACTGGCATATGAAAGTCTCCGTGTTTGGTTGGCCCATTAGGTACCCATATTCTCGTCTCAATTTTTAAGTGGAGTGATGCTGTGACACTTTATATGGAGTGCGGACCACGCTGTCAAGGGACACATTATTATATAATGTTTGGCAGCTGTAGATCATGACGTTCTGCACATTCTGTCGAAACGAACAACATAAAGCAAGCAGTCAGCCAATGCTGAGATAATATTTTGCTAAAACTTCTATAATGAATGTTATGTGGTCCAATTACTTTTGTGGATTCCATCAAATTAACGTAACAGCGAAGGAAAATTGGTAGGACTGAGTACAACTAAGTTATTGAGAGGAGAAAGTGAGATACTTCTGAAAATTTAAAAAAAGAAAAAAAAAAAAGATGGAAAATAAAACTGTATGTTTACTTAGTTCAACAATTTTATCAGCTAATTCATATAAATCGAGTTCACACGGTCTAACTTTACCATATGCATGTATAGGGAAAGTTTAAGTTTATTGGAAGGACTGGCTAATAGGGCCTTAATCTCTTCTTACCTTTAATATTATGATCTTTATTTTCTTTCGCGTTGGTTATTACAAATTCTATCTTTTTCTTTTCTTTTCTTTACTTTACCTGATGGAGTGATTTCTGTATTCTAGACCATAAAATATTTGTATCTACGCATAATATGGAATATAATGAGATCAAGATTACTCAACTCCGCAGGCACGAAATCATAATAGTAATTTTTTTAATATTTAATATAATCCGTGCAATATTCATTATCATTTTCAAAAAATTCAGTGTTTTTTTGTTTTTTCAAATGGGGAAAATATTGTTGCTGCGTTCCCTACGCCTTCCAACTATGCGGTGTCCAGACAATTCCAGTAATGTGAATTAATCCAACGCGAGGTCGTGCGAGCTGAAGAAATGGACATAAAGTGATGATAACAGCACGTGATGGGAATCTTGTCAGGCATCCAAAAACAAAGTGTCCTTTGGTGAGGGGTGGGACAGAGAGAACTCTGCAAAGCATCTTGGGTAGATTCTACGGGTTATTGTTGTACATGCGCGTGCGAGTGTGCTCGTGACTGTCCTGTGTTTCCTCGTGCCCACAATAAGATTCTATTCACACTAAACCCGAATCTTTAAACTCAAAAATTTAAATTTTAAATTCTAACTTTTTAATTTGTATTAATATAATTAATACTTTTTATGAGATATATAGAATTTAGGGACGTGCGGCCTTAACCTAGGAAAAAAAATTCAAATTTTTTTCTTAAAAAATAAAAAATACTTATAATCTATTTTTTTACTTTTATATTTCTAAAAAAAAACTCTTAAATTCATTTTGTAAAAAAAATATATTTATTTTTAAATATTTTTTTTTAATTTAAATAAAAGGCAAATAATTTTTTTTTTCAATACATATAATAAATCTACACATCATACAAGTATAATTCTAATATATTTATATTATCTAAATTGAGAAAAAAAAATGAAATGCTTATGTGTTGATATTTGTTTAATTTTAAAAAATATTTAAATAAAAAAATTCATAATTTAAATTAATTTTTATTTTTTAAAATAAAATATAAATAAATATATATATTTTAATAATTATACATTTATGAATTGTATAGGTTTAAGTAAACATATAATATGCAGAATATTAATAATTATTCTCGTAGATAACTTGTATCCATATTTCTCACGCAAACTTAGAGAATTTTTTTAATTAGTCTTATACATTATACACATATATACTTTAATACAAGTTAATATATAAAGATAAAAAAATAAATGATAATTTTTTAGCATGCTCGAATACATAATGAAATTTAAAATTTAAGTTAAAAAAAAAAAGATTTATGAAAAAACAGCCAGCGTTTGACCCTAAAGAGTCGAGTTTTATTGTTCACGTCCCGAATCCAAAAATGATTGAACACAAATCGAATTGTTATCTAACCGGAAGCCACTGTTTTCTTCAAAAGCTATAGGAATAAGAAAGCATCCATCCCAATCAGGCACGCAAATTGCGCGATGGAGCACCATGCAGGCCTAGTCGAGTGAACAGCAGTACGAATGGTCGAAACAAAAGAAATCTGTCAGTGAAGTGCGTGTCATGTTTCTGTCTGCCACTGCTCCCTCCACTTCTGTGGGCCGTGCAAGTGCATGCTGAGTTGCTCATCACTAGGAGACTTTTCTTTCTTCACTTTTATTGAGGTCGTATTTCATTTTATATTATTTTGCTATAGCAACGTTGAATAAACAACGTGAGGCTGACGACCGGCTGCCCTTTCATGGGGAAAGTGTAGCCAATCAGCGTTCTCATCACATGATCTGTCAGATCCCATTACTCAAGCGTCCTTGACCATCTCCCCCACCCCCCATCCCCCACCAACCCTTCGTGCCTTTTTGGGATGCCGCCGGCCCTTTATACCGTATACCTAGATACCGTGCAGATTCCTAGTGGGACAGTGACCAAATGACACAATTAAGAAACTTTATTAAAAAGGTCCTACTAGGTTAACTCCTTTATTTAGTGAAATCATATTATACATAGAATAAAAGTGATTAAAAAAACACGTGCTGAATAATAGAAAAATTATTGTTTGAGTTTTTCTTTTTTCTTCTATTATTCATTGAAATTGTATGATTTTTTTTAAAAGAATTTATTCAATATAATATCTACAATCAATCTATCGAATTATGTGTCCCCTAAGATTTTCCTTATTAAAAGTTGAAACGCAGCCCCCACAGCCTTTTTGGCGTTGCTCCTGCATTTTTGGAGCTCTACGCATCTCGTTGTCCTGCTATTTTGCCTATTGCAGTTCATTGTCCTTCTAATTGGCCGCCCAAGGGCTCATCTCGGGCGGAGGTTTCTAGTTTAAACCCTCGCCTACCTAGAGACAACCCTCCCTTCCACAATCCATCTACAAAGATAAAAATAATAATAATAAAAGAAAGAGTGGGAAAAAGAAAAACCGATTGCACTAGGGTGGTCTACTCTAGATTAGAATTTGTTCCTTGTAATGGAATTTGTGTTAGGGTGGAGATTGTTAGAATTTGGTAACCTAAATTCTGTTCAGTCTGATCTGGAGCGAGGCGTTTGTAGTATGGACCAGTTATATTTAGACTTAAAATTGTATACTTATAGAAATACATAAAATTATATACTTATATAAATACATAGATATTTTGTGACGGTGAAATAAGATGCTCAAAATAATCTCTTTGTACACTTTCTTTAGGTGGATTTCCTTCTCTTTACATGTAGTTTTTCATGCAAATTTTATGTGTTTTTAATTTTGCGTTTTATTACTATTTACATATAACATTTCTATAAATATAAAAAATTTATTATCTTAACATATATATTTCTTTTAATTTTAGTTGACTTTTATTTAAAATTTTTAATTTTTTTTCTTGTATATAATATTAAATTAATATAACTCAATTTATAAGAAAGTCAAATTAAAAAAATTATATTAATATTTACTATTTTATATTAAATGTCTTAAATATTATATAAAATGTTATTTATTTAAATAGGTCAGGTTTTGGTGAGAAATTATTTTTCACTCAAGTTTTTGGTATATGGTAAAGTTACAATATAATTTTATTTATACCAGAAGGTATTTAGAATGTCAGAACAGATTGTTTGTTCAATTTGGAGACATAGTATTTGAATTTGTGATTGAATTTCAGGAGTTTGTAGTTGGTTTTGAAGTTGCTGGAAAGAAACTTCTTTTTGAGGTAATCAAGGTGAAATTCTTTTATCTAGAGTAAAAGGTTTAACTCAGTAGTTTTTTAGATTGACAAATTTTTTAGAAGATTAATGTTTCCGATTTGTGGTTTCTGGACAAACTCAAAGGTAATTAATTGGTTGAAAATTTGGACATGAATACCTAGATGAGTTACACTAAATGGTTTGATGAGATTTAAAAATGGAGTACCAAAAATAACCTTTTGTTTGAGATTTCGAATAAAAATAATATAAGTTTTTAAGGAAATACCTTGCTGGCAAACTTATATTTCATGAAGTTTGTAACCAATAACTAGTTGGTGGTTGCTGGCTGATTTTAATTTTTCAGTGGTTTTCTCAAAATATTTTGTTGGAACAAGACCTTCTTGGATGTAGTTAAAGTCAACTCTTATATCAACTAACGCAATAGTTTTTAAAAAAATTGGTTTGCAATTGTTAATTGGATATTGATTAGCCCTTTTTGGGTCGTTATTTTCGTTAAAAGAAGCAGAAATTCATTGTTTGGCTTAGGGGTGCCTCAAGTTTAGGAGATCTAATTTTAGAAGTACTAGGAGAGTGGTTATGTGCTAGATTTAGTAGGGATGCTAGTGTTTTTTAGTCAATAGTTTGTTGCTATTTAATTCAAGTAATTTCTGTTTTGAGATGGTTAATTTTTGATTTAAGATCATTAATGGTTATAGGTCTAGCTTGTAGCTATTCAAATCGATCAAGTATATTTTGTAAATTATAAGGTGTTTGAGTTTGTTGTTGTAATTCATTAGGTTTAGAAGGAGATGAGACTTTTAAAAATTTTTCAAGAAAAAGAGTTTTGGCATATTCAAATTCATGAAAAAAAATCATTATAAAAATGCTTTTACAGTCCCATTTGGCCAATATGAATGGAATGTTATGCCTTTTGGACTTAAAAATGCACCATTTGAATTCCAATGCATCATGAATGATATTTACATATCATGCATACATTTCATCATTGTATATATAGATGATATACTTGTATTTTCTAAAAACATTGACAAACATATTAAACATTTACATCATTTCATGCATTTGACAAAGAAAGTAGGCTTAACTGTTTCAAAATTTAAAATAGATCTCTTCCAAACTAAAATCAGGTTTTCCGGCCATTACATTAGCTAGGGAATCATTACCCCATTTTTTAGCGCTCTTATCTTTGCAGAAATATTTCCTGATTAAATCACTGACAAAACTACTCTAAAATTTTTTTAGAAGCCTTAATTTTGTTTCAGATTTTTATCCAAAACTACATCTCACTCTTAAATCACTCTATGATTGACTTTCCAAATGAAATGCTTCCAAACCTTGGACTGAGAAACTGGCCCAACATTACCCAATATTGTAGAAACTGATGCTTCTAACCAAGGGTATGGGGGAGTCCTCAAACAGGTAAAAAGACAGCAAGAGCAACTAGTGATGTTTACATCAAAACACTGGAATGAGTGCCAAAAAAAAGTATTCCACTATCAAACAGAAAATTTTAGTCATTGTTTTATATATTTTGAAATTTCAAAACAATTTATTAAATAAAAAATTCCTTTTACAAATCAATTGTCAAGCTACAGAATTTGTACTATAAAAGGATGTTCAGAATCTTACTTCTAAACAATTTTTTTTTAGATGACAAACAATTTTGAATATTTATGATTTTGATATTAAATTTATTAAAGGTTCTTCTAACATGGAAATACTCATGCCCTAACCTTTTAGAAAGAAAAAGCAAACCAAAATTCAAACATGGGTTGACATCTTTAGTCACCCAGATTCTAATGATGCACTTAACAAATAGCCTAACCAAGAAAATAAGCCTCAACGGATTCTTTAGAATCCTCTAACTCCTTACAACCATGCTTTGACAAACTTAGCCCAATAGCCAAAAAGACTTTAAAGGCCTTGCTTGAAAAACTCAATGAAGATATGTCAATGGCAAAATCTAAAAGGAGACCCACTCCATTTTCTTCATCAGACGACTTCGAAAAGAAGAAGACTATATTAAAAGGCAAATAGGTGATAACCTTATCGCCTCCAAAACAAACAATGGTTCTACCATTACAAAAAGAGATGGTCATGGTTTCACCATCCCTTCTTCGATCCCCTCTTCAAATTGATTTTCCAAAAACAGAGGTAGTGGTTTTCAAGCCCTTCCAAAAACATTTCAAACATCTTACTACTTCAAAAAACCCTCTTTCCAATCCCTTGAGCTCATTGAAGCTAGGTATCATCATAGCGATCCATGAAGGTGTGCCCAAAAACTTTTTCGAAATTGGTTTTACAAACCATAGGATTCTTGTCGATCCCACAATTTTTATGAAGCCATACTCATTGACACCAACTCTACCAAATTCAGACATCACACCTAAAACAATGAAATTGGATATTTAACACTTCAAATTATTAAAGTGCTTTATCCATTTAAATGGCTAAATCACCCATCCACTCAAATATCTTTCGAATTATTAGTTTACCAAAACTCCAATTTTGCCTAATATTTTTCCTATTGGGATTACAAACAAGCGTAGTTCAATGCCTTTTATTTCCAAAACTCTTAGTTCAAACATTCATAGTTATTCTTCTAGGAAACCCAAACAATAATCAAATTTCCCATTGGTTTGTTTACTGGTGGTTTTGGTTTGGACTGGTTAGTCAAATTTTCCCTGAATCCATCCAAAAGGGATTCCAACTTTTTGCTAACAGATATGCCTTATCTAAAACTTAAGGAGGCATATCCCATACTTCTACTATTTTGTTATTACTTCAAGCTTCCCTGGTGTTGTATATGGGGCTTCCAGTTTCAACTTGATGTCATGATAACCACTCTAGTATTAGGTCAAGCCTACAAAGTTAAATTTTGGCAGTAGTTTTTTGAAGCCCACCAATAAAAAGCTCATCTAAGAGGAGTCTTGAAATGGTTTGACCAACATCCAACTCAATCTAAGAAGCTTAAGGGATTTATATCCCAATTTTTAGCATACAAAGCCCAAACACAAGCTTAGTTAGCAAGATCCAAAGTTCAAGAAGATTATATCTCTTCTCTCAAAGCAACTTTGGCAAAAGCCAAACAACAACTATTAGGGGACAGCTCGGCCTCCATTTTTTATGATCCGTTGGCCAATCATGATCTATTTGATTATATCTATAGTCCTCTGGAAGACACTAAATCAACAAAACAACAAAAACCTAGCAAATCATCCACCGAAAGCCAAAATGAGAAAAAGAAAAAGTGAAGTAAAATGTCAGGTAATATATTCTTTCACCCAAAGTGAATTTACTTTACCCAAAGTATCTGCTTGCTAACTCAAAAGCATATGTCTACCAACTACTCCACTAAAAGCAAATTTGTCTGAATGTCCAACTCAATAAACAATTGTAAGCTCCTCTTCTATTATATAAGAGAGCCAAACCCAACAACAAAAGAACAAGTTTTTCTTTCCTTTTCTTCCACCTATTCGAATTCTCTGAAAGAAGAACCCCTTGTAACATTCCCTTCATATAAATAAATTGTAAGTTTTATTTTCTTATTTTAGTCTTTTTTTTTTCCTTTTAACAATTTCCAAACATTTTTGATTTAATATATTGGCTGGAAACCAATAACTGTTCTCAGTATTGAATTATAATTCTGTGGAACAACTTTTGGTATAACAACGCCAAGTACTAAATCTTTAAGAATTTATTCAAAATATTTTCTTTTGGATTTTACATTTTTTATCGATCCTGTAACAAAGTGGTAAGCCCATTATCCTTTGAGTTATCCAGAAAATCCTGCAACAAGGACTTTTACACTCGTTGGGTCAGAAGTTTGTCTATGGGTCTAGTAAACATTAGCAATTATAGTCATTTGTTGAAATAGGTTTATAATTTGGTATTCAGAAAACCCATCAATGTTCTATTCATAGATTGAATTGGAGCCATATTTAGTTTGAACAAAAAAGGGTTTTTCTTTAAGAGCAATATCAAGGGCAGTTGATCTAGGGTAATACATGCGTGTAGGAACCCTTACCGATTTTATTTTTATCCTTTGAATTTTGAAAGAAGAGTTGGACAAGGAGTCAGTAGCACCATCAGATTCTTGTACAACTTGAACATCTTTGCTGGAAGACGGTTTGTCTTGTAGAGCCTACCATCTCTGAACCAAGGCTTGGTGAAATTTATTTGAATCATTATTAGAAATTTGAAAGGGTTTAAATAAAGGTTCGAAAACTGGTTTGGGAGTTGATTTTATCTCTTTTTTTGTTAGTACTGATGAGTTCGTAATAGTCTCAATATTTGAAACTTGATTTCCAATAGTCTACAAAATTTTATTTGTATAGTTATTTTGTTCAATGATTTTTTGAAATTCTTTTAGAGAAGAATCCTCATGTTCCCTCCTAATTTTGAAAGGAGAAGCAGAAATAACAAATCTTTTATGTTTAAACTGAATTTTGCATGATGAGGGATGAATTGATTCTATTTTAGAACCGTTCATCAATTCTTATTGTTGCATTATAGTATAAATTTGCAATTTATTTTCTTCTGTAAAGGAAGTCTAAGGGTAACTAAATTTCAATTGAAAACAATATTCATCAAACCAGTCAAAAAAATAAAGTCATTTTCTTTTCTCTAGTCATCCAGTCATAATAGTTCTATTAGATGACTAGTCTATCATTATTTTGAAATTCATTTAAAACTCATTTTCTTTTTTTTTTTATTATTATTTTAATCAGTTTTAAATTTTTTTTTTCGTAAAATCTCCTTTTTTATTGAGAAAGTAATTTGAAAATTTTTTTCCAACATATTGAGTTCAGGATTTACCTCAAACTCATCAGGAAACTGAACTTGCGATGCAGATGTAAATGCTTCCAGGGAGTCTGGTGATCGTGGCGAAGTGTCATTATAAGTCGGCCTTGGAACTTGTCATCGTATGTCAATACCAAAAAGGTTAGAAGTATAACTATTGGTCCTAATATGACTAGGAGGATGTTTAGTTGAATTACTCCTTTGCAAGTAACTGGCTACCCGGGATTGGAGATAATCATATTTAAAGGATGTAGATCTAAAACTTGTAGAGTGTTGTGGAAAAGATACACTAACACTTTCGTTATTATGTTGGGTTATCTTGTTGAGATTTGAAGTAACAGGAGGTTTACGAATGGTAGCATTATCGATTTTCTAGGTATCAGGAAGATCAACTTCATGTCATTTGATGTATTGGGGAGTTTAAAAGTTGGATTTATGCATATCAGTTTGCCAGAGAATTGTTTCACCTTTATCGTCAATGTCACGTAAGGTTCTTGTGTGAAATGATGATTTCATGCCCTTATATTGGATTCCATACATTAGACTTAGAGGTATAGATTCCTCTATAAAATGATTGTTATGAATTTTGATTTGTAGAGTTAAAACATCCAAGATATTTCTGTCATGTAAAGAAACAATAAAATTTGGATAACAATTGAAATAAACAAGTCCAGAGCATAAACTAGATTTTATAATGCCAAGAAATGAATCATCAAAGTTTAATAAATGACAATTCCTTAATGCCGTAAGAATAGATGCATCGAGTCCTTCTCTAGAAAGCGGTTTGATGCCAATTTGTATTATGCCTAAACGCATGTAATTGTAATGCTTTTGATAATGTTTGATTGAATCATAAGAAAGTAGTTTAATAGTTTCAATAGATCTAGAGAGACGACAATTTCTTTCTACAATTTTGATGGTATAGTCAGTTTTTCTGAATATATTGAATTAGAAGGTTTTGTAAATTTGTTTTTTCACAAGTTTAGGGATTTACCAATTTTCAATGGATTTATCAAATTTTCCTATGAGAATTTCATCACAGTTTATGTTTCCTGAGGAAGAAGCCTCAGAGTCATGACTAGGTATTTGAGGTTGTAGGATAAAAGTAGACATATTTACCACCAATCAAAATGTTACCTACTAATGAAGTTAGTGTGAGATTCGTAAATTCTGGCTTTAGGCTTATCAACGGTTTTATTGTCTCTACCTGGGACTTGTTACCTGGAACACCTTAAAGTGATTGATCTACTCACACTTATCTTACAAGTACTTGTCTCTACCCGGGACTTGCTACCTGGAACACCTTAAAGTGATTGATCTACTCACACTTATCTTACAAAGACTTACGCTCAATACACTTTGGTCAAAGATAAATAATTTCCTCTCACATGTCTCCCTCTTACAAAAAATCATAGGCTCTGATACCACTTTATGAGAGGAGCATACAGTCCTTAATAAAATGTTATTCATTTAATATAAAATAAAAAAATTACATCAAACATACTCTACTTAGAACATGATAACATATTTTACCCCTTATATTTACTACTAACAAGGCGCACATTTTGACTAACTATAATCAATAAATAATAACAAAAATTAAGAAAAAAAAAGAATAAAAAAACATTTTTACCCTTAGTTATATATCAATACAAAGTAGGTATTTTTCTTACTTTTTTTTTCCCTTATTCTAGTTTCCTCGTATAAAACCCACTCATATAATTATAGTAGTAACAGTTATATTTTGGAATTCTAACAATTGCATTTATGTTTCAATACTTAATTTTTCATTTGGATATAAAAAGGACATTTTAGCCAATTCATGCTAATTATAATAATATTTTTATAATTATTTTCAATAGACGCAGTTTTTTTATTATTATTATTACAGGATCAAATATCAAGATGCAGTTTGTTATATTTAATGATAGAGGGTGTAAACTGTTATAACATTCTGAATATTGAGTAAAATTATTTTGCGTATCTGAGATTTATATACGTAAAAGATTTGTTTCTACATCTAGTGCTCTTTCTCAACATAATTCTTGACCCTTGTTCAAGGAATAAATTAATCTTAATTATTGTCTGGAGTAAAAATGGCACACGCATCAAGCCTTCAACAAAATAAACTTTTGGCTAGTCTCTTCGCATCCACGCTCTGTGTTGCATTCTAGAGTGCACGGCACGCATATGATGAGCGGTGCGTGCACCCGAGACCCGGGGAAATTTTTAGTTATTCGTTGGATATTACATGTTGAAGAGATTTTTGGGTGAAGTTACAGGGAGTTTACATTTTAGAAGAAGGTTAAGAAAAGGTGTTTATTATATTTATTTATTTGAGTATAATTTATTTATAATTTTATATTATATAAATTTATTTTGATTAAATCTCATGTATTATGTGATGTAAAATTATAAATAAATTATATTTATCAAAAAAAGATTGAAAATAAAATTTTTCTTATATATATAAACAAGTCAATGTGATAAATTTATATTTATAAATGGATTCTCACTATTCAGACAATGATTCCGTGTCAGTCAAGATGGAGACAAAGTTATATTAAGTAAGAGTTTAACTTTTGATTTCAAACTTAACAATTAAATTTCATCAAAAAAAAATTGAAATTAAGATTTTTTTTTTAAGCAATTGAATATTAAATGTGATTTTTCTTTTCATTCAACTAGTGATTTTTAGAATGATAACACATAAGAGGACAAGAGAAATTTCTCTAAAAAAGATTAATGAACAAAATGTAATAAAAAAATATCATAAATTAATTATATTTTATTTAATTTTATAAATAATAAAAATTAAATGTGATAAAATTATTTATAAATAATAAAAATTAAATGTGATAAAATTATTTTTTCTTGTCGGATAAACGTCTCTACGTTGCAATGCTAATTTATGCACGTGGAACAGAAAGAGAGGGAATCACGTAAATAAATCAAAAAGGTGCAAAAACTTTAAACACGAAACGACGCCCGTGTCGACTGCGTCACAATCACGGGGAGGCGCTCTGTCCCTCGAAACTGTCAAGCGGATAACATTTAGATTGTGGAAAAGTTCAAGTGCTCTTGAAAAAGAGAACGTAAAAATTGAAATATTCAAATTATTATAATTAATTTTTATTATTTTATATAATATTAATATTTTACATATAATAATATAAAATATTTTTAATATAATATGAAACTTAGTTATATTCACTTTGAGTTCACTATTTTTACTCTATTTACTCGGACTTGAGATTATGGGTTTCCCTTTTACTGGGGAAATTGAAATCCAACTCACTTACGTCTTTGGAGTCCGCGGTGTCTTTATATAAAGCGGCAATCAACGCTAGATGCAGATGCGCCGAGAATAACCGAGGAGAGAGAGAGAGAGAGAGACGGAGAGCGAGAGAGAGAGAGAGAGAGAGAAGAAAGAGAGAAATGGGGGGTTGGGCTATAGCGGTGCACGGCGGCGCTGGTGTGGACCCAAATCTCCCACAAGAGCGACAAGAGGAGGCCAAGAAACTCCTCACTCGCTGCCTTAATCTTGGCATCTCTGCTCTTCGTTCTAATTTTCCTGCCATCGATGTCGTTGAACTCGTTGTATGAACCCCACTCTCTTAACAAACTTTCATTTCCAGTTATTCTCTAAAAAAGGAATTGATTGTCAAGTTTCTTGTTACCGATTATAAACGATATATATAAACGCATGCGCTGTTGCGTTTCGGAAATTTTCATGGAAATAAATAGACCGTGAGAGGAATGATTACCCAAGTAATTTCATTCACTTGGGGAGTTGTACATTAATGCATGAGTCTTCTATCTGCAATTTCTTTCTTTTACCAGTGTTTCATGACCCTTGTTTGTTTTCTTAATTTATTATTTGCACTGCGTTCGTGGTTGTTGATTTGGTTGGGAGGATGCTTGACTGCAAATGCATGGCGGCCAACTGTTTTGGATGAGTTATTATTTTCGTTCTGATTCTTTTTATTATTTTTTCGAACAACAGGTAAGAGAACTAGAAACGGACCCTCTGTTTAATTCTGGCCGCGGATCTGCACTGACAGAGAATGGGACGGCGGAGATGGAAGCCAGCATTATGGATGGGCCCAAAAGAAGATGCGGTGCGGTATCAGGGTTGACCACGGTCAAAAACCCCATCTCTCTTGCTCGACTCGTCATGGAAAAGTCTCCCCATTCATATCTTGCCTTCTCTGGTGCTGAAGACTTCGCCAGACAACAGGTTTTCCTCTTCGCCCTGTTGGCACCATTTTAAGCATTAATAATCTCACACGTCGTTTTATTTGCTTTTGGATGTGTTAGGGAGTTGAACTAGTGGACAATGATTTTTTCATCACCGAGGAAAACGTGGGCATGTTAAAGCTGGCAAAGGAGGCAAAAGCCATCCTTGTACGTTGAATCTATTTTGTCTTTATTTATTTATTTATTTATTTTTATTTTGACCTTTCTGCTGGGACTGTTTCTTTACGTTTCCTTTTTTTTTTTTTTTTTTTATTTATTAAATCAGTATGATTATAGAATCCCGAGCACTGGACTGGAAACCTGCAGCGCTGGTGCCACTGCCGCCATAGATAGCCCGTTGCAAATGAATGGACTTCCAATCAGTATCTACGCCCCGGAAACTGTAGGCTGCGTGGCCGTGGACAGCCAGGGTCGGTGTGCTGCCGCCACTTCAACAGGTGGTCTCATGAACAAGATGGTCGGTCGCATTGGTGACTCTCCCCTGATTGGCGCTGGGACTTATGCCGGCAATCTCTGTGGCATATCTTGCACGGGAGAAGGAGAGGCTATTATCCGAAGCACAATGGCCCGGGATGTCGCGGCGGTGATGGAGTACAAAGGATTGGGGCTGCAGGAGGCCGTGGACTATGTGATGAATGAGAGGCTTGACGAAGGGAAAGCAGGGTTGATAGCTGTGTCTGCAAGTGGGGAGGTGGCTTGTAGGTTTAACTCAAATGGGATGTTCAGAGGCTGTGCTACTGAAGATGGGTTTATGGAAGTTGCTATTTGGGAGCAGTAGACCCACTCATTTTGCGAGTTAGCATATCAGCGTCATCTTGCTTCGGCCTTTCAGCCAATTTCATGTTTGGTGACTCATCCTTGGTGTGTTAGACAAGCGGATTGTAATTTGGTGCGCTGTCAATAATATGTTCTGAAAAAAATATTAGTCTACCTTTGTAACCTAAACAACAATTAAGGACTGTCTTAAGAAATAAATTGTTCTTTAATTTCGCTAATTAGCAAAATTAAAGAAGAATCCTCTTCAAAATTCAACTATCAAACTTCGTTCAATCTGGGGGCACTTACTTAATAGACACACTCATCGCATCTTAAACAGTCAATTGGTAGGTTCCTTCCTCCTGCCCATGAGAGGATCCTTAACGTACTTAAAGGTGTTCGACACTGCAGCCGATGCACTTGCCAAGAAATAGCCTCCACCTGCAGAATCTCTTTTTTCTCGTGTAAGATGAACCCCTCTTACCTTCTCCTTAGTGGATTCCTCATCTTGACAAGCCGATGACTTATCTACTGTCTCCACCTTTGTCTCTATTGCCCCTGTTTTGTTTTTTGTCTCAGTTCCCGAGCCAGCAGAAGGGAAGCGCGTTTTAATAATATTTGTCCCTTTGCTGCTATGCCCAATAACTCCAGAGCATTATTTGGCAAGCAAGTGGTAGCAGCAGATATGAACGTAGGGTACGTGGTGGCTGCCACTGCTTGCCTTGTAAGTTAGTTTCTCTGTCAGGAGGGAACGTGGCAATCCATATTTAAGTTTTCCAGATGCGTTATGATCATTTGTTTGTCACAGTTATAACTAAAAGTAAAACGTCAAAGAGAAGGCAAATACCATAGACTCGAAGGCGGCAGCTGTCCTAACAAGCAGAGGCTACATCACTCTGTCCCACTAAAACCCTTGCTTTTCGACTCTTTGAATTTGGGACTGCTTCATTGGCCACTCTCAACAGGGCTCACGTTTTGCTTGCCGTTCCCTCTGCCTAAGTGGATGAAATAAGCATATATATTTAGTAGGATGCAACGATAAAGAGATGGTATTAATTCCACAGAGAAGGTGAATTACACACTAATAAATATTCAAGAGCGATCTGGAACACAGTGATGTAGCCTCTGTTTGTTAAGACAGCTCCGAATTGCAGGCTTCGAGAAAGTGAACTGCATGCCCAAAGATGCAAGACAAGACATAACCAAGTATGGAAGCCAATTTTAGAATGAAGGTGCAAGTCTATACCTCAGGGAATCAGGATTGAACCAGTTACCAAGGCTGTTCAAAATTGTAATACAAGCAGACTTGTAGGTGAAGGATGGTGACATTGAGTGCATTACAACTTCAGGAAAGCAAACTCTTCAATGGCTGCTATACCTCCAATTTTACTTTGATATTTCCTTGTAGGGTTCCCCGTCCACACCAATAGACATTATTGCCTGCCTTTATTAAGCGATCCTCCCAACACTCATGAAATTCACATTTACATTTTCCTGACCGAGTATAGTCCCTACTTTGCCAATTATTCCCGGGGGTTCAACCTGCCTGCACAGAATGATGCCACCTTCAAGGCTCACCTTGACCCCAAAAGATCGGACCTTGGTAAGATGAAGTTTTCCTTCTTTCACTTTTCCCTCCATTACAATCTCACCAGTCACCAATTGCATTGGCAAATCTGGATTCCACATTGGCACTTTGAACCTGGATAAACTGAAGTGGATTTTCAGGTGAAGCATCCAACATGATGCATTCTTCTGTTATTCTCGGTCCACTCTGTTTTGCTGTGATGTCAGCACTAACCGAGGTTAAAAAAACACAAGAAATAGGCTCAATCAGGCCCTTGATGATCATGGCCTGAAGCAACCGAGTGTCAAGATCATCTGAATTTCTGGCAGAACCATATGCCACCTTGATTGATTTTACACCACTTCCACCTGCAACCAGTTGCATGGCCAGTTTGCAAAGCTGTTCTTCCAGAACAACATATGGTCCAAGTTCTGATAGAACCTCTGAACACTAGTTTTAAGAAAGAAACACAGTTGAGAATATTCCAATGAAAACGGATGATTAGGTAATCAACCCAAGGACTACAAACAGAAGGGTTGGTGAGATACTTCAGTGGGAACCATGGGTGCACTAACTGCAGTAGCTGCAAGCTCCCCTTTCAAAGCTCCAGCCACAGCTTGTGCTATCTCAATAATCCCTTTCTGAAAATAATAATAATAATAATAAATTAAAATAAAAAAAGAAAAAAGAGAAAAACCCATCAAGCAAAACAACAGAGACATAAAGCATGCTGGTAGGAGAATAGCAAAAGGCCAAACACCCCTGAGCCTCCATAGTGCTGGCATCAAGATGTGGAGTTGCAAACACATTTTCATGAAGCATCAATTTGCTGCTTCTGATGGGAGACACCAAGTGCAGCCTGAACAAATACAAAATTTAGGCATCCTTCATGCCAATGACATTAAAAAAGAAAAGAGTCAGGACTTGCTCAATACACAAACCTGAGAAAAAAGCCCCATGTCCTGAGCCATAACCAGAGCATCCTCATCAATGACTCCACCACGAGCAACATTGACAATGCGGACTACTTTCTTCACCTTGATAAAAGACTCATCTTTCAGCATTTTTGACGTGGCAAGGGTAAGAGGCATATTTAAGGAGATGAAATCAGCCGTTGACATGGCTTCTTCATATGTCACGTTCTGCTTGTGCATAAGGATCGGGTGCAATCACATGCATGCCAAGACACTTGGCACACCTGGAAACTTCTGAACCAACTTTTCCAAACCCAATTACAGGGTTTCCCAACTAGCGACACGCCCACATATTTGCTTCTCTGCTAGTTGCCGCAAAATACAGAATCATATCGTCTTTAGATTGAGAGATATAACCTAAAAATTCTATCAATGGTTTGATAAGACTCCGAACATGAATAAATCCACATTCTTTTTTGGGAACAGAATAAGCTTTTATTAATCAAAAGACTAAACTAATATAGCTGTAGGGTAAGCCAATAACTTCGCACCACTCTGAACATTATGTCAAAGACCAATTTATTTGCAAATTTTTAACATTTTTCTGCATAGGAATGTTTCAGAATTATAAAAGAATGATAGGAAAAAAAGAGGAGAAGCAAAATTACAGTTAAATTATTCTACTCAGACGAGTTTTAACACAAATAATAATAATAATTTACAAAATGTTCAAAAGCAAATGCCAAAAAGAAACTTCAACAACACGAGCCAGATTTAATGGACGCATCAGCTTGTGCAACATTCCTAGCCATGGCAGTGAGCAAGGCAAAGCCATTTTCGGCAGCTGCAATGGTATTGGCGGTGGGCGCATTGACCACCAAGCACCCGGGCTCCGTAGTCGCCGACAGATAAACATTGTCAATACCGACGCCAGCCCGACCGAAGACCTTAAGTCACCCGCCCGACAGTCCGAAAACCTCGCACGTGACCTTAGTCCCGCTCCTGACAATCAACGCATTGCAAAGGGAAATCTTTGTGCACAGCTCCTCGGGGCTGAGGTCGTAAGAGCAGTCAACGTCGGCGAACGCTTTCAGGAGGTCCAGGCCGGCGTTGCCGAGCTTCTGTGCCACGACGACGGTGGGTCTCGCGTCTATTACGGTGGCGAGGACGACGAATCTTTTCAATTAAAATTTAATGTTATTATGACAACTAACTAATTGTAAAAGGTTTATAGAATAAACTCCCTCCTTCAATTTTTTTTGAGATAATTTTGATTACTTTTTTTCTTTTACGTTTTTGTTTTTAAATTTGGGTGTCTAAAAGCCACCGAAGCTTTAATTTGGTTAGCGTCCAAGCACTGATTTAACAGCTATTCCGATTCTCGCATAGAATTGAGATGTGGTTTACACCATCAGTTGCCAAATATGATTTATTCAGATGCAACAAATGTACGAATCTTTTTATAATCATTAAAGAGAAAGCATTATATTAACTCCATTGATTACACATATCGAATACTACACAGGGCATGAAGTAATCACAACATATGGCCAAAGGAAGTAAGAAAGGCACGAACCAACATCCGAGGGAGGTGAACCTCAGACGTGGTAATAAGGTGCAGGCGATCTGCTTTGAGGGACAATCCCTTGGCCTCTACGCACTTCACATTGGACAAGTTGATTTCAAGCTGAGCTTTTCTCCCCATCTCCACTAAGTGGCCTTCTCCCGATGCAATCGCCACCTATTTCCATACCAATGGCGTTCATTGCGCGAGGGAGACATTAAAGAAAGTCGATTTTATACTGTTCTACAAGACAGAATGTGTAATAAGACTCGAAAAAAATGCAACAAATGCGAAATTTGTACTTTTTGATAGCTTGTTGCACGTTTTATCGAACATCATTGGCAGAAAACTTAAATTTTTGTATAAAATTGATCATTCTTGGCACTAGAGACATCCAGCTACATAGTATTTTTCTAACATTTTTGAATTTTCAAACCATTGCATTATCCCTCGACTCAAAATTTCTGTCAGATATGGGAGAAATTACAGCAGTGCGTGAACAGAGAAACAAATTGAAAAAAAAAAGGATCGAGCGGCATACCTGGGTTACAGGCCGAGATGGGATGCCATGGTCAGAAAGCAAGTTCGCAATGAGCTTCTCGAAATTTCCCCCGTAAGCCTCAGCATCATGTTTCCTCACCGTATCACCCTCTGCCTGATACCACCATATCGCTCGAGCCTTTCCACTCTCCTTTAAAGACTCACTGACTCGCCTCACCAACACATTGTACGATTCGGTCCCGCGAGCCCAGTCCCTGGTCCTTGTCCCGCCGATCGCACAAGGGACCAGGCCAACTACTCCTACTTTCAGACCACTGGGCGGTGAATCGAAGTACAGATGGGTTGGGCCTGCATTGGGACGCGGAACATAGCCGTTCCATTTTCCGTCCCCGACGCCACATCCGCCGCTCATGTTGCTTTGCCCTGCAAGAACAAAGATGTCCTTAACAGGGCCTGCTGATACACTCAAATAAGGAGTCAGCAAAAACGGAGAAAGCAGTAATGATAGTGGCTTGGATATGGCCATGGTTTTTCTCGTGATCACCAACGTTGCCTATACATGGAGGAACGTCCATTACTTCGTTGCACTTTCCTAAAATGTAATTTGACCTCCCTGTTGCCGTTTGTTGAGTTTTCTTTTCAGGGAATGTACAAGTTCTTTTCTTCGGCCTTTTGCTTTCTTACGGAATGTCACAATTTTAATCCAATGACGCGAGATTATTACTGTCTGTCATGTATGAAAAATGCTTTTGGAAAAAGAAAAAAAAAAGGTTTCTACTTAAATTAAAATTTAGTGCAATTTCCATTTTTTTGCTTTAATTTTTTCTTTCAAAGAATCATACTATCACGTATTGATGCCCCTACAGCGTGAAAGTTCTTTTTTAAAAGGATGAATTCGATGTACTTCAACAAATACCTAGCATTCATCAAGTTTAAAGATAATTTCTTTTGAGCACTTATTTTTCCGTATGCAAATCTTGGATGCTGAGCGTTAGAATCTACAGCAACCCCGCTAAATGTGCAAGGCTTCCGCCAGAACAACGTAAAGGTAGCACTTTCCTAAATATTGTCATGATTGGAAGGCTAGCTTGGTAATGAACACACTGATTCTAGAATTCCCAAATTATTATTTCGGTTTGCCAATTTTTTTTTTTTTTTTTTTTGTGATGCTTTGCTTAGCATAGAAAAAATGATGGGTCTCATTGCAACTTTTAATCAATAGTGAAGGTCGAAGGAGAAGAAATATCACTATCTGGCAATTTCTTAACCTATATGCAAAAGGACAAAAGAAAAAATAATAATAAGAGAGAGAGAGAGAGAGAGAGAGAGAGAGAGAGATTTTGTCTTCCAAGCTGCAAAAGGTGAGTGGCAGGTTGGGCCGTCGTTCCGTCCCTGCAATTATAGGTGAACTATAAGTACAACTCTTTGATCTGAAGTTAGGCAATTGGGCCTTTACCTGCCATCCTAGTTGCCTCGCTAGACTGGGTAAAATTGGGATGTTAATTTTTCAGCAATACGTTCTTCATAGTTTATTATTAACAATATAAAAATGCAGTATAATATTGCCCTCGAACACGTTGTTGGTTGGAACCCACTTGGGGATTAATATAAAGTACATGCATGAATAATGACGTTATGTCCATAAGATAAACATTAATAATTGAGCAAAAGGGAGAAGGGGGTACAAGTTGAGACAAATGACGCATCACATCAACAAGTTGGATGACTTAAAATGGCGACCCACCTCAAGTGGTACCATCAAACGATTCTTCCTCTTTTCCCATTCCCCTCAGAAGGCTCTGACCTCATTTGAGTAGTCAATTCTTTAAGGGGCCCTTCTCAGTCATCGTAATTTGATTGAAAATCGAAGCACGAGAACCACGATCTGTCATTTTTATTGGCCTATTTATTTCGGTTCCTTCTTTTCCTCTTTCTTTTTTGTCCCTTTATTTTGTATCTTGTTAAATGACCAGTTGTACGCATAATAAGGATAATTTTATCTTCAAACTAGCCGGTATTAAACTATTAATAAAAGAGGAGATCGATGGACTTGATCCAGATTTTTCCAATTCAGCGTCAAAAGGAGTAAACTTGCTAGGGAAAATAATCTAATGAAAAATCGGAAAAGTTTGAAAAAGTTGGAGAATTTCCCGCAAAGAAAATGTATTAAACTTCGCATATGGACGCTAAAGGTTGGACTTTGATCACCATTATTGCATTAGCATATCTATTTTCTCTACTCTGTAACAGTTGTCGTAGGCAGTTGGGCGAGTGGCCATTATTGTCCTTGACAACAATAACCTTACCAATCTCTATTGAGAGTGTCAATTTCAATTGCGTAATGGGCATCTTTCGGCTATCTACGGTGTATAACACATGGCACGGTAGTTTGGTTTGGCTTAAACGTACGAGGCAAATTCAGCATCAAATCCCGGCAATTTGAAGAAGCTGACCAAAAAGATGTCTTTTAATTTCGTACGATCAGCATCTCGGAATTTAATAAGCTTAATGGTCATCGGATCCCCTAATCCCATTAAATGTATATTAATATTATCATCAAAATATTCTTATCCTCTAATATTTTCCTTAAAATTTTTAATCCCAAAAACCAACTACCAAACACGGATGACTAAAAAGAAAAGAAAAAAAATAGAATAACGTTATCATCACATTTAAAGATAAGTGGACAAAGATAACGAAACAGAGATAAGTGGGGTAAACGTGACATGCACAGTTTATGCTTTAAACTATAAATATATATTTTTTAATTTTAAAAAATTTACAAAATTTTCTCTAAAATGCTCTCAAATGGGCAACAAAGATATTAAAATGCGTAATAAAAAAAATTATATTTACAACGAGCTTGTTACAATACAAATTTTGCTGCCGTTGCGCGGTATTTTATGTTTATAGTATATTTTTTTATTTTTATTATATATTTAATATAATTAATATTTTAATGTAAAAAATTTAGAATTAAAAAAATATAATTGTTTTAAAAAATTAGAGTCTATCGGCCGCCTGATTCTGGCCCCAACTCTCTGTTTTTCATCTGTTCCCACAGTGGAACTCTTCAGCATTAATAGTTAGATGAATGCATGCAGCAGAAAACATGGGTGAGGCATTATGAAGGACCCCACAGAAAATGTCTTCATTTTGTGAATCCCAAGAATATGATTCTCTTGGGAACTCGCGTTTAAGAGTGGGTTCTAGCTGGCGCAGCTGTTGACGTGATAACAGATTTTCAAAAGAAAATTGCTGCAGTTAGGTCCGTTAAAACCTTTGTGAAAAGTCTCGAGGCCACTCACGCCATTACTGGCCACATCACTCGCAAACCGACAATTTACTACCTGGCCTTGGGCCCCCTACCTCTAACTTTCCTACGTGGCAGTTCTAGGTACACGATTGCCCTCCTGGTCGTGTTGCAGTCTATCATTTTTGGTTGTGTCTAGGTGGGGCCTTGTGCTGGGATCCACGCGGCTTTAAGGATTTACGACCGTCCCTCTCCGGCACGAGGAAGTCTGTAGAACTCTGTGTTTCTGGTTTGGGTTACAGGTGATGTGGCACATGATAAATAATTGAGAGGGATGGAAGGCAAATAAATTGATTTGAATTCAAAATGAAAATCATTTTAATAATTTATCTATTATTTTCTCTATCTTTTAGTTTATTTATGCTCGTACTAAATTATTTATGGCTATTTTTATTAACCAAAATAATAATAATAAAATAAATAATTATCTTTTATTATTATTATTCAGTTTTATTCAATTATTTATAATCAAATAGATTGTTACCAGAAAAAGAAATGCCATGGATTAGTAAGTAGGTCATATGACAATGAGAGACGTCTCCTCATAAGTTTCCTCATGTCCATGTCGTATGCAGGCAAACCGGCAACTTAAATCTCTACAAACAATCCCAAAAATATTATTAATAAATTAACTGGCTGATACGATATTATTATTTAATCAGTGTGTTAGCACTGGTTTGGACAATATGTGGAAACTGTGGTGCTGGTAGCGAACAACGCACCTTGCTGGGGAGTGGGGGGCGATGGCTTCGATTTAATTATAATGCTCTCAATGATATCGTATATTGTTTGGATTTAAGTGCAATTCTGCTTGCAAATTAAGACCTCTGATCCGTGGTGTGTTATCCTACTCTACTGCCACATCCACACGCGTGCAATCTTCGTTTTCTTTTTTTTTTTTTTTTGGCATATATATATATATATATATATATAGCTTGTATGTAAAACTAAGACGGAGTTAAAGTTATTATTTTTATTCAATATCTTTTATAAGAGTAACTCATCGTTAAATTATTTTTAATTTTGTATAATTCTATATGTTGAAATTTAATATTAATATATTTAAAATTTTATTATTATACATTAAATTATTTAATTTTATTTTTATGAAAATAAATTATAACACAAAAACTCAAATTTAAATTAATCACATATTAAATAATTTACTGAACTACTAGCTCAAATGATTTTGGTAACCTTCGGGGAACATTTTTCTTTTGTCTTCCTGTTATTATTTAATGTCTGCGGTTGCGGATTCAAATAACGCACCAAAGTCCAGTTCTGCTAAACAATTTCATTTTGCATTTGGATCGACGGTTTTATTTATTTATTTATTGGATCCACGGTTTTATTGGGAGTATAAATTGGATGTTATTTTATATTTTCAGATTTATTCGATACTATTTAATGACGGATCTTATCTTAAACAGAGGCAAAAGGCCTTAATTAAATCACGAGCTTCAATGAGAGGAAACATCCTCCTTCCTTCCACTCCCCGTGCCTCATTCAAGTGTCTAATGGCAAATCACCTCCCCTAAAATCATTCTTTAATTGCAGGAATATTAGACAGTATCCCCGTGTGCTAAAGGGGCAGCACTTTCAAAAGGAGGCATACAGGTCTGTATCCACTGTCCCATAAATGCAAGGTATCCAAAGCGTTGTTGTTTGCTGTCAAAATGATAGCCAAAGCGTGCCCACCGATGGGACCATTTCCCGGCTTAAGTATAGACCGGAGCCGGTGTGCTAAATATTGCTGTGGTAAGCATGCAACTGAAGAATGTACCTGTGGGCTTGTTGTTTTGGGATACTAATGCGCGACTAGATATTTTGGCTTTAATTTCATGCTTTTTTTTTTTTTTTCATTGAACACAATTTCATTTTGCTTCACCTTCGCTATTTAGCATAGTTGAATTAAATTTTTCTTTTTTAAAAAAGGAACCGATGGATATGGGATGAGACGACCAATGAGACTTTTTTTTTTTTTTCATTTGCAATAGTCTTAAAGTCAATGTGACTCCTATATATATATATATATATTCTTTTGTAAGTGTGACAAACAGGTAATTTTATATCCCAGAATTGAGTTTGACCCTTTTCTTTTATTCATCATATATTATGTTAATTTAACTGTATATTCCTTGAATTCAAATAGTTTGAGATATTAGAATTAAGAAATAATTTTCAACAAATTTGTTAGGTCTAACATATTTTAGTTAGTTTGAACTGACTTGCAAAGGAAATTATTGGAATGCAAGGGAAGATATGATAAAAAACTTCGATCACACCTGCCCAAGAAAAAAAAGAATAAGGCAAAATGGTAAAGGAAAATAAAAGGGAAAAACTCTGCAAATTTTTTTGAATTATAATGAAAATTGAACTGGCGCCATATGGAGGTGCGCCCGTGCGGAGAAGGAAGTCACGTGGAAGTACGGCAAAAGGACAGGGTTAGGTGAGAGGTGGGCGCGCATACACGTGAGAGCGGTTGTGATTGGCACCGGGGACTGGGCCGGGAAATTGGAACAAGAGGTGCGATCCGTGTGGGGTGGGTAACGGTGCTGTTTGATACAGCTGTCTTCCGCGTAACGACTTGCTTGGCCAGGATACGGACACTCCCGGTTTTTCTCTTTTCCCCCTTTCCGCATTTCCCAATTGTACATGTCGCGATTATGCGGGACAGTTCAGGTTTAAATTATTATTATTATTATTATTTATTTATTACAACAAATATAAGGTATTTTTTTGAACAAACTACAGCACTCTAGTTGAGGCATACTGATTTAACATGTTTGAATTTATTTTTATTAGGAAACATTACTAAACTAAGGTGTTTTACGTTTATTTACTTACTCGCAATAATACATTAATAACTTTTTAAGTGTTTATTTTAAACTTGACTGAAAATAAAAAGGCATAAATCTTGGTCTCTTAAGAGAATATTTGAGCTTCAAATGTAAACCTTTGTTCCAATGTGTAAAAAAAAAATAATTTTTTTTTTTAAAATCAAATTAATCTCTTGCATGCGACTTTAGAATGTTATATAATGGGCAGTATATATTAGCTAGTTTTAGTGAAACATATCAACAATATATTGATTTTTAGTACATCATTTATAGGGATGTCACTAATTCCTACTTTCCTCGCCATGATGAATTTGAGGTCACAAAAACCTAAAACTAATGGGAAATTAAGGCTTAATTGGAGATAGAAATAGAATTAATATTTATATTTTTTTTATCTTAATTTTAAGATTTACTTTAAATTATTAAATTATTATTTTATTTTTTATATAATAGTTATATAATTTTTTTTAAAAAAATAATTATAGAAATTAATATATTAATTATAATGAGATAAATTTACATTTGAATTACTAAATTTATAATTTTTTTTTATTTTTGGGTTAGTAATTCAAAAATACCCAAACTATTACATAATATCTATTAACAAAACATTAATGTTAGATTTTTTTAAAATTATCTTTTAATCATAATGTGACATCCATGTAATATCTAATATGATCAATAATGTAAAACTGAGTTAAAAAAACATTATATAACAAATTACTTTTCTCTTTTTTATGTAATAATAAGGAAAACTATTTTTACCTTCTTGTTTTTTTTCTTTTTACTCTTATTTGATCTTTTTTAATTATTTTTTCCAATGTCTCGCTTTTTCTCTCTTATTTTTAGAGTTTTAAAATTAGGTTAATAATTATTATTTAAATTTATAATTAAAATATTAATTTATATTTTAGTTTATATTTTCATTAAAAACAACAATCTTATATTTAATAAAAAAAACTAATCAAGTCAAATTTTAAAAAGAAACTTAAAAAAAAATAAAAAATAGACAAAATAAAGATGATTTATTTTTAACCAAAATTTCTTCTATTATTAACAAAATAACACATATAAAAAATATAATAAAACATTTTTTTTTTCTTTTTTTTACTTTTTTTTTTCAATGTAATCTTAAATTACCTTTTATAGTAATTTAGTAGAATTCTTGTAGAAAATCATTAAATTGTTAATGAGGAATTCACTAGAAAAATAAAAACTAATGAAGAAATGTGACACCGATAATAATGCCCATAGGTAATCGACAATTAGGCTAATTCTTAATATGCCCACGCATATTGCCTCTAGCCTCGTTGCTTTTCTTGTCTTTTCCATTATCCATCTTATCTCATTTCGTATCTCTTCCTCTTGCAACTATAATTTTAATAACAAAATAGAGATTCAAGACTATAAGAGAAATAATGACAAAATAGATATGACATTTCCTATTATGATGATCAACATATTTCTTCTTTTTCTTATAATTTTACTTTCTTTTTTTTTTAAATAAGAATTATTAATTATTATTTTATATTATTAATGAATAAATGTTTAGGGAAAAAAAAGAAAAAGTAAAACTCATTGCAAAACGGCAAAGTCAAGCCATTTTATAATTAATAACTTCTCTATTTTGTTTATTCATTTTCTATTCTATGTCTAGTAACAAGTCCATTACTTCTACTAGCAAGATGATAGTGTAGCACTGTCGCCCCTTCTTCTGCCTCTTCCATTGACAAATGATTTGCGTCAAATTCCTAACTCAGCCATCCATTGAACCTAGTTCGGCTATTAAGTTATCAACGAGTCATTGTACTCTTATCATTGTGAATGTTTTTTTTTTTTTTTTTTTTTTTTTTTCTATTTTGTTACTTGTTTTTCCTTAGAAATATATTAGAGTAAGTCGACGCTTGAATTTTATTTTTTTCAAATTATCTCTTAAATATAAATTAAAATATAAGTTATTGTCTAAATTGTAAACCCATGTAATAGTTAGTGTCTTAATGTTAATTTAAAAAGTAAAGGTTGAATCAGATGTGTTGAAAAGAATAATGTATAAAGAGAGAAAGTAGAGAGAGAAAATGAACAGAAAAAACTACGGAAGAGTTTTGGTGAGTGTTACGTTAGAGAAAGAAAATGATATGATGTAGGACATTTTTTTTTATTCAATTCATATTATTAGTTTACATTAAACACAATATAGATGTCATGTTATAACTCAATAACAATTTTCAAAAAAAAATTAATATTAATGACTTGTTAATAGATATTTTGTAATAATTTTGCTTTTAAATAGATTATTTAAAAATTATTGACTTATATTTAAGAAATCATAAACTCATATCCTAATTATGAATCTATTTATACACCATTATAACTTTTTATGTATCTTTTCATATTTTCTGTGAAGAATACTTCATCGGAAAAAAAAAAAAAAAGTAATCACTATAGTTTTCAGTTTTTACATCCACCTTTTGCCCTATCACCGACATATTATCCTCTTCTACTACCTCTTTTAAAGACTAAATCACAGATCCACTCAAAATAGAGTAATCTTTTTTAACATAAGTTCCAAATTTAAGAAGTTATATTTTTTATTTTTTTTAATGTATTTTCTTCTTATTCAATGACAAATTCATATGGAGGTGAGTTTTTTTTTTTTTTTTTTTTAACTAGGAAAATAGGTGTGAAGTGGAAATGAGTACCGCCGATTTCGCAGAGATAGAAAGATAATACTAAACTTCTTTCTCATGAAAAATAGGGGCAAAGATGTAATTAGCAATAAAATAGAGAGAGAGACTAGGATGACACCCCTCACCTCTACTCTGATTCGTTGTTATTTTAATCATTTACTAAGCCCTCGAGGCAGCTTCTCATAGATTTTAGTAAAATTCTCGCTCAAAGTGAATGTAACTAATCTTATTAATCTGTTATTGGTGAGATTCAAGTTTAACCTATCATTTTTTTCGTTGTTTGTTTTTCTTTTTCCTTTTTGGTGAAAACGAGTCCAACCGTTTTAAGAATACAAAAGAGAAAAAGGTATTAGCCCTCGTATCCATTCGCTATTTGTCTTTCATATATATATATATATCATTGCTCTTTCTCCCTTTCTCTTTACGAAGTAAAAAAACAAATTTTTAACCTGGAAGTAAATAATTTTAGTAAAATAATAGTAAGTTACTTGCGCATCTCTTGATATAATATTTTAATAAGATATCGTGTTATGCACTAATATATGAAATGCAATTAATTTACTGGTATCTTATTATTATTATAATTTTGTTAGATATTTCATTTCTAACCGGTACGCAGTATATCAAGTGGTGGATTTGTATAAAAAAAATAAGAAAAAGGATATTAAAGCAGTTGGTGGCAGACGGCCAAAGGTGCGCCGCAGGAAGACGAAGACCCGGTTTTCTGTTCAGAAGCGGCTTGGGTTCAGTGCTGCGAAGCATGCCGGCACGTGGCGTTTAAGTAGGCCGTTGGAGGGTGGTGGACTAGTGCGGGGCCACGTTGACAGGCTGGACTGACAGAATTGTAGTACCGTTCGTTTCGGGATTCTGCTTATCAACGTTTGTCGTTTTCTTGCCAGCTCAGCACTTCCGTGCGTCCTTCTCTCCTCCTCTTTTTAAAATATCCCATCAGGTAAATGCCCTCCAGCCTGGATCGGTCAAAGTCATCGCGCTCCTACCCATCACCTCCAACCGTACCTTTTTTTGTTTTTTAATTTCAAATTTTTTTAACATCACAATTAAATTTTATTGTTATAATTGATAAATTTATATTAATAAAATTTATTATTAATAAATTTAATTAATAATTTATTTTAAAAAGAATAAAAAAATTTTAATAATATAAATAATAACTAAAAAATTAAATTATAATTATTTTATTTAATAATAAAAAATATTAAATTATAATATATATTTTTTGTATTTTTATTATGTTATTATGTTAAATTTTTATATTATAAATTTAAATTATAATGTAATTTTTTAAATATAAATTTTATAATTTATTATATATTTTATTTAATAATAAAAAATATTAAATTATAATATATATTTTTTGTATTTTTATTATGTTATTATGTTAAATTTTTATATTATAAATTTAAATTATAATGTAATTTTTTAAATATAAATTTTATAATTTATTATATAGTATAATTTATTAAATAATAATATTATTACTTTTAATTTAAAATGCAAGCTTATAAATTATAACCACAACTTTAAATATACTCTTAATTTTCTTTCTCGAATAAATCTTGTTCTTGGGTGAATCTAATCTCTCAAGCGTCCACGTTTCAAATTGAAAATTTTAACTCCTCTTGTAACTTCCGAAACCGGTCGTTTAACTTTTTAAATGCCGATATTTTCGAGGCGAGGAGGCTCTACCTTCGGACGATTTTCGGTTTTAGCTTTTAACTACCGCAGTTAATCGGCAATGCCATGTCACAATCTCCGACTAACCAATTGCTTACCAATCCAAAATTCGAATTGTTACCGTTAGCATAATAATAACTTTTATCAGTTAAATAACATTAATAATAATAAAAAAAAAAAAAAAAAAACCTTTGTTGTGGGCCAGTGAGCCGGAAGAATACTGTAATAGCAAACTGGAGACGGAGCAGAGCGAGTGGGTGGGTGGAAGTGGAGCAATTTATAATTGTAAGTTGGAGAGAGCATGAGTCGTATGCGCGTCCGTTTGACAGCTGTTTACTTGTAACTGCCTTGGCCCAGAAGAATCCAACGGCTATGACCGGTCACTGTAACCGGCTTCAACCAGTCATCCTTATCCCTTCCTCCGTGTACGTCCTATATAGACCCCCTCCCACCCTGTTACTCTCTGTTCTTTCCTATAATCACAGGTGAGGCTCCGCCTCCACCGTCGCCGCCACCATAATAGTCACATCCCTGTTCTCCCAGATTCCCTGTATCATTTTTTTTTTATTGTTTTAATTTTCAGTCTTGGGCTTTTAGATATTTAAATTAGGAGTTAGAATTCCGTAAATCCATGGCGTCAACAACAAGAAATGACGTAGATCGGATCAAGGGTCCATGGAGTCCAGAAGAAGACGAGGCGTTGCAGAGGCTGGTCCAAAATTATGGACCTAGAAACTGGTCTCTAATAAGCAAATCGATTCCTGGTCGATCGGGCAAGTCGTGCAGGTTGCGATGGTGCAACCAGCTTTCCCCGGAAGTGGAGCACAGGCCTTTCTCTCCTGAAGAGGACGAAACAATCATCAGGGCCCATGCTCGCTTCGGCAACAAGTGGGCCACCATCGCTCGCCTCCTCAATGGCCGCACCGATAACGCTATCAAAAACCACTGGAACTCTACCCTCAAGCGGAAATGCTGCTCAATGGACGAGGACTTGGACTTAAACGACGTCGCACGTCCCCAGCAGCTTCTAAAAAGATCGACAAGTGTCGGTGCGGGCACTAATATCTCGGGTCTCCATTTGAACCCAAGTAGCCCATCCGGATCCGACTTGAGCGATTCCAGCTTGCCCGGTGTTGTTTCCTCTCCAGTCTACAGACCGTTGGCTAGAACCGGTTCATTTATCCCGCCAACCCTGTCGATTGACGCGTCTTCATCCACTTCGGATCCGCCTACCTTGCTTAGCCTCTCTCTGCCCGGATCCAATTCAGGTGAGGCTTCGAATCAAACCCCTGCTTCCGGATTCGGTTCCAATCATGTTGTAAATACGAATCCGAACCCGAGGCTCATTGTTGAGACACGAACTACGGAACCGGTTCCAGCGCCGCCGCAACAAGTTCCTCCGATACAGGAGAACGGTGGGTTTCGTGGGTATGACAAGCAGCTTCTCAGTCCAGAGTTCTTAAAGATGATGCAAGAGATGATAAGGAAGGAAGTGCGGAATTACATGTCTGGGATTGAGCAGAACGGGCTGTGTTTCCAAACAGAAGCGATAAGGAACGCTGTCGTTAAGCGAATTGGGATTAGCGGGATCGAGTAGCCAAGTACATGGTTAGTGATTAGTGGTGGCAATGTTGAAAATTGTTGAACATGAGTCAAGACGAGTTAGACAAGAACGAAGCACAGAGATGAGAACAGAAAGAGCCAGAGTGGAAGGGAATGAGACGGGCTGAGCGTCGGAAAAAAAGAGAGAAAAAAAACGAAAAGAAGAAAAAAAAACAAAAAAAGAAAGAAAGGATCATCGTTGCTTTTATCTTTAAGTTGTTGCTTTTATACAGAAGTAATAATTTTTGTAGTGTACAGTCAGTCGGTGGGAGGAAAATGGTGGCTGGAGGGTTTTGTTTGTAGCAGAAGAAGAGGATCTCATCTAAATTCTCGAAAAAAAAAAAGAAAGACTTTTAAGTGTCTAAAAATGGAAAATAGAGAAAATAACTTAATTTCTCCATTAATTGCCGATTCATTCTTTAATATAATCTTTTTGGTTTTTTTAAACCAATGATTACGAGACAAGAAAAAAAAATTGAATGGGAGAGGAGGATGGCCAACATTGTTTACGTAAACTGTAAACAAAAAGGATGCAACCGTTTTTGTCTGCTTTCAACTCTTTAAGCGCAACTACAGGAAAATTCAAATGCTAGTTTCGGGCTTTTATTTTTTTTTTTCTTTTGGGGGAATAGTAGAGACAATTTTCCTTTTGTTTTCTTCGTTTATACGTTAAAAAATATAACAGGCGATTCTTTGAATCGATCATTTTTGTTTGATTTACTGGCTTTACTGGAGTGCAGTTGAAAATTTATTTCTTGTGAATTTCCGAGGAGAAATTTGAAATAAAATTCACCCGAAATCTTATTCGGATAATATTCCTGGATCCGACCATATCGCTCCTGACTTTGTCCAGCGGAAGACGTAAAGAAAGAAACCTCCTGACTCATTTTTGTGGCCTTCATTTATGATCCACCTGATCATCAAATTAGTGGAAACCAAAGTTACAAAATAATTTGCTTTAATTGTTAATGCTAAAAACTTGGCAGAAAGTTGAGGAGACAGTGATGAGGACAGTTAACTAATCAGGGATTCTGCTAATCGAGAAAGCAAAACCCACCGCTCAATTCTGGCAAGCAAAACTGAGTTTGGCAAAACACCAATGGACAGGCCTGTACGGTTGCGTTGATTAAAAGTTTGGGTTAAGTACACTAAGTTTAAAACGTTTTGAAGACTTTGATGCAAACTTCTATACTTGCTATTTGCGATTATAAGTAAGAATATTCGATGAATAGGTCGCGTGTGGAGGGCATGGTTTGGGGAGTTAAAGGAAAATAATAATAATAAAAAAAAAGTTAAACAAATGGGCAGTTGAAGGTAAACCAGGTTTGGCTAGGGAGGCAAGATTCCTGAGAAATTACATTAGTGGATTTGGGCAATTCTTGAGAGTTATTACATCAGTTGCTGTAGAATTGCATGCAACTTAATTGGTTTTCTACTTGCTTGAGATCGTATCTGTCACAAAGTTATTCCGTGAACCTGGGGAGGTTTTTGTATGTATTTTAGTTATTTGATTTCATTTTAGTCTTATGCCAAAAAAACAAACCAAGAGAGGGGCTTTGGAAGTAAAATATGTAAACAGACAATTCCCAAACTATTTGTGACTTCTTTTGTCTGGGAGACCAAAAAATTTGGGCCCAAAAGTTGAAAAGAAAACAAAGCTTGGGCTCTGGGCCTAGACATAAAACACAAGGGTTGTAGTAGCATTTCCACAGTCCAGGATACGTTGCTACAAACTACAAAGTATAGCATGGTTGAATTTTGGTCAATTAGTTCATGGGGTCATCAGTTTAAAACCACAAAAGCCGGATGCTTGTTTCCCCGCTATTGAAAGAAGGGAAACTGAAAAAAGAAAAGCCAAGAAGGGACTGTTTATTTGCATTGCAAACATATTGGAACCGAAGTTGTTCCGCGATCTCGTCTTTTCAATCTAAGCTTTTACTTGCAAAACTCCTTCCATTCACCGCCTACATTTCATCTTCGTTTAAACTAGTTTCTTGCCAAAACTAAATGCAATAAAATTACTGATTATTGAACGGAGAAAAATATTTTTTGTGGCAAACAAATAACAAAATCAGACATCACAAAAACATACAAAATGCATCAATTATCTTTAGTTCTTTCGTGCATTGCAAGTCGGACGAGTTTTGTCGCTAAGCGTTGCTTCTACGGCAAGCAGTGCCCATCTGCGGAGAAGATCGTCTCAGAACTTCTATGGGCAGCATCCTGGCATGAGCCGTTAATTCCTGCGGCGCTGTTTTGACTACATTACCGTGACTGCTTTGTTGGAGTGCGCATCGCATCTTCTAACCTTTTTCTTTATATCCACTAATTTTGAATGCATCTTTAATCTTTATTGTAGTCCGGGGCAATTTAAGGTGATGCTGATTTCCTGACCCATTTCCCTTCTCACACTTGTAAGAGATGTGATGCTTCTATGCTACTATACAGAGCTATTGGATACCTGTCCCCTGAGGAGGCAGCACGGGATAATCAGAGTCTTAACGACTACAAATTAGTGGGCTTGATCAAGACCGTACTGGAATTTGTCTGTACTATCTGCTAGAGATGTCGCCATTGGATTGTCTCTTCTCTTTGGCCATATAAGACACCAAGTTGCAATACTATTAAATGACATGGATCAATTGTGATTTTAGGAACATTATTCATCAGTAACGAGCAATTCTGGAACCATAATGAAGGAATTTAAAAATTGTCGACCTCTAGAATAACCTAAAAAAGAGTGAATTAAGTTTATTCAATTTGATTGCTTAACTTATACTTAATCCCACTCTCAAAGAATAATATTAACATAATTAATAATTAATAATAAAATAAGTAAAATAAATAATTAAAAATAAAAAAAAGTAATAAGAGAGTTTATATAATAATTTATAATATTTTAATTTAAATTAAGAAAATATACATATTTTTCAAATTTTAATCTTTGACTTTACTAATTTTTTTTTTCAAGATAAAAATAACTAATTTTATTAGGTCATTGATCTAAATTATAAATAAAATTTTTATAAAAATTAATAATTATTTATAATTTAGAAATTCGCATTCTAATATTTTTTTCTTAAGCATTATTATTATTATTTCACTATTTTAACTAAAACATTGTTATTCTATATCTTTCTTTCTCTTACTTTTTCTTTTTATTAATCACAAAACTCAACACAAAGTATTTAGTATATTTTTTATATTTTTCCATACTTTTTCCACACAATGCAAAAAAAATTTATAATTTTTTTATAGATAAAAATAATAAACTAACAATCAGATATTAATTTTTTTTCATAAAAAATCAATTTTTAAAACAAAAAAATTTCTCTCTGAGCTATTAGTCAACTTTAGCACTTGAACCAATCGACTAGTATAAAATCATTGTAATTTTCTTAGAATTATGTTTTCAACTTGTTTAATTTGGTTAGCCACACCTGCTAGTTAGATTGATTGACCTAATTTTTCTATAACTTTTGAAATGTTAAAGCTTTCAACTCTTTAACAATCTTTAGTTGATTATAGCATTGGTTAGATCAAGTAGTCTAAAATCTTTGTAGCTTTTGACTTCACATTATTCTCCAAGTCTATTTGACTGCAAGCATTGGTTCAATTGACTTACCCAAAATCTCTCTTTTATTTATTTTTTTTCCTTACTTCTCTTCTCTTATTTGCTAATTGATTGATTGATATGATAAGTCAATTGATTTGACATTTCAACCAACTTTGAATCTTCATGATTCTTTTTATTTTTCTTTGAAATTACTCAAGATTTTACTTAATAGCTTTCTATAAATAAGAAAAAAAAGTCATTATATCGTTGTTAATTTAAATTATATTAAAAAATCAAAGGTTTTTTTTTGTAGTAAACATAAATCAAAATAATAACTATTCAAATGGAGATAATATATAAAGTATAACATACATTTCCACTAATTTGGATAATCTCCCATAGATCACAACAATATTAACAATTTTCCCATTTTTTATGATGACAACCATAATTAATTGATGAATAACAAAATAAGTGAAAAATTTACAATAATTATAACTTTCCTTAAATGTATGCTTTCCCACTTATTAATGCGATTAAAACAATAGGATATTAATTAATCCACAAACAAATAAATAATTCAAATAAGACTAAATATCAATGATTAATCAAGCAAAGGCAAATCATAGTATTAGAGTAAACATCAAGTATCATAATAATCATTTAGATATAATAAATATCAAAACAAAGATTAAACATAAGTATCAAAGTAAATATTAAGGTACAATTATCTAGAAAAAAAAGAAGTTCAATGGTTTAAAGGGATGAAAGGGTTTAGACATAAAAAATTTAATGGAATCAAAGGCTATGAATCCAAGTCTTATCAATCATCCATCTCTCACCCCCTCTAGCATTGTCAAAAAAATGAACTTAAGCATCCTTTAGAGCTAGGGTTTCATTACTTCCTCTTCTTAGAGCTTCTTTTGAATGGATAGTTTAAGGATAGAGGTAAGGTTGTTGCAAGGGTTCCTTACAAAGTCTTGCAATTCCACCCTAATCTCATACAGATCATCCCTAAATCCATTTACATTCTCCCTGAGCTCATCACCTTTCTTAGTTAAGGAAGTCATATCAATATTGGTAAAGGTTAGAGGAGGAGTTGAAGAATTGGCTAGTGTATGAGTTGTACTTGATGGCTTTAGACTTGATCTTGATTCCCTTAATGGTGTAGACAATTTGCCTTCACTTTGCCCCAAATGCATCTACTTAAGTTTGGTAATGCTAATAAATTGACCTAAGGAGATGTGAGAAGGGGCCTCTCCAATAATAGGTACACTAAGTTTCATAAGCAAATAGCTTAGATGCATTCCATAAGGAAACTTTTAGACTAGCTCCTTTTGAGCTTTCTTTATCACTTGCATCATGTGCTTTGGTAGATTAAGTTTTTCATTTTTCAATAGGTTGGTTAGGAGGCACATGTTAGGAAAAGTGAAGAAGTCATAGTGTTCACCTTTAGGATTAATGTTGTAAGCCACAAGCCTTTGTATGATCCTTGACTTATGTGATAAGGAAGATGCCTTAAAGGGCTTCTTGATATTGTCACTTTCTACACATGACTTAGGTTATCCTCCAAATTTTATATCCATTTCATCTTGAGGATTAACCTTCCTACATTCCATAAATCATGCCAAGTAACAACAACCTTATAGTGGTAGATTTAAGTAATCTGCAATCACATTATAAGTGATCTTCACTTCTTTTCCATACATGTATAAGGTAATAATAATGCAACTCTTATTCATTTTCATGTTTATAAATAAGTACTTGATCATATTAGTGTAAAATTTTTCTCTAAAAGTGTTAAATTTAATCCATTAGAAAAAAAAAAACAATTTAAGAACCTATTTGTTTCCAATTCAGCCATACTATTAAGATTTAATGGCCTATTAGGACATATACTTCATTTCTTATACTTATAAAAACATTCTTATTTTGAAAGTTCTATAATGAAAACTATAGAACTTAGAGGCATCAAATAAGTTGGAGGATGATTGACCTTATGTAATTGCCATTTTGGAGATGGATTTAGTGGTGGATTTGTGGGTGGTATTGCTAGAGATGATGAAGGCTTGGAAGATATCTCTAATAAGGACGGTACACACTTTATACTTTTAAATGTTCCATATAATCTTCTTTTGAGCACTTGTTTAAACCTTTTTGCTAGTGATTAGTTTGTATCTCTCCTTGAAGGTTTGACAACTGATGGAGGAGGAATAGGAGTGAAAGACAATGAGGAATTGGACATTTTTGGTGATAGCCTATACTCAGTGGTAACTTTTAGCCTTGGAGTAGAGGTAGTCAATGACACAATAAAGGAAAGAGGAGCAACTACGACAATGCATGTCCTTATGAAGATCTAAGTTGATTGCTTTATAGTCAACTTCTCTTCTTGCAAAGATGATACAAATGTAGGTGCCCTAGATGATGAGATTAAGAGATTTATTCAACTAGTAAATAAATCACAAACTAGTTTTTGCCCAAAATAGATTGGTCTTTAACAAGCTTCTTACCATATTCATGATTGATCTATTTTTTCATTCAGTAACTTTTTTATTTTAGCAACTTCATTATGTAATGAAGTATAAGGAATTGTGACTTTATACTTTATTCCTTGTGCTTCAAAATACTCATTGAACTCATTAATAATATACTTACCACCTCCATCAATTCTTAAATTTTTAATATATTACTCATTTTACCTTTTAACATAGGTCTAAAACTTCTTAAAATAATCAAACATTTTAGATTTTCTTTGCATGTAATAAACTTATATTTTTTTTGTAAAATCATTAATGAAAGTTAAAAAAATACTTATTGCTACCAAGTGATGAAAATCTCATTAGGCCATAAACATTAGAATGGATAAGTTAGAGTGATTATCTTGCTTGTCAATTCCTTATTACAAAGGGTTGTCTACTTTGTTTTGTAAAAATACATACTTCATAAATCTAATAAGGATGATGTATCTAGGCAAGCTTTTTACTATGTTTCTCTGTGCAAATAACTTTAAACTATGAAAATTTAGATGATCAAAACAATGATGTCACAATTAAGACTCATCATTGACAGTAACACTAAGACAAGTATAAATATTAATGGTAATATCAACTTGAAACATTTAATTTTTTGTTAAAGGAAATTTAAGAATGAGTGTACCTCTTTTATCAAAAATTGAGAGATAATTATCATATAATTGTGTATTATACTTATTTTTAAACAATTGGCCTAAACTAAGTAAGTTACTCTTTATATTTAGTACATAAAATACATCTAAGATATAAATATGATCCCTATTCTTCAATTTGACAAAAATTTTCCCCTTTCCTATCATTGAAACACTATTATCATTAGCAAACTTGATAAGCAAATTGATTTATCAAGATTTATAATGAGATTTTTCTTTCTACACATATGATTGGTACACCTGGTGTCAAGGAATTAGGTATTATAGTTTGGTGTTTTAGCAGTTGCAGTAACCATTATAAGGGCTTAATTTTCATTATCTGAATCCTTCTTTTATACATAATAAGTTATCTGATTATTCTCTTAAGACTTGTACTCATTAGTATAATGACCACACTCATGATATAAGTAACACTTATTATGAGATTTGTTATATATTCCTCTACCATAACTTTTTCCTTGGCCTTGACCTCAACCTTTATATATCTAATTTAATCTTTTTTGGTCATTGTATTAATTATTATTATCTCTATAATTATTATAATGAACTCCTCGACATTTATTATTGTAATAGTTATTACCATGTCTTCGTCTTCTACCATAAGAAAAACCTTACTTTTACTTTGATTGATCACTTTGATTACTTTTGGGAGGAGCTTGAATTTAAAGTGCTTGCTTTACTAGCTTTTCATTACACTTCTTATTCATTTGTTATTCATGAGCCTGCAGTGCCCATTTGTACATCAACTAACATTTAGGATAAATTATGATTTTCTTTTATAGCAACTATGATATGCCCATACCATGATGTGAGTATTTGCAAGATCTTTTAACTTTCACTTGATCATTCAACTTCTTTCCATAGATTCTTATTTGATTCATCATGATAAGAAATCTACTTATATAAACTAAAACTAGTTCTAAAACTTTTATTTGCAAAAACTCAAGCTGATATTAGAAGGTTTGGAGTTTCACTTTTTTTTAACTTTGTTTGCATCTTACAATGACATCATTAAGATATCTCATTCTTGCTTTGATGAGGTTACTTCTATAATCTTCTCTAAAATTTTATCATTCACCCTTTAATGGATGAAATAAAGTACCTTTTTTTTTTTATTTCTTTTGTAACTCTTAGTAAGTAACTCTTTGTGCCTTTGTGATATCTATTGTAAGTTCTGTAAATTCATTCTTTATAATACTCAACATTTTGTTATAATCAAACAAAATTTTCATCTACAACATCATCTGTTATAATTTTTTCCATCTAAAATGAGAATTAAAACTAAAATCATGCCATTCATATTGAAAGTCATGACTTTTTTTATCTAACTCTCAAACTTTTATTATTTGCAATCTACCTTAAACATTTGATATTGTTAATCTAACGCCTTAATTTTTATTATTTTTCATTAGGCACTTACACTTTTGTTATTTTCAATCACACCTCCTCAATTTTGACATAACAATAATAAGGGGGAGTAAGCTTTTCTTGCAAGATAACGATATATTGGTGGACTAAAGAGGTAAAGTAATGACCTTACAAAATTTTCATTTACAACACCATATGTTATAATTTTTCCCATCCAAAATGGGAATTAAAACTAAAATCATGCCATTCATATTGAAAGTCATGACTTTTTTTTATCGAACTCTCAAACTTTTATTATTTATAATCTACCCTAAATATTTGATATTGTCAATCTGATGCCTTAACTTTTATTATTTTTCATTAGACACTTACACTTTTGTTATTTTCAATCACACTTCTTCAATTTTGACATAACAACAATAAAGAGTAAGCTTTTCTTACAAGATAACTATACATTGGTGGATTAAAGAGATAGAGTAGTGAATTTTGAATAAGGTTTTAAAAACTAAATTAGTCATTAAACTAAAAAATTTAAAAATTTAATATTTAATTTATTCAATCATTTAAATAAAAATTAAATCGGTAAAATTAATATTAAATATTAAATATATAAAATATTTTAATATTATGATATATTGTATAAAAATTATTACTAAATAAAATATAATTATATATAAAATATTATTATAATATATATATAATTAAAAATTAATTAACGTGATATATTTATATATAAATAATTTAAATTTTTAAAAAATAAATATTAATATAATAAATATATAATTTTATATATTTTTATTAAAATATAAATAAATATATAATATAAATATATATTTTTTAATTTTTATATCTCATTTTGTTAAAAAAAATTTGAGAAAAAAGAAGAATAAGGGATTATTGGCATCAATGATGCAAGAGATGTCCCCTGATGACGAAAATGGTCACTTCGAGTGTGAGATGGTGCATCGCAGCCAGTGATAAAACTCCGACGGCAACCAGCGATGCCTTCTGTGACTTTTTTATCTTTTAACAACTTTTACGATGATTCAGTCACGTCACTTCTATCACAGTTTGACCAGAATTGTATATATTTTTTTGAATAATATAATAATTTTAATAATATTATTAAAAAATATAAAAATATAATAATTTTATTAATTTAATAAAAATATTATATAAAATAATTAAAAATATATATTAATAATATAAATAAAATATTTTTATATAATTATATACTTAAAAATATTTATATAATTAATAACAAATTAAACTCAAATAAATTATTTTTTTATTATAAAGTCATAATTTAAATTAATATGAACAAATATATTAGAAATTGTACATCTCTACATCTGGCTCAATTGATCATTTTCATGAAGCAAAAGCATCTCAACCACTTTACGTGGGTCTTGCATGCCTATCTTCCTCCACGCATTGCAGTGCAATTGAGACCAAAATTTCCGTCTTGTCGAGGTCATATTCTCCTTCCAACGAAAGGTCTATGATCTCTGCAATCCAAGATTCCTTGTCATTAGCAGTATTTTTCTTGTCCCTCACCCAAGTCACCAGTGTCTTTGGCTCTATTTCCCCACTCCTTTCTGTAGCATAAACTCCCATTAATTCTATTTCCCCACTGTTATCAAGTATCCTTTTTCCAGTCACCATCTCCAATATTACGATTCCATAGCTATAAACATCCACTTTGGAAGTGATAGGCAGATTGAAAACCCACTCAGGAGCCATGTAACCTCTGGTTCCTCTGATCGTTGAGAAGCTTGTGTTTCTTAGGTTGCCTCTGTCTACTAGCTTGGATAAGCCAAAATCTGACACCTTTGGTTGGTAATCAGAGTCTAGAGTATATTCTCGGGCTTGACATCACAGTGTAGAACCCATTCCAAGCACTCTTCGTGCAGATAAGCAAGCCCTCTTGCAGTGCCCAAGGCGATCTCGAGCCTCTTTCTCCAATCGAGTGCTTTGGAAGAGAGATTTTTTGCTAAGGATCCATGCTCCATGTACCTGTAAACCAAAAGCCTATGCTTTCCTTCTGCACAATAACCCAACATCTCTATCAAATTCATGTGATTAATCATCCCAATTGTCCTTGCTTCTGCCAAGAATTCAGCTCCTCCATGCCTTGCCACGTGGAGTCGTTTGATTGCTACAATGCGATCATCCGACAGTATGCCTTTGTACACAATTCCCCCTGCTCCTCTCCCAATTTCTTCACTGAAATTTTGCGTTGCATTCTTCAGTTCAGCATAAGCAAATCTTTCAAATCTGGTAGCTGCAAGATGGTACCCCCGTGCAGCTTCAGCTTCACCCGAGTGCTTGTGCGAATTGATCAGGAAACACCAAGCTAGAAGGATGCCGATAATCTCAACTAATCCTAGTGCACCGCTGAACCAGAGCATGAGCATCAGTGTGCCGTTTTGATGGCGTTTGGATACTTTCTATACAAAGGCCTGGAAATTTCACCACTGCAATTTAATCCCAATTCTGACAGTATCTCCTTATTACCAGACATGAAACCGGTATTGAAAACTTTCAAATAAATATCTCCATTGAAACCTGGTGTATGCAGTCCATTTAGTAGCAATGACTTTGGGTAACAAATTGTAACAATATTGCCTTGATACAAATCATACCTGAGCCGGAACCCCTTGCAGCTGCAGGATTGCAGGCATATTTGCTTACACATTTCCAAGGTCTATTATTATTTTATATCTTCCTTTCTTTTTTTTTTTCTTACTTTTCTTTTTTTTTTTTTTTATCAATCACTCAATAAAAAGCCTTTAGTATATTTCTATATTTTTCCTACAAAAGATGTCTACAATCTTTTTATAGATAAAAATAACAAACTAATAACTAGACATTAATTTCATTCCATAAGAAAAATAAATTTCTAAAACAAAAACTTTCTCTATGAGCTATTAGTCTATCATAGTACTTATATTGATTAACTACCCCAAAATTTCTGTAACTTTTTCAAGCTTATGTTTTCAGTTTATTTAATTTCATTTGTTGATCGTAGTTGTTAGTTAGGTTGACCAACCTTATTTTTTATAATTTTTGTAACGTTAAAACTTTTAACTCTTCAACAACCTTTAGTTAATCATAACATTATTTAGATTGATTGATCTAAAATCTTTGTAGCTTCTAACTTCACATTTTTCTCCATGTCCAATCAACTGTAAACACAAGTCTAATTGATCAATACAAATTCCTTTTTCTTTTTTCTACTTCTCTTTTCTTATTTGTTGATTGACTAGTTGATATCTTAAGTCAATTGATCCCAAATTTCTACCAACTTTAAATATTCATGATTTTTTTTTATCTTTTTTCGAGATTACTCAATATCTTATTTAACACCTTTTTATAAATAAAGATTTGAAAAGAAAAAAAAATCTTTGTATCATTGTAAGTTTAAATCATATTAAAAAATGAAAGGTCTTTGCATAGTAAATATAAATCAAAATAGTGACTATCCAAATAAAGATAATATATGAAGTATAACACACAATTCCACTAATCTTGATAATTTCCCATAGGTCACAACAATCTTAACAATCCTTTTATTTTTTATGATGACAATGATGATTGATTGATGAACAACAAAATAAATAAAAAAAATAAAATAACTATAACTTTCCATAAATGTATACTTTCCTACTTATTAATGTAATTAAAATGATATGATATTAATTGATTAACAAACAAGTAAGGGAATCAAATAAGACTAAATATCAATAATTAATCAAGCAAAGTCAAAGCATAGTATTAGAGTAAATAATAAGTATCATAGCAACCATTGTAGATATATCAAAGAAAAGATTAAGTATAAGTATTAAAGTAAAAATTAAGGTATAATCATCTAGAAAAGAAATAGAAGTTCAAAGGTTCAAGGGGGCCCAAAGGATTTAGTCATCAAAGATTTAATGGAATTAAAGACTATGAATCAAAGTCTCATCAATTATCCATCTCTC
Organism: Rhizophora mangle; assembly: GCA_037832345.1. NCBI lineage: Eukaryota > Viridiplantae > Streptophyta > Magnoliopsida > Malpighiales > Rhizophoraceae > Rhizophora > Rhizophora mangle. The sequence continues at coordinate 329,451 of JBAPLJ010001533.1, forward strand.
AACCCCTTTGGCATCATAAAAAAAAATGAACTTGAGCATCCTCTAGAACTAGGGTTTCATTACTTCCTCTTCTTGGAGCTTCCTTTAGATGGACAGTCTAAAGATAAAGGCAAGATTATTGTTGGATTCCTTTATAAAGCCTTGCAATTCCACCCTAATCTCATCTATATCATCCCTGAGTCCATTTACATTCTCCTTAAGGTAATCAACTTCCTTAATCAAGAAAGTCATATCAACATTGGTAGAGGCTAGAAAAGAGCTAAAGAATTGGCTAGAGTAAGGGTTATACTTGATGACTCTTGACTTGATCTTGATTCCCTTGACAATGTAGACAATTTGCCTTCACTTTGCCCCAAATGCATTTGCTTAAGTGTAGTAATGCTAATAAATTAACCTAAGTAGACATGAGAAAGGGCCTTTCTAATAATAGTTACATTAAGTTTCATAAGCAAATAAGTCATATGCATTCCATAGGGAAACTTTTGGATTGACTCCTTTTGCACTTTCTTGATCACTTACATCGTATGCTTTGGTAGATTAGAATTTTTCATTTTTCAATAGGTCGGTTAGAAGGCATTTGTCAAGAAAAGTGAAGAAGTGATAGTGTCCACTTCTAGGATTGATGTTGTGAGCCGTAAGCCTCTATATGATCCTTGACTTAAGTGGTAAGGAAGATGCCTCAAAGGGCTTCTCGATATTATCACTTATTGCACATAACTTGTGTTGTCCTTCAAATATTATATCCATTTGCTCTTGAGCGCTAACCTTCATATATTCCATGAATCATTCCAAGTAACAATAACCTTCTAATAATATATTCGAGTAGTTTGGAACCGCTTTATAAGTGATTTTCACTTCTTTTTCATACACATATAAGGTGATTATATTGTAACTCTTATTTATTTCTATGTTTATAAAGAAGTACTTAATCATCTCAGTGTAAAATTTTTCTTTAAAAGTGATAAATCTAATTCATTTTTAGAAAACAAAACAATTCAAGAACTTGTTTGTTTGAAATTCAATCATACTATTGAGAACCTATTAGGATATACACTTCATTTATTATACTTGTAAAAATCATCCTTATTTTAAAAAACTCTAAAATGAAAACTATAAAATTTAAATGTATCAAAAAAGTTAGATGATGATTGACTTTTTGTAGTTGCTATTTAAGGAAATGGATTTCATGGCAGAGCCATGGGTGGTGGTGTTGGAGATGATGAAGGCTTAGAAGATATCTCCAATTAGGATGGTACATGCTTTGTACCTTTAAATGTTCTATCTAATCTTCTTTTGACCATTTGTTTAAACCTTTTGGTTGGTGGTTAATTTGGATCTCTCCTTGGATGTTCAATGATCGATGGAGGAAGAGGAGGATGAGGAATAGAAGATGATGAGGAATTGAATGTTATCAATGATAACATATACTCAATGGTGACTTTAACCTTAGAGTGAAGGTGGTTGGCAATGTGGTAAAGGGAGGAGGAGCAACAGTGACACTATGTGCCCTTATGAAGATTAATGTTGATTTCTTCATATTTGGCTTCTCTTTCTTTAAAGATGACATAGATTTAGGTGTCACAAACAATGAGATTAAAAGATTAATCCTTTTGGAGGTCCATTATGCTTGGATTTATGGATCTAAGGTTTTGAAGAGAAAATTGGATTTTGAAAAAGAAGAATTTTTGGATTTGGAAAATGGAAATTGCATTGGCAATTTTAAAACTAACATTATCCGACTAGAGTAAGTCATGAATCAATTGCTTCACATCAATTGAGTAATCTCACATGGACAAAAACATCTAATTTTCACATTTCAAGTATAATATGTGTGACTTACCATACAACTCAAATAAAAATTATACAAACTTATATAATTATGCCATAAAACTTTTCAAATTACAAAAATTACATAAATGAGAGATCAATCCAACTCATTCATACCCAATTTCTCTTTTATATTCACAAATTTATCCTCACTTAAAAGTTTAGTAAAGATATCAATTAATTGATCTTTGGTGTTTACAAACTTTAGGGACACATTTCCTTTGAACACACATTTCCTAATGAAATCATGTCTTAGGTCAATGTGTTTGGTATAGGTATGGTGTATGACATTATTAGTTATATTGATTACATTTGTGTTATCACACTTGATAAACCCATAAGAGTAGTTTAATTTAAAACCCTTTAAGGTTTCTTTCATCCATAACAATTGAGTATCATAAGCTTCCGCTACCATGTATTAACTTCAGTTGTAGAAAGAGTAATTAAACTTTACTTTCTATTGTACTATAAGATTAAGGATTAACTAAGGAATTGACATGTACCCAATGTACTATTTCTTTCAATTCTATATCTTACAAAGTTTGAGTTTGAGTAACCATTAAGTCAAAGGTTGAGTCCTTGAGATTCCATAGTTCTAAACCTATGGTCTATTTCACATACCTAAGCACTCTCTTGAAAGCAACTAAGTGTGACTTTTTTGGACTTAATTGAAATCATCCATAAAACAAATAGCAAACATTAAGTCTAGTCTACTAGTAGTAAAATAGAAATGATTACCAATCATACCTTTATACTATTTTTCATTTATAACCTTGTCATTTATATCATTATCTAACTTTATAGAGGTGGTTATTAAAGTGTCACAAAGTTTGCAATCATCTATGCAAAACTTCTTTAGAAGTTCCTTTGCATACTTAACATGATTGATGAAGATTCCATCATTTGTTTACTTGATTTGAAGTCCAAGAAATTTAAGTCTCCCATCATATTCATTATAAATTCTATTTCTATATCACTTGTAAACTCTTTACATAATGACTCATTAGTAGTATCAAATATAAAGCCATCAACATAAATGTAAACAATCAACAAATCCTTACCTTTGAATTTGGTAAGAAGTGTAGTGTCAACTTTATCTTTTGAGTAGTTTATGTTAACCAAAGAAGAGCTTAACCTTTCATACCAACCTCTTGGTGTTTGTTTTAACCCATATAAAGCTTTATAAACATAGTTAGAAAATTCTTTGCTTTCCAAAAAAGGAGGTTGATTAGCATAGGCTTCCTTTGCGATGTAAACTTTGAGGAATGCCCATTTTATATCCATTTGATATAACTTGAAATTTTTATGGGAAGCAAATGCAAGTAACATTCTAACACACCCTAGCCTAGCAATGAGGGTGAAGGACTCATCATAATTAATGTCTTCTTCTTGATTGTAGCCTTTAACAACTAACTTGGCTTTATTTATCACAATTTGGCCACTTTCATTAAACATTTTTTTAAGAACTTTTTGGTTATATGATAAAATAATCACCCGATCTAGGTACCAAAGTCTAGCACTTATTTTTTTCATACTAGTTAAGCCCATCCTCCATAACACACAGCTACAATTGATCAACCAACATATCATCTATATAGGCTATTTCTATTTGTGAAATAAGTGTTACAATGCTAGTTTTTCCTAAATATAGATCAAGTTCTTAAAGGATCATAAGGGTTGCTAATAATTTGATTATAAAAAACTTTTCAAAAATGCTTCCATTCTTTTAGAAGTTGTTGAACAATATTTTTAAGATTTTCATATTTTGAAAGATTAAACTCATTCACTTTGTTGCATTTGAACAATATTAGAATGTTATTGTTTCCTTGATGACATAATTTTTTTCTCTAAGCTTTTTCTTATCTAAATAAGATCACTTAACTCTTCCTTTCTAGGTTAAAAAGGGTTATATTCATCAAATATAACATGCATAGACTCCTTTACAATAAGAGACTTCTTGTTGGACACCTAGTATGCCTTGTTACTAGAAGAGTATCCTAAGAAGATACCTTTATTTGTCCTATAATCAAACTTACCTAGGTTATCTTTTGTATTTAAACTGTAACACTTACAACCAAAGACTTATAAGAAGTTTATTTTAAGGTTTCTTTCATTTCATAACTTATAAAAGGTTTCTAGAAGAGTTGAGTGAATGAAAACTTTATTGGACACATAGCATGTTGTATAAACAACTTCTACCTAAAAGTTTTAAGGAGTGCTTTACTCATTTAACATGTTTCTAGTCATTTCTTATAAGATTTTATTCTTTCTTTCAGCTACTTCATTTTTTTATGGAAGACTTTACTCATTTAACAAAGTTATGACCATCTCTTGCAAAGTTTAATTATTCATTTTAATTACTCCATTTTATTGTGAAATTTTTGGTGCTGAAAAATTATGAGAGTTTACCTTGAAAATTGCAAAAATTTTTAAAACCTTCATTGTCAAACTCACAACCATAATCACTTCTTATTAAAGTGACATAATACCCCTTTTTATGTTGGATTTCCTTACAAAACCCCTCAAAGGTCTTTAAGCACTCATCCTTGTGAGTTAAGGATGCAATATATGCAAACCTACTATAATCATCTATAATGACATATGCACAGGATTCACCACCTAAAGATGAAATGTGAGTAGGACTAAATATTCTTATATGCAATAGTTACAAGGGTCTAAAAATTAGATATTACCATTTTGCTTTTAAAAGAGATTTTGCTTTTATTTACCCATTTGACATGCATCACACACCATGTCTACTTTAAATTTTAACTTTGGAAGATCTTTTATAAGCTCATGTTGGTTAAAATTACATTGTTATTTTATGCTTACATGACCCAACCTTTAATGCCACATCCATGATTCTTTAATAATAAAGGCAAAGCACTTAACATCTTAGTTAGCCAAAGTGTATAGATCAATAATAAAGACATTGTTTAACCACTTAACAACAAATAAGGGATCATTTTTTTTTAAGTGAGTAACATGATAAACATTTTGTTCAAATGATACCTTATAATCATTATGATACAATTGACTAATATTTCATAAGTTGAATTTAAGTCTCTCAATAAGTGAGACATCCTAAATCATTAGGGACTTTTCTATACCTATCTTACAAATGCCAATAATTTTACTTTTGACATTGTCTTAAAATATTACTATTTCACCATTAATTTTTTTAAAGAAGATAAAGTAATTAGAATTCCTATCATGCATTTAGAGCAATCACTATTTAGATTTCATTTGTCTTTTTTCACATTACTCTTAAGACATACCTATATATAATTCATTTAGATTTAAGTACCTAATTTTTTTTTATTACTTAAGTGTTAGTTTAGTGCCTTTTACACCTACACAAGGATAATCATCTAGAATCAATCTCAAATTGCATTGCATATGACCATAGTCACCACAAAAATAACATCTAGCATGATCTCTAACATAATATCTATATGTATAAGAATCAAATCTATCATGAGAAATTATATGTTTACGAGATACTCGAGGCATTTATGTGTGCCTTGTTTATTTATATGCATACTTATATGATACTTTTTTACTATTATATGATGTATAAGCATTCTTATGTGATGTACTTCTAAATGTTTGTTCATAAGTATGAACATAAGTTATCTTGTCTTAAGTAGCTTTTGGTTGATATGCATCAAATGTATACCCCAAATCGCTCTTTTGACCTTAAGGTCTCTAAGAGTCAAGTAATATGTCTAATTTGTCTTTGTTTTTAACAAACTTAGAGAGAGACAATTAAAGTTTAGAAACTTCTTTATTAAGATAAATTATCATTTAAAAGCTTCATGAGTCTTTCCCTATTATAGATATTGTCCAACTCATTATTTTTAGTGAGTGACTTGACCTTATCTCTAAGAGAAGTATTTCCATCTTTTAAAAAATCATTCTTATTTTTAAGTGAAGTATTTTCACTTTTTAAGAATCTAATTTCATGCTTCATAGAAACATTCTTAATATGAAGACTTTTATTCTTGATAGTCATGTCTTTAAGTGTCTTATCCATGCAATCTAAAATATCATATAATTCACCAATCAAAGACTCGTTATCACTAAAGGTGTTGTAATTAGAATTTACCTCATTCTTTATAACCATGAATGTTACCTCATTCTTTATAACCATGAATGTCAAGTTGACTTTAATATTATTGGAATCACTTTTTAAGTTACTTAGGTCATCTTAAGTAGCATTGAGAGCTTTCTTTGCTTAGCTTTTTATCCTTCATTTTAGTTATAGGATAATTGTGAGTAATATGACCATGTTTGTTACAATTGTGACAAATGATCTCATCCTTATCTCCATTGCTCTTAAAGGTTATCATGCCATTATGCTTCTTATTTCTTTAAAGTTGTCTGATCCTCTTAATCAGCATGGTAAGCTCCTATGCATTCTTTTGAGTATATTAATCACTCTTATCATCATCATCACTTTCTTTGGGAGATAAGGCATTAAAAACATCTCTTTTCTTCTTTTTAACAACTTTTTTAGTAGAGGTCTTCTAATAGGTCACTAAAAACCATATCAACTCATTTAAGCCTAAGGTGTTTAAGTTTTTGGATTTAATGATCATGATTATCTTATAGTTCCAAGACTTTAGAAGTGATCTTAATATTTTCTTTACACAATCACTCATATCAATCTCTTTTATAAGGTTGTTAAGTGGATTAATGACATTAGTGAACCTTATATACATCTCTGAAATTGTTTTATCATTCTTCATCTCAAAGAGCTCATATTTATACATAAGTTGATTTATGTATCATTTACTTGTGTAGTACCCTTGTAAATGACTTTTAACTTGTCCCATATATCCTTTGTTATCTCATATGAAGATATCCTATTATATTCACTAACATTTAAATTACAATAAAACATGAAAGTAGTTTTAAAGCTTAAGGTTTTAAATCTTTTGAACTCTAGGGTAGACTCACTCTTTTTTCTATTAGTACTTACTTCTTGGGTTTTCTTTAGAGTACTTTACTCTTTTCACTATCTCAATTAGACCATTCTTACTCTTTATCTTTCTTTCTCTTATTTTTTCTCATTGATCTATGACTAAGTTCATTACAAAGCCTTTAATATATTATACATCTTTTCATACTTTTTCCATGCATTACAAAAGATTTCTACAACTTTTTTATAAACAAAGACAATATAGTAGCCATTAAAGATTGATTTTTTTCAATAAAAAAAATCAATTTCCACAACAAGAAACTTTATCTTTAAGGCATTAGTTGGCTACAATACTTAGACTAATTAACCGACCCAAAATCTCCATAACTTTCTGAAATTTTTATTTTTCAGCTTGTTTAGTCTCATTGGTAAACTGCATTTGGACTAGCTAATTAACATAAAATCTCTATAACTTTCTCAAACTTTTGTTTTCACCTTGTTTAGCCGCATTAGTTGATCACAACTACTAGCTAGGTTGACCAACTTGATTTTTTTTATAATTTTTACAACATTGAAACTTTCAACTCTTTAATTATTTGAAGTTGACCCTAATTACTTGTTAAATTGAATGGTTGAGAATCTTTGTAATTTATAATTTCACATTTTTCTCCATGTCTAATTGACTGTAGGCACTAGGTCAATCAACCAATCCAATTTCTCTGTTTTGTAGCATTAAATCAATTAACCAACCCAATTTCTCCTTTTCTTTCCTCTTTGTATCTTTTTTGGTATATGGTTGACCATAATCACAAGTCTAGTCAACTAATCCAAACTCTCTATTTCTTTTATACTTTTCTTCTCTTGTTTGCTACCAGAAGTCAGAAACGAAGTTTTTGACAAAATCAATATAAGACTTTCAAGTCTTTAACTATTTGAAGTTGACCCTAATTACTTGTTAAGTTGAATGGTTAAGAATCTCTATAATTTATAATTTCATATTTTTCTTCATGTCTAATTGACTGTTGGCACTGAGTCAATCAACCAATCCAATTTCTTTATTTCTTAGCACTAAATCAATCAACCAACCCAATTTCTCTTTTTCTTTCCTCTTTATATCTTCTTTGGTATATGGTTGACCATAATCACAAGTCTAGTCAACTAATCCAAACTATCTATTTCTTTTCTACTTTTCTTCTCTTGTTTGCCATCAGAAGTTAGGAACGAAGTTTTTAACAAAATCAATACAAGACTGTTTTTTGCTGCTGGGAAAAAGACAGGGTGGCAGCCCCCAATAGGGAAGATAGAAACTTTGATCACCCTCCAAGGTCAGGTTATTTCCCGTATGGCCGAACTAAACCATACCCTTTCTGGGTGGAGGAGCAAAGCTGACACTGCTTATTGCAGAATCCATTTGAACAAAAAAGAATAGGCTGATACCATAGGTTGATGAATCCTAATTTTTTTTTTAACTTTGAACTTCCATGATTATTTTCTTTTTCCTCTAAAACCACTTAAAATTTCATTTAATAAATTTCTATAACTAAATATTTTAAAAAATATATATTTATATCATTATTGAGTCAAATTAAATTTAAAAATTAAAAATTTTTTATAATAAATATAAATCAAAATAATAATTATTTAAATATAAATAATATTTATTTATTAAATAATTTAATTAATATATAAAACAAATAAGTATATCATATAATCTTAATAATTTCTCATAAATGACAATAATCTCAACAAAAATAATATAAATATTTAAGGACAACCATGACATTGGATCATGCGAACAATGAAATTCTAAAAGAATCTAACACTGTAAGGAGGGAAGTTACGAAAAACTGTTCTTGTCTGCATGGGAAGTCCCAACAAGTCAAAGAGAGATAGTGCTTCCAAGTAGATGCCAGCTTGCCACACCCTCAATCTATAATATCTAAAGTCAAGAGATGTTCTATCGGCCTGGAGTATCCAAAGCTGACCCGAACACACCTCTAGGAGAGGTTCTGTCTCTTTTCAGTTGTACAACAAGCAACTCACTAGTGCCTCATGATCACTGCTCCCAAAAAACTGAAGGACCAGGCCGAAAACATAAATCGAAACTTTTTATTTGTGTCTGTTACTCGAGAACTAAGGTTGTTTTCCTTTAATTCTTCCGATCTGACTTTAATTAGTTCAAGAGTATTCTTAAGATTCTCGCATAAGACCAATTTTCCCGTGAAGTGTTTTTCGACTAGAATGCATTTACTCTTGCATTTTCTTATTCATTTTCCTATTAATTGTTATTTATACAAGGGTGGAAAACTGCCCGTTATTTAGGAAATCTTCCGGGCGGAGAGGAATATTCATTTCCTGAAGCTCCTCTGGGCACAAGCCCACTAGTAATACAATTGACTCTATTGATCGTTTTCATGTAGCAGGAGCATCTCCACCACTCTACTCATAGATGGTCTGGCATGTCCATCTTCCTCTACACATTGCAGTGCAATTGAGACCAAATTTTCCATCTTATCGTGCTCATATTCTCCTTCAAACGAAGGGTCTATGATCTCTGCAATCGATGCATTGTCATTAGCAGTACTTTTCTTGTCCCTCACCCAAGTCACCAGTGTCTTTGGCTTTACTTCACCACTGCTTCCTGCAGCATCAACTCTCGTTAATGGACATTTTCCAGTCACCATCTCCATTATTACGATTCCATAGCTATAAACATCCACTTTGGAAGTGATTGGCTGATTGAAAACCCACTCAGGAGCCATGTAACCTCTGGTTCCTCTGATCCTTGAAAAGCTTGAATTTCTTAGGTTGCCCCTGTCTATTAGCTTGGATAAGCCAAAATCTGACACCTTTGGTTGGTAATCAGAGTCTAGGAGTATATTCTCGGGCTTGACATCACAGTGTAGAACCCATTCCAAGCACTCTTGCAGTGCCCAAGGCGATCTCGAACCTCTTTCTCCAATCGAGTGCTTTGGAAGAGAGATTTTTTGCTAAGGATCCATGCTCCATGTAGCTGTAAACCAAAAGCCTATGCCTTCCTTCTGCACAATACCCCAACATCTCTATCAAATTCATGTGATTAAGCATCCCAATTGTCCTTGCTTCTGCCAAGAATTCGGCTTCTCCATGGTTTGCCACGTGGAGTCGTTTGATTGCCACAACTCGATCATCCGACAGCATGCCTTTGTACACAATTCCCGCTGCTTCTCTTCCAATTTCTTCACTGAAATTTCGCGAGGCATTCTTGTATAAGCGAATCTTTTAAATCCGGCAGCTGCAAGATGGTAGCCTTGTGCAGCTTCAGCTTCACCCAAGTGCTTGTGCGAATTCATCAGGAAACACCAAGCTAGAAGGATGCCAATAATCTCGACTAATCCTAGTGCACTGGCAAACCAGAGCATGAACATCAGTGTGCCGTTTTGATGGCGTTTTGAATACTCCCTATCCAAAGGCCTGGAAATTTCACCACTGCAATTTAATCCCAACACTATCTCCTTATTACCAGACATGAAACCGATTTTGGGAACTTTCAAATAAATATCTCCAGCGAAACCTGGTGAACGCCGTCCATTTAATAAAAAGTACTTTGGGTAACATTGTGTAACAATATTGCCTTGATACGAATGATATTTGAGCTGGAACCCCTTGCAGATGCAGGATTGCGAGCATATTTGCTTACAACTTTCCAATGTGGAATTGGGAGAAGACCCAAAATCATAGCCATAAAATTCAGCAGTGGTGAGCCGAAGGAAGCTGGCCTCACTGTCATTTCCACAAGGGAGATCAAATTTGGGTTCGCAACCATAAGCCCAGTCGGTGCTGTTCTTTATCTTATACCCTGGAGGGCAAGAGCATCTTCTGCCAGAGATTGTATCATAGCTGCACATACTGTTGGGTCCGCAAGATCCATGAATGTCGCATTGCTCTAGTAGAACTTGCCATGACACAGTCCAGGTCACGCTGCCCTCTGCTGTACAGTCGAAGCGTACCATAGATATCTAATGTCAATCTTCGCTGGAGTTTCACTCCATAATCTGCCGCTAGGAAAGTGAAATTATCTGATGAAGTAAAATTCCCCATTGAATCAAACCAAGCAATTCTAGTGCTGTTGTACCAGAACCTCCCAGCTTCCCAGGGTTTAAGCCACGGGGATGGCCAGTACTTACTGGAAGTCTCAGGATCATCGTAAAAAAGAGCAAGAACATTGTGGTCGTCAAAATCCAGTTTGTAGAAACCAGAAGAACGGTTTATTTGGCTTCTTGACGAGACAAGTTGCTTGTTTCTGGTGAGTGGCTGCAGAGGAAGAAGGGTATCCATAGGTGTATCAAAGCTTTGCCACAAAACAGAGCCTTCCATATTATGCAGGACAAGATTGCCAGTGTCCCGAAGATGCAACTCTGTTGAGGATTGCGAAATCGTGTCAGTGAACCAAGCAATAGACTTGCCAGCATCGGTTGAGATTAGATTTCCTTTTGCTTGCAGCAAGAGCTTGGAGCGCCTGCCATTAACCGGAAAATCTCGGTTAGCCATCCAAACAATTGTGCAGTTGTAGCTGCACGACGGTCTGCCGAACCAAATAGCAAAGCAATAAGCATTGCTGCCGATAAGGTAGAAGCCGGCGGAGAAGACCCCACCGGCTGAAATCAACAAATCCTCCGAGTTGTCCACAGAAAGAGACGAGCCTTCAGTCAAATTTGAAGAAGGGTACTTGGAAGCTGAAAGCGGAACCACAGACAAGACGTGTTGCCGGCTGCTCTTATCCAAAAAAGGTAACCATAAGGTCTAGGGAAACTGCGCACAAAAGGATAAGAATTTAAATTGGATCAATCAGACTTCGAAGAACATTAGGCAACCTGGGGGAATCTTATGAAAGATAATTTACTGCATTTCTTTCTGATGCTTCACATTCCTTTGCGTTTGTATTTCATTTTCACTAAGGTTGATACACTCAGAGCAATTATTCTATTAGAGGGAAAATTTCAATGACCTCCGTTGACGTTATTCTGAACTAAACTATGGGTGGTCTAGCCGCATGGCTCATTGTTTTTGACCGCTTCTCCTTTGATTATTTGACCACGAGAATTAGGCGCCCTATCAAGCGAGTGCTGCCCCTAGTGACCTAGACTTATATAAAATCATACACATGTAATATAAACTGATTTTAGGTTTACATTATCCCTAAATTCTGCCAACTGTGTTTGTGAGTCAACAAGAAATTTTAGAATATTTAACATTTCAATTTTCAACCCAAAAAATAGGTGAAAAGGGGTAACAAGAAATAGAAAATTGTAATGACAGAAAAGAAGAAGTAGAAATTGGTCGGAAGAGAGAAAAAATAGAGAAAAGACGTACGAAAAGTAAACTGGTCCAATTGTTTTCCTCTTGCCTTTTAGCTTTAAATTACAAACACAAAAGGAATTCGTTTTAGCCACCCTATTGCAAATTATTTGCTTTCTGATTTCTATCGTGCGGTGAAGGAATTGGGGGAGGGACAATTGCAGGTTTACAGACAGCACCGCATGGCGCACACAGTGACACGAGTAAACCAGAATTAATTACGCGGAACCCTTTTGTCAGAAAATGAACATACGAAATTCCCAAGTATACATGTCAATTGCAGGCAACAAAAACAGCAAAACCGAAAAAAAAAAAAAAAATGCTGCATGTGCAGGGTTTAATTTAACAAAAAAGTCAAACTACGCCTGCTTTGGTCCACTTCGGTTTGGCATATCTAAAAGGAAAACCTCTGCCCATACGACAACGGCGAATCATTCCGGGGACTTTGGCCTTTATAACAGATCAAAATCAAATCAAATCTAATCTAATCTTCAACGAAAACCAATCTCTCTCTGTCTTCTAGCAAGTAGGCCCCGCCCCGGCCCTCCCAACCCTCTCATGTCAGAATTACCAGAAAGCGTGGACAGTAGCAGATATTTTATCACAACTGTCACCTTTTGGATGTTTTTATTTTGTGCCTGTTCACTACAATCATGCATCACTCTTATGCATGCTATATTTATTATTTAACATATCATTTTAAAATTTATTTATTTTAAAAAATTATAATATAATAATAAATATAAATATATATATAAATATAATAATTTTTAGATGTTTTTATAATTATCATCACAATATTTTTTAAAAAAGCCACTTTAATATTTAGCGATGTGAATAGAGGTGTCATTTTGTTGACACTTACAAAAAATATTAGCTCACCAACAGGTTTTTTTTTTTCTGTTACCTATTCTAATATGTGTTACATCAAGCGTATTTTGCTGTAATAAATGCCGCCGACGCGTAATCGAAGGAATTTACATTTCCTTCAGGTTGCACTGCTTCTTTGCAGAGCCATCTGTAAGGCACTGTAATTTCGAGGTTAATCTATTAGGTCAAGCCACAATACATAAAATATCCTTCATTGCTACCAACAAACAGACGGTAACAGATAGTGCAGCATCTTGTGTACAAGCCAATGTAATGCAAAATCAACCAAAGGAATTAAGAAGCGCACGGTGTGTGTATCGTGGTCATCTAACAATCACCGCCGATGTCCTAACAGCTTTCTATGATTTTTACCTTTTATTTTTTGAAATAAGCAAACCTTTTTCATTTGCATTAACTTTCCATCACGAGAAAAGTCAAGAAAAGTCGCTGGTCATTTTTATTTAAATTTTCAGTACCATGCCGCCCCTCCTTTAAAAAATGGAATTGAATAAACTCAATTCCCCGTTCTACGGCCTAAACATGAACTTTCATGCAACGTAAAAAATGGTCCTTTTATTTTCTTTGCGTCGTTTTTATTACTAAAGGACATATATGCATTACCTATTTTCCTTTTTAACAGGCATGTTTTAAAAATTGTGTTTACTAATGTGCACCCATAGATATCATAAACATAAAACACAAACAGGAGAAAAATGAATGTAGAAACAAGAATAGTCCAATCAAGAATAGTCCAATCATCTCCTTCATAAAGTTTACGAGGGTCGAAAGGTCACCTGTACAGAACAAGTAGACTTTTGTTTTCCTTGATTAATGTGGGGTGAGAGTAAGAGTAAGGAAATTAAGAGAATAGTAAATCCAAACAATAATGGCAATAGGGGCATTGGGAGGCACCGTTCTGGCTCGATCTAACAAAAAAGGAATATCATGTATAAGGATTCTAAATCTGCAATCAGCTCCTGAAGGAAAGCTAGGAAGGTGTAAACTTACGATCATCATCCTTTGACCTATGATCAAGGGACTTCTTCAATAGGCCATCCACATTAGGGGAAAGAACAATTTTTCCATTAAGTGTTTTTCCGACTAGAAAGCATTTACAATTGCATTTTCCTATTAATTATTATTTATACAAGTAGGAAAAGTTGCACCATTATTATGGAAATCTTCTGGGCAGAGAAGAATATTCATTTCCAGGAGCTCCTCCGCAGGGCAGAATGCCACTAGTCAGTAGGCTAGAAGTTGCACATCTCTACAACTGGCTCCATTGATCATTTTCATCAAGCACAAGCATCTCAACCACTTTACTCATGGTGGGTCTTGCATGTCTATCTTCCTCTACACATTGCAGTGCAATTAAGACCAAATTTTCCATCTTGTCGAGGTCATATTCTCCTTCCAACGAAGGGTCTATGATCTCTGCAATCCAAGATGCCTTGTCATTAGCAGTATTTTTCTTGTCCCTCACCCAAGTCGCCAGTGTCTTTGGCTCTATTTCCCCACTCCTTTCTGCAGCATAAACTCCCATTGATTCTATTTCCCCACTGCTATCAAGTATCCTTTTTCCAGTCACCATCTCCATTATTACGATTCCATAGCTATAAACATCCACTTTGGAAGTGATTGGCAGATTGAAAACCCACTCAGGAGCCATGTAACCTCTGGTTCCTCTGATCGTTGAGAAGCTTGTGTTTCTTAGGTTGCCTCTGTCTACTAGCTTGGATAAGCCAAAATCTGACACCTTTGGTTGGTAATCAGAGTCTAGGAGTATATTCTCGGGCTTGACATCACAGTGTAGAACCCATTCCAAGCACTCTTCGTGCAGATAAGCAAGCCCTCTAGCAGTGCCCAAGGCGATCTCGAACCTCTTTCTCCAATCAAGTGCTTTGGAAGAGAGATTTTTTGCTAAGGATCCATGCTCCATGTAGCTGTAAACCAAAAGCCTATGCCTTCCTTCTGCACAATACCCCAACATCTCTATCAAATTCATGTGATTAAGCATCCCAATTGTCCTTGCTTCTGCCAAGAATTCGGCTTCTCCATGGTTTGCCACGTGGAGTCGTTTGATTGCCACAACCCGATTATCTAACAATATGCCTTTGTACACAATTCCCGCTGCTCCTCTCCCAATTTCTTCACTGAAATTTCGCGTTGCATTCTCTAGTTCAGTATAAGCAAATCTTTTAAATCCGGTAGCTGCATGATGGTACCCTTGTGCAGCTTCAGCTTCACCCGAGTGCTTGTGCGAATTGATCAGGAAACACCAAGCTAGAAGGATGCCAATAATCTCAATTAATCCTAGTGCACCGGTGAACCAAAGCATGAACATCAGTGTGCCGTTTTGATGGTGTTTTGGATACTCTCTATTCAAAGGCCTGGAAATTTCACCACTGCAATTTAATCCCATCACTTTATTACCAGACATGAAACCGGTATTGGAAACTCTCAAATAAATATCTCCATTGAATCCTGGTGTATGCCGTCCATTTAGTAGCAATGACTTTGGGTAACAAATTGTAACATTATTGCCTTGATACAAATCATACCTGAACTGGAACCCCTTGCAGCTGCAGGATTGCAGGCATATTTGCTTACACATTTCCAAGGTGTAATTGGGATGATACCCATAATCATAGCCATAAAATTCGGAATGGGTGAGTTGAAGGAAGCTGGCCTTACTGTCATTTCCACATGGGAGATCAAATTTGGGTTCACAACCATAAGTCCAGTCGGTGCTGTCCTTCATCTTATACCCTGGAAGGCAAGAGCATCTTCTGCCAGAGATGGTATGGTGGCTGCACGTACTGTTGGGTCCGCAAGATCCATGAATGGTGCATGGTTCAGATAGAACTTGCCATGACACAGTCCAGGTCACGCTGCCCTCTTCTCTGCTGTACAGTCGAAGCATACCATCGGAATCTAGTGTCAATCTTCGCTGGAGTCTCTCTCCATAATCTGCCGCTAGGAAAGTGAAAATATCTGATGAAGTAAAATTTCCCAATGAATCAAGCCAAGCAAATCTAGTGCTGTTGTACGTGAACCTCCCAGCTTCCCAGGGCTTAAGCCACGGGGATGGCCAGTACTTACTGGAAGTCTCAGGACCATCGTACAAAAGAGCAAGAACATTGTCGTCGTCAAAAACCAGTTTGTAGAAACCAGAAGAACGGTTTGTTTGGCTTCTTGAGGAGACAAGTTGCGTGTCTCTAGTGAGTGGCTGCAGAGGAAGAAGTGTATCAGTAAGAAAATCAAAGCTTTGCCACAAAACAGAACCCTCCTTATTATGCAGGACAAGATTGCCGGTGTCCTGAAGATGCAACTCTGTTGAGGATTGCGAAATCGTGTCAGTGGACCAAGCAATAGACTTGCCAGCATCGGTTAAGATTAGATTTCCTTTTGCTTGCAGCAATAGCTTGGAGCGCCTGCCATTAACCGGAAAATCTCGGTTAGCCATCCAAACAATTGTGCAGTTGTATCTGCACGACGGTCTGCTGAACCAAATGGCAAAGCAATAAGCATTGCTGCCGATAGGGTAGAAGCCGGCGGAGAAGACCCCGCTGGCTGAAATCAACAAATCCTCCGAGTTGTCCACAAAGAGAGACGAGCCTTCAGTCAAATTTGAAGAAGCATACTTGGAAGTTGAAAGCGGAACTACTGACAATAAAGATAGAGCAAACCAGAAATAAGAGATTCCCATATTGGATTTCATGGAAATTGAAATCAGAAGACAATGGAAATTTGTAGCTGAGAATATTATAAATAGAGTGCTTTGTTTCTTTAATTAGTTGCGTGAGGCGACTTTTCCAGTTGGGATTCAAGAAGGAACACAAACGAAAATTGGAAAAAGAGATGTCGCCGGCTGCCTAACCATTGTTCCTTAAGAAAGATAATTTTCACTTGACGTTGATACACTCATATAAGTCAATCCATTAGAGAGATAAAATCAACGACCTCACTTGGCGTACCACGTTGCAATCAGACAAACTATAGAATTCCTTAGAACTAGAAAGAAGGCATACTTTCTTCTGAACTGAAACTACGGGTGGTCTTGGCGCACAGCTCATTGTTTTTGACTGCGTCTCCTTTACCAACATGAACACGAGAATTTCAAAATAGATGTCCCGTGAATCGAGGGACTCTCCCTAGTGACATGGACTTGTGCTTCGTCTTTGCCCAGGCGGAAGGGCATGAGATTCCTTAGGATCTACCCATGTGGAGTTGGTTTTCATTCGTTGGCATTAAAAAAAAAAATACAACGATTAAGTAGACACCGAATTGTAGCACGAATTCTTAGGATGATTATTTGGCACAAAATGGCACATACCAGCCATGACTTCCCCAAATTCTTTCAAATCAGTCACCCCCATCATCTAAAGATTGATTGATACAATTGGGTCTTTCATTTCGTCTTTTTATCTTGCAACTTGTGAAGGACTTACAATTTAGCACGATAATATTGACCTGGTGCCCGGAATTTGTGAGATAAATATTTAAATATTTATATACCGGAATACCCCTATGTAGGCGCATTGATGGTTTTGGGCACATAGACTATTTTGATGGTATGATTATCCGTCATTTGGACGGTGATATAGATAGATGATAACCAAGGCAAGAAAGACTCTTCAACGCGTTAAATGCTACGTGACCCCCAAGAAGGCTATTTCATTCGTAGAGAACAGACCGACCAAGCATTCGCTAGGTTGGGGCACAAAGATGGGCGGCTGGTAATATAACTGGAAAATGTAGTACACTCTTGCAAAAAAAAATTATATTTTTCATAAATGCAGTGCCTTTGTGAAAAAAATACAATATATCCTCTTCCTAATGTAATACATTCGAAGCTTTTTATCCAAAACAAAATAGAAAAGTGATACCGCACACCGCCCCTCCCACCCACTTAGCATTTCCGTTGACACATATTTTGATACAAGACTTCCTTCGCAACCTCTAAAATAAGATTGCAAACAAGTGAACACGTTTGCTAAGGATTCAGTGCCTCGAGTAAGATCAAAGCTCACTCAATCATTTTCAAATATTATTTAACAATCAAGTTAAGTAAATAAGAGACAAATATGAACAAAAACAAACTCAACTCATTTAAGCTAGTGATAACTTATGACCGCTTGTTTGTAGAATTATTAAAAGACTTGTTTAGCTTATCATTAGAGTATATTTAATATATTTATTTTCAAATTATACACTACATATTTATAAGTATACACTAAAAATTAAACCCATGCACATGCAGTATTTCTTTTTTCTCGGTTTTGCTGTTTTTGTTGCCTGCAATTGACATGTATACTTAGGAATTTCGTATTTTCATTTTCTGCCAAAAGGGTTCCGCGTAATTAATTCTGGTTTACTCGTGTCACTGTGCGCGCCATGCGGTGCTGTCTGTAAACCTGCAACTGTCCCTCCCCCAATTCCTTCACCGCACGATAGAAATAAGAAACAAAATAATTTCCAATAGGGTGGCTAAAACAAATTCCTTTTGTGATTGTAATTTAAAGCTAAAAGGCAAGAGGAAAACAATTGGACCAGTTTATTTTTCGTATGTCTTTTCTCTATTTTTTCTCTCTTCCGACCCATTTCTACTTCTTCTTTTCTGTCATTACAATTTTCTATTTCTTGTTACCCTCTTTTCACCTCATTTTTTTGGTTGGAAATTGAAATGTTAAATGTTCTAAAGTTTCTTGCTGACTCACAAACACAGTTGGCTGAATTTAGGGATAATGTAAACCTAAAATGAGTTTATATTACATGTATATTACATTGAGAAAACCTCTGCCCATACGACAACGGCGAATCATTCTGGGGGCTTTGGCCTTCATAACAGATCAAAATCTAATCTAATCTTCAACGAAAACCAATCTCTCTGTCTTCTAGCAAGTAGGCCCCGCCCCGGCCCTCCCCCAACCCTCTCATGTCAGAATTACGAGAAAGCGTGGACAGTAGCAAACATTTTATCACAACTGTCACCTTTTGGACGTTCTTATTTTGTGCCTGTTCACTACAATCATGCATCACTCTTATGGATGCTATATTTATTATTTAACATATCATTTTAAAATTTATTTATTTAAAAAAATTATAATATAATAATAAATATCAAAAAATATATATATAAATATGACAATTTAGTTGAATGTCTTTATAATTAATAAATTTTTTAATTAATATTTTTAAATAATATAAATTAAAATTAAAATAATTATAATAAAATAATATTTTTAAATTGTTATAATTGTGATTATTTATAATATTTATAAATAATCAAATATATTAATAATAAATATTAATTAAAATTTATAATAACAATTATATATGTTGATAACGATAATTCTATGTATCATAAAAAATTTGTTATAAGTACACATTTAAAAATGTCAACATAATTACCACTACAATATTTTTTAAAAAAGTCACTTTAATATTTAGCGATGTGAATAGAAGTGCCATTTTGTTGACACTTATAAAAAATATTAGCTCATCAACAGTTTTTTTTTATTCGCCTATTCTAATATGTGTCAAACGTTACAAAAAGCGTATTTTGTTGTAGTAAATGCCGCCGACTAGTAATCCAAGGAATTTACAATTCCTTCAGGTTGCACTGCTTCTTTGCAGAGCCATCTGTAAGGCACTGTAATTTCGAGGTTAATCTATTAGGTCAAGCCACAATACATAAAATATCCTTCATTGCTAGCAACAAACAGACGGTAACAGATAATGCAGCATCTTGTGTACAAGCCAATGTAATGCAAAATCAACCAAAGGAATTAAGAAGCGCACGGTGTGTGTATCGTGGTCATCTAACAATCACCGCCGATGTCCTAACAGCTTTCTATGATTTTTACCTTTTATTTTTTGAAATAAGCAAACCTTTTTCATTTGCATTAACTTTCCATCACGAGAAAAGTCAAGAAAAGTCGCTGGTCATTTTTATTTAAATTTTCAGTACCATGCCGCCCCTCCTTTAAAAAATGGAATTGAATAAACTCAATTCCACTGTACGGCTCTACGGCCTAAACATGAACTTTCATGCAACGTAAAAAATGGTCCATTTATTTTCTTTGCGTCGTTTTTATTACTAAAGGACATATATGCATTACCTATTTTCCTTTTTAACAGGCATGTTTTAAAAATTGTGTTTACTAATGTGCACCCATAGATATCATAAACATAAAACACAAACAGGAGAAGAATGAATATAGAAACAGAAAAGAAGAGACAGGTAGAATTTATCATAATTTGTCTTCGGAAACCGCATTATTATGATGTGATGTTTGTAAAATATTTTTCATAATTAAAATAAAAGTTATTTTTAATCAAGTTAGAAATTATTTGATGTCTTCCTCGCAAGTTTCACGAAAATCAAAATCATTTTATATAATAATTTATAAATTATTAGACTAATAAAATATTTTTTATATTAATAAATATAATATTTTAATAAAAATATTTTTAATAATTATTAAATAAATTAAAAAATATGACTAATCTTATTTTAAAAATATTTCAATATATTCAATGACCTCAATCAGAGCCAATATCCTGTGCAAGATGACGCAATACCCTGGCATATCTTCTGCACGTTCCTAGGGGTGTGATAACTTGGTTAGCAATTTTGTAATTTAGTTGCGTTATTAACAACTATACTTAAATTTTCCCCCTCCAACCCCAAAAAAAGAAATAAAGATTAAAAAAAAAAAGGAATGATGCAAACCAAAATTTGCCATAAAAAAGCATTCTACTAACGTGTAATCCTCTAGGTAGGACTTGCAAATAGCCGTATCTGCATCAAATGGAAACTCTTATAATGCAAACCTTTGCCTTTGATGTGGAAAGCCAAGAATTGTACCATTTCACCGAGCAGTTACCCTTACCACCTCAAACTACATACAACCGGCAATTATAGCAAACAAGTTACCATAAAAGAGCTAACAATATAGAGTTTGTGATGAGAAAAGTTCATACTTGAGAAAGACAACCAATTTTTGCTACAACTCTGTCTGTGTTTCTTCTTCAATGTTTGCATGAGCTATTAGCTCAAGCAACTTTAACTGCAGATATGCAAGAAAGTGAATATGAACACCCCATTTTGAAATAGCTACCACTTCACATGCTTAACCTAACATAAGAGAAGATATTGTAAATAGATTGTAACTTTAAATCTAATCCAATAGGATACTATGGCATCAACTCGGCAGCACTTGTCAACACTTTAACCCGGTGTTAAAAATTTTATGGCTTATGCATCGGATAAAAGTGCTTGAAATTTGACTAAAAGGGCTTCCCTCCATGTCTAAGTCTCGTCTGTACACAAGTACACGACAATCACCTACCTGCAGTCAGAGATCTCAAAATCCCCTATCACTACTCTCTAAAACCAATTAATAGGAGTATCGCGAAAATGACCGTACTGGCATCGCCTCAAGATGCATCATGGTATCATTACAATCTCAAGAACAAAAGGGTTAATCAAGTTACCCAGGAACGGCAGTGCCATTACAGGCTGTATGTTTCTTGAATATAAATGCTAGGACTAACATCCCAGATCTCCCTTGTGGTTCTCTAAGTTTTACAAAAACTTGGATTCCGTACTCACAAAAAGTGCACCATTTAAAAATATCCTCAAAATACTATTAAAAAAAAAGAAGGGAAAAACTAGATGGATGCTACATCAAATACCAATCAAAGTTGAATTGTAGCTCATGATTTTTCGAAAGAGGAAAAGAAAGTACGATTTTTTTTCTTGTACCACTGGAGAGCCAAAATACTAAAGAGGCGTAACAGATGCTCAGCTCGTTGTACTTCCAATGGAGAATTATTATGTATAATTGCATCAACATACTGTCTGCGTTCACTTTTGTACACAAGCATCACAGGCAACTCCAACTAATTCAGCTCTCCTACATCAGCATATCTCAAAGCTTAAGAGCAGAAAAAAAAAAATAATAAATAAAATTAAGGCTGCCTACGTTCTAGATTGTAATTCGATAATACCAGAAAATTAAGCATTTACAAATCAAGAGTAGTCCAATCTTCTCCTTCATAAAGTTTACGACGGTCAGCTGTACAGAACAAGTAAACTTTTGTTTTCCTTGATTAACGTGGGGTGAGAGTAAGAGTAGGGAAATTAAGAGAATAGTAAATCCAAACAATAATGGCAGTAGGGGCATTGGGAGGCACTGGCTCAATCTAACAAAGAAGAAATATCATGTATAAGGATTCTAAATCTGCAATCAGTAGCCTCCTGAAAGGAAAGCTAGGAAGGTGAAAACTTACGATCATCATCCTTTGACCTATAATCAAGGGACTTCTTCAATAGGCCATCCACATTAGGGGAAATAACAATTTTTCCATTAAGTGTTTTTCCCACAAGAAAGCATTTACAATTGCATTTTCCTATTAATTGTTATTTATACAAGCAGGAAAAGTTGCACCGTTATTATGGAAATCTTCTGGGCAGAGAAGAGTATTCATTTCCAGGAGCTCCTCCGCAGGTCACAAGGCCACTACAACTGGCTCCATTGATATTTTCATCAAGCAGAAGCATCTCAACCACTTTACTCATGGTGGGTCTTGCATGTCTATCTTCCTCGACACATTGTAGTGCAATTAAGACCAAATTTTCCATCTTGTCGAGGTCATATTCTCCTTCCAACGAAGGGTCTATGATCTCTGCAATCCAAGATGCATTGTCATTAGCAGTATTTTTCTTGTCCCTCACCCAAGTCGACAGTGTCTTTGGCTCTATTTCCCCACTCCTTTCTTTAGCATAAACTCCCATTAATTCTATTTCCCTACTGTTATCAAGTATCCTTTTTCCAGTCACCATCTCCATTGTTACGATTCCATAGCTATAAACATCCACTTTGGAAGTGATTGGCAGATTGAAAACCCACACAGGAGCCATGTAACCTCTCGTTCCTCTGATCGTTGAGAAGCTTGTGTTTCTTAGGTTGCCTCTGTCTACTAGCTTGGATAAGCCAAAATCTGACACCTTTGGTTGGTAATCAGAGTCTGGGAGTATATTTTCGGGCTTGACATCACAGTGTAGAATCCATTCCAAGCACTCTTCGTGCAGATAAGCAAGCCCTCTAGCAGTGCCCAAGGCGATCTCGAACCTCTTTCTCCAACCAAGTGCTTTGGAAGAGAGATTTTTTGCTAAGGATCCATGCTCCATGTAGCTGTAAACCAAAAGCCTATGCTTTCCTTCTGCACAATACCCCAACATCTCTATCAAATTCATGTGATTAAGCATCCCAATTGCCCTTGCTTCTGCCAAGAATTCGGCTTCTCCATGGTTTGCCACGTGGAGTCGTTTGATTGCCAAACCCGATCATCCGACAATATGCCTCTGTACACAATTCCCGCTGCTCCTCTCCCAATTTCTTCACTAAATTTTTGCGTTGCATTCTCTAGTTCAATATAAGCAAATCTTTCAAATCCGGTAGCTGCAAGATGGTACGCTTGTGCAGCTTCAGCTTCACCCGAGTGCTTGTGTGAATTGATCAGGAAACACCAAGCTAGAAGGATGCCAATAATCTCAACTAATCCTAGTGCCCCGGTGAACGAAAGCATGAACATCAGTGTGCCGTTTTGATGGTGTTTTGGATACTCTCTATCCAAAGGCCTGAAAATATCACCATTGCAATTTAATCCCACTTCTGACAGTATCTCTTTATTACTATTGGAAACTCTCAAATAAAAGTCTCCATTGAATCTTGGTGTATGCCGTACATTTAGTAGCAATGACTTTGGGTAACAAATTGTAACAATATTGCCTTGATACAAATCATACCTGAGCTGGAACCCCTTGCAGCTGCAGGATTGCAGGCATATTTGCTTACACATTTCCAAGGTGTAATTGGGATGATACCCATAATCATAGCCATAAAATTCGAAATTGGTGAGTTGAAGGAAGCTGGCCTTACTGTCATTTCCACATGGGAGATCAAATTTGGGTTCACAACCGTAAGCCCACTCGGTGCTGTCGTTCATCTTATACCCTGGAAGGCAAGAGCATCTTCTGCCAGAGATGGTATCGTAGCTGCACGCACTGTTGGGTCTGCAAGATCCATGAATGGTGCATGGTTCAGATAGAACTTGCCATGACACAGTCCAGGTCACGCTGCCCTCTTCTCTGCTGTACAGTCGAAGCATATCATCGGAATCTAGTGTCAATCTTCGCTGGAGTCTCACTCCATAATCTGCCGCTAGGAAAGTGAAAATATCTGATGAAGTAAATTTTCCCAATGAGTCAAGTCGAGCAAATCTAGTGCTGTTGTACGTGAACCTCCCAACTTTCCCGGATTTAAGCCACGGGATGGCCAGTACTTACTAAAAGTCCCAGGACCATCGTAGAGAAGAGAAAGAATATTTTCGTAGTCAAAAAGCAGTTTGAAGAAACCGGAAGACGGGTTTGTTTGGCTTCTTGAAGAGACAAGTTGCGTGTCTCTAGTGAGTGGCTGCAGAGGAAGAAGTGTATCTGTAGTAAAATCGAAGCTTTGCTACAAAACAAAACCCTCCATATTATGCAGGACAAGATTGCCAGTGTCCTGAATATGCATCTCTGTCGAGGATTATGAAATCGTGTCAGTGGACCAAGCAATAGACTTGCCAGCATCGGTTAAGATTAGATTTCCTTTTGCAGCAAGGGCTTGGAGCGCCTGCCATTAACCGGAAAATCTCTGTTAGCCATCCAAACAATTGTGCAGTTGTACCTGCACGACGGTCTGCTGAACCAAATGTCAAAGCAATAAGCGTTGCTGCCGATAGGGTAGAAGCCGGCAGAAAAGAGCCCTCCGTCTGAAATCAACAAATCCTCCGAGTTGTCTACAGAAAGAGAGGAACTTTCAGTCAAATTTGAAGAAGCGTATTTGGAAGTTGAAAGCGGAACCACTGACAATAAAGATAGAGCAAGCGAGAAATAAGGGATGCACATGTTGGATTTCATAGAAATTGAAATCTAAAGACCATGGAAACTTGTAGCTGAGAATATTATAAATAGAGAGCTTTGTTCCTTAGGCGACCTTTCCAGTTGAGATTCTGGAAGGAACATAAATGAAAAATGGAACAAGACATGTTTGCCGCTGCCTAACCATTGTTCCTTTAATTCTTGATAGTCTAGGGAAACTAATCAGAACTTTGTTAACAAGGAGACAAAATTGTAGGAATCTTTTTAATTTAGATCAAATCAGTCGAAAGATAATCCACTGCATTTCATTCTGATGCCTCTCATTCCTTTGCGTTTGTATTTCATTTTCACTCGAGGTAGGTAAACTATTAGAAGGATAATTAAACGACCTCTGTTGGCGTATATAAGGCGTTGAAATCAGACAAACTAGGTTTACTTAGAGCTGAAACTATGGGTGGTCTTGGCGCATGTTAAGCGAAGAGATTTTGGCTTGGTACAGTTTTTTGTTTGTTTATTAGAATCTCGTTGTTTTTTACTACATCTCTTTTGAATATATGAACCCAAGAATTTCAAAATAGGTTTCTTATGAGCCGAGGGCCCGTCCCTAGTTACTTGGACCTGTGAATTTTTTACCTAGGCGGAAGAACATGCGTTAGGGATTAGAAGTAGAATAGAAAGCTTCTAGGAGAGTCAGCACGGATGGTTCCGTTCTTTCTTGAATTTCTTTTGTTGAATGAAGTATCACTCTAGCTAGAAGGAATCATAGTTTTTGATTTGAGAATAGTCAGCCTCCGATAGAGGTGTCACCTATCTTTCTTCAATTGTGATCGTAGGTTGCGGGGATTCTGGGTCAAGATGTTACCTCAGATCTTGTCTAGCCATCTGCCCCACAATTCATAAATGTGAAATTGCTGTAAAATAAAAAAAACACATCCCAAGTAATTTAGTCCTTCGATCCTGACTTTTAACCATTGTTTGTTGGCACTTATTGAAAGAGAAAGTTTTTGGGAACAATGTGGCCTGCAAGAAGGTAGACTTCCCTCAAATTATCTCCTCCTTGAGAGTTTGGCGCATGAATTTTAAATTATTAGACGACAAATCTGCAATACATTTACTTAGTTATGAATCAATTGAAACTTAATTTTTTTATTTTCATTTAATTTTTTTTACTTATTAACTAGTTAAAAAATAATTTTAAAAAAAATTAAAAAATTTTGGGTTAACAACCTTGGCAGATTTGCTCCTAAACTACATAGAGGGTGATTAAAAAATTCAATTTGGAAGAAAAAAATATTAGTAATAATTTTTAATAAAAATTTTATTATTAATATATATTAAGAGTATATTTAAGATATAATAATAAATTTATTATTAATAATTTTTAATATTATTAGAATATATGAATTAAAAAATATTAATTGTATAAATAAATAATTAATTATATATTTATTTTTTTTAGTAAACTTGTAAATAAACTCCATATTTTTTTCAAATTAATACTTAAATGATTAATTATTTTTCATGAATGATGGTTTCTTTCTCATCTTAAATTGAAAATTCATAAACTTCTTTCTCAATTGAAAAAATAAAAAGAGGGAGTACTCATAATGGAATTACAACTCTATCCAATAAATAATTGTTTTTTACTATCTTTAAAAAATATACATATAAATATATATAAATTATGTGAAAAAAAAAGAAGAGAGAGAAGACATGGTGGTGTGATTTTCTATTATATTGGAAGTTTACAAGATTAATTGTATTTATCTCATTAATTTTAAATAAAGATATTAAATATAATAAATTATTTTTTTATTTTTAAAATAAAAAGTTAAGAAAATTATATATTTAAAATTTTTTTTATTTTTTTATATAATATTTGGGTGAAATATATTTAAAAAGTATTTTTCATATGTGTATAAATTTTTATTTATGAAAATTTAAATATTAGTAACTTATAATATATTTAAAATTTTGTAATTTTTTATATTTTTAAATTATATAATTTATAAAAAAATTAGAGTTTTATCTATATAATTTTTCAAAAAAATTGAATATGAATACCGTTGAATTAGAATATAAAATTTAAATAAATTATTATTTGGTATAAAATTTATATAAATTATTATTTTAATTATATAATTATATATTTTATAATTTTAATTATTTATATTAATATTTTTAAATAAATTAAATTATTTATAAAAAATTCAAATATTTGATTGATTTATTAAATTAACTTTAATTGAACAAAACTAATATTGTTAGTTTAAATGACAGAGTTTTATTCTAATTGATTAAACTAGTATAATATGAATATGTCAAAACTATAAGTAAGCTTGATTTCAATTCCAACTACCAAAGTCTGATCAACGAATCCTTTTCCATTAATTTGAAAATTTACGAGATAACATTTTACAATTTGAGGTGCGGGTACCTGTGTACTCCTAATTGTTGAACTTTAATAAAACAATAGTCCTGCAAAAACCTCCAACAGCACAAGTCTTAACAAGTAAAGGCCTCCACAATGGGAAAAGAGGCAAAAAAAAATGAAAGATCATACAGACTTATTAGTTAGCAGTTATGTTCTAGAACCTCTGGACTAAAATCGTGTGTGTGAACGGGGAAAAGTTGAAAAAAATTGCCATGACAGGATAGATTAAGATTGTTCAAAGACATCTAGTTCCAGCTGTAGCCCTACAACGAATCGTGTGCAAACCGTTGCCTGTATATCCCAACTAGGCATCTATTGGTGCTGTTCTCAATGTCTTCCGATACATGTTAAGTAGAGAGGAAAAACGTGTTCTGTTTCTTCTGTAGAAACCTGCATAAACAGCAGGCGAATCTATCAAAAGAATGTTACTCTAAAACCAGTAAATTGGAGAAGGCTATGCTAGCATATAAAGTATGGCCTGAAAGAAATTTTAAACTGGTAAACTCATTGACATGTAAATGCATTTTCTCCAAATTGAACACAACATCAATCTAGGATTATTAGTGACAACAAGTAAAAAAACTCAATTGCCTAATCACCATAAATTTAAATAACATAACAACCACTCATGTTAACTATTGCTAAATGCCAGCATGTACTCTAGACCAACAAGGCATTCAACGCCTATGTTAGACTTCTCATTTAGCTATCTTATTATACCAAAAATAGGCCTATAATGAAAATAAAAGAATTATAATGAAAATAAAAAAATTATTTTAAATTATATATTTAATGACACTATTTTTAAAATAAAATTTGTTTTTTACAATTATATAACTATATAATTAGATTATAATAAATTTTCTCGTATTATAAAATTAAACGCATTTAATTATATTTTATATCACTATTATTAAGTATTTAAAAAATTTGTATATTATTCATAATTATTTTATTATAAAATAATATATATTCATATATTTTTTTTTTGGATCAAATGATAATCACCACATATATATATATATAGTGATATAAGAATTATTTGATAAAAAAAAATTATCTAAGTTTTTTTTAAAAAAAATAATTTTTTATAATTACTAAATAAATTAAAAGATATATTTAATTTTTATTTTTAAGATATTTCAATAATTTTTCATTATTTTCAAAATATTTAAAATATAATAAAATTATTTATAATTTTAAAAATTAAATATATAAGTAAAAGTATTTTATAAATAAAAATTTTTATATAATGAAAAGTAAATTACAACATGTTAGTTATATGATATATAAATTTTAAATCAATTATTTTTATAGACAAATTATATAATCAATTCACATAAATAAACTATATATCATTATATTTTTCTTTTAATTAATTAATATGTTAAAAATTATTGTATTTATATTATTTTCATAAATATTTTAAAGTTAAATTTTTTTAAATTATTAAATCAACCTAAATACTCTATATGTATATAAATAAATTAATATTTTTGTAATAAAATATAGTTGAAGTTATTGAATTTAAAACTTAATATTTTATCAAATTGTTAAGTCAAAATTTTATTTTAAGTAATTTTTAAATATGAGTTTGAAACTAATCCCTCTCCTATATTGTTAAATAAGATTTTCTTTTTTTTTTTTTTTTTTTAAAATTTGTAATCTCAATGATTAATCAATCACATATATATATTTTTAATCAAATAATTAATAACTTATCCTTTCACTAAAAATAGCATGAGTTCAAAATTTATTTTATACAACTATTTTTCATTTCTTTTAATCAAAAGATGTCTTTAAAAGTTAATTAAATTAACCAACGATTAATAATAACAACTAGATGACTTGGGTCAAGGTACGAAAAATGTTTATCATACTTGAATCTCATGGGTTTAAAATTTATTATCTTAATGTTTTATTCATTATAACTCTTTGTCTTATTTATTTATTTATTTTTGTTAGTAAGACGGACTCCATATAAAGATATCTAATAGATATCAGCAAGACACAACTTTTGTTTATTTTTCATGCAAAATGCCAACACGGCAAGACTAATACGTGTCATTTTTTTTTTTTTTTTTTTTATTGTAATCTGTGGCATCATATTTCTTTGGTTGCTTAAATTAACGAGCAACGTGGTGTTCATTCATGGTCAACAAGAGGACTTTGTTTACATGAAAAATTTAAATGATGCACTAGTTACTAATTCTTTCATGCTCTTGTTGGACACGTTGGTCTTAATTTATTGCTGGCAATGACTTGGGCTATAGACTTTCCATGCAAGTTACGTTAGGCACCCATTCGCTTTTAAGACCAAAGGTCATGTACATATATCTGTGTAAATAACTACCATTAACCGCAAATGAAACGCCGTGACTCGGAAGGAAGTTAAATTGCTTGTCCAACGAAGGAGAGTGGCGCCTGAATTTTCAATTCCTCCATTTTGTCACCCTTGGCTTTACCAGAACACAAGAGTCTCTTAGACTTAAGGAATTTGTTAATTCCACGTTGGAACAATGCTGACTCAACTAAGGGTCTAAGACCCATCTTTTTTATTTTATCATATAAACTGATAAAGTGGCTTTCTTTTTTAAACCACTACATTATTTTTTGACATTTTTAACAAATATCAGTCAAAATTTAAAATTTCATCTTTTAAAGTTATTTAAAATAATATTTTAACTAAACGTTGTTATATATTTATTTAGGTCATCTACAACAATATTTATACAAATATTATTGATGAGATAATTGATTATGGGGACATTTTCATTATAATGTTTTCTACAAATGTTACTCTAAGTGAGAAATTTAACTCTTAAAATTATTTAAAATAACATTTATATTAGACATTATTGTATATTTGTTTAAATCGTCCAAACAACATTTGGACGAATGTTGTACACATTACAAATTGATTTTATTTGGTATCATATATTTTGCTTTTTTGTTTTTTTTTGTATATTTTATCAGGTTAATATAATTTTGTTAAATGTAAATTTTATAATTTATTAAACAATAATAATATTATGTTTAATTTAAAATACAAGCTTATAAATTATAACCACAACTCTAAATATACTCTTAATTTTCTTTCTCGAATAAATCTTTTTCTTTCAAAACCGGTGGTTTAACTTTTTAAATGCATTTCGAGACTCCGACGGTTTTTCAGTTTTAGCTTTTAACTACCCCAGTTAATCGGCAATGCCATGTCACATTCTCGGACTAACCAATTCAAAATTCGAATTGTTACCGTTAGCATAATAATAACTTTTATCAGTTAAATAAGCCAAAAAAGAAAAAAACTGGGCCAGTGACTGTAAGAAGACTGCAATAGCAAACTGGAGAGGAAGCCAGTGTGGCGGATGCCTGTCCGTTTGACGGCTGTTTACTTGTAACTGCCTTGGCCCAGAAGAATCCAACAGCTATGACCGGTCACAGGTGAGGCTCCGCCTCCACCGTCGCCGCCACCACCACAGTCATCTCCCACCCTTTTTCTCCCGCCAAGCCTGTCGATTGACGCCTCTTCATCCACTTCGGATCCGCCTACCTTGCTTAGCCTTTCTCTGCCCGGATCCAATTCAGGCGAAGCTTCGAATCAAACCCCCGCTTCCGGATTCGGTTCCAATCATTTTGTAAATCCGAATCCGATCCCAAGGCAAATTGTTGAGACACCCTTGGCACCAACTCCTGCACTGGTTCCAGCGCCGCCTCAGCAAGTTCAACGGTGGGTTTCGTGGGTATGACAAGCAGCTGCTCAGTCCCGAGTCCTTAACGATGATGCAAGAGATGATAAGGAAGGAAGGGAGGAATTACATGTCTAGGATTGAGCAGAACGGGCTGTGTTTCCAAACAGCAGCGATAAGGAACGCTATTGTTTAGCGAAGTGGGATTAGCAGGATCGACTAGCCAAGCACCTGATTAGTGATTAGTGGTGGCAATGTTGAAAATTGTTGAACATGAGTCAAGACCAGTTAGACAAGAACGAAGCAGACAGATGCGAACAGAAAGAGCCAGAGAGGAAGGGAATGAGACAGGTTGAGCGTCGGAAAGAAAGAGAAAAAAGAAAAAAACACAAAAAGAAAGAAAGATCATCTTTGTTTTCATCCTTAAGTGGGCTTTTATTGTTGCTTTTGTAGGGAAGTAATAATTTTTGTAGTGTACAGTCAGTCAGTGGAAGGAAAATGGTGGCCGGAGGGTCTTGTTTGTGGTAGAAAAAGAGGCCCATCTAAAGTCTCCGCAAAATGATAATTTGAATTTTGAGTGCCTAAAAATGGAAAATAGAGAAAACAACTTAATTTCTTCATTAATTCCCAATTCATCCTTTCTTTTCCTTTTCTTTTTTTTTTTTGGTTTTCTTAAACCAATGATCACGAGACAAGAAAAAGAAATTTGGATGGTAGAGGAGGATGGGCAACACTGTTTACGTAAAGCGTAAACAAAAAGGATGCAACCGTTTTTGTCTGCTTTTAACTCTTTAAGCGCAAGTAGACGAAAATTCAAATTCCAGTTTTGGCCTTTGTTTTTTTGGGAGGCATAGACACAAGTTTCCCTTGTTTTCTTCTATTATATATTGAAAATATAACAGGCAATTCTTTGAATCAAGCATTTTTGTTTGATTTACTGGCTGGAGTGCAGTTGAAAATTTATTTCTTGTGAATTTCCGAGGAGAAATTGGTAATAAATTTCATCTAAAAATTTATTCGGATGATATTCCTGTACCCACCATATCGCTTCTGACTTTGTCTGGCGGAAGACATCAAGAAAGAAACCTCCAAGCAAAACCGAGTTTGGCAAAATACTAAAAGACATGTACGGTTGAGTTGATTAAAAGATTGAGTTAGTACACCAAGTTTAAAACTTTTTTGAAGACTTTGATGCGAACTTCTATACCTGCTATTTACGATTATGTGGTAAGTAGGAATATTTGATGAGTGCGTCGCGTTTGGAGGGCATGGTGTGGGGAGTTGAAGGAAAAAATGAAAAAAAAATAAAAAAAAGTTTTACAAATGGGCAGTTAAAAGGTAAACCAGGTTCGGCTAGGGAGGCAGGATTGCTTAGAAAATTACATTGGTGATTTGGGCAATTCTTGAGAGTTAGTACATCAGTTGCTGTAGAATTGCGTGAACTTAATTGGTTTTCAACTTGCATGAGATCTTATGTATCACAAAGTTATTCCGTGAACCTGTGGAGAGATTTTTGTATGTATTTTAGTTATTTGATTTCTTTTTCGTATTGTACCCAAAAAAAAATTCAAAAAAACAGAGAGATAAGGGTTTTGAAGGTAAAATAATGTAAACAGGCAAATTCCCAAACTATTTGTGACCTCTTTCGTCTGGTGACCAAAAAATTTGGGCAATACACTGTGCTTATGCCCAAAAGTTGTAAAGAAAACAAAGCTTGGGTTATGGGCCTAAACATAAAACTCAATGGTTGCAGTAGCATTTCCGCAGTCCAGGATAAGTTGCCACAAACTACAAAGTATAGCCAGCTTGAATTTTGGACACTTAGTTCATGGGCCATGAGTTTAAAACCACAAAAACCAGATGCTTGTTTCCCCGTTATTGAAAGAAGGGAAAGTGAAAAAAGAAAAGCAAAGGGAATGTTTCTTTGCATTGCAGACACATTGGAACTGAAGTTGTTCAACGATCTCGTCTTTTCAATCTTAGCTTCTACTTGCAAAACTCCTCCAATTACCCGCCTACATTTCATCTTTGTTTAAACTAGTTTCTTGCCAAAACTAAATGCAATAAAATTACAGAGAAAAATATGTTTTGTAGCATACAAATAACAAAATCAAACATCACAAAAACGTACAAAATGCATCAATTAACTCTAGTCCTTTTGTGCATTGCAAGTGGGACAAGTTCTGTCGCTGAGCGTTGGCTTCCACGTCAAGCAGGGCCTATCTATGGAGAAGATCGTCTCAAGACTTGTATGGGCAGCATCCTGTCATGACCCGTCAATTCCTGTGGTGCTGTTGCATCTACATTATCGTTGCTTTGTTGGGGTGCTCCTCCCATCTTCTAACCTTTTTCTTTATATCCACTAATTTTGAATCCATCTTTAATCTTTATTGCATTCTGGGGCAATTTAAGGTGATAATACTGCTTTGCTGACCCATTTTTCGTTCTCACACTTGTAACAGATGTGATGCTTCTATGCTTCTATTCCACTACATAGAGCTATTGGATACCCGCCCCCCTGAGAAGGCAGCGCGGGATAGTCAGAGTCTTAAAGACTATAAATCAGGGGGCTTGATCAAGACTGTGCTTGAATTTGTCTGTCCTGCATCAGTCTATTCTTGCACTATCTGCTAGAGATGTGGCCATTGAGACTGTCTTTTCTCTTTGGCCATTTAAGACGCCAAGTTGCGGTATTATCATATGGCATGGATCAATTGTGATTTTTAGGAACATAATTGAGCAGTAGCAAGCAATTATGGAACCATAATGTAGGAACTTAAAAATCGTTAGTCTCTCTCTAGAGCAATTTAAAAGAGGTGAATTAAATTAATTCGATTTAATTTCTTAACTTACACTTAATTTTAAATTTTAAAAATAATATTAAAATAAATAATAATAAATAACAAAATAAATAAAATAAATTATTAAAAATAAATAAAATAAGTGATAAAATAATATTTATAGTAATTTATAATGATTTTATTCAAATTGGGAGATTATTTTTACTTCTCAAAGTTTGTTATTGAAAAATTCAACTTTACTAATTCTTTTTTTTAAACAAGGTAAAGACGATTTTTTATATTAGCTTATTTTAACCTAAATTTTAGTAAAACTTTTATAAAAATTTAAAAAATAATAATATAAAAATTTATGATTTAACACTTTTTTTTTAAGTAATATTATTCTTTTTACTACTTTAAGTAAAACACTATCGTTTTATATCTTTCTTTCTTTCTTTCTCTTACTTTTCCTTTTTTTTATTAATTACTCAATAAAAAGCCTTTAGTATATTTCTATATTTTTCCTACAAAAGATGTCTATAATCTTTTTATAGATAAAGATAATAAACTAATAGCTAGACAATGATTTCATTCCATAAGAAAAATAAATTTCTAAAATAAAAACTTTCTCTATGAGCTATTGGTCTATCATAGCACTTACATTGATTAACTACCCCAAAATCTCCGTAACTTTTTCAAGCTTATGTTTTCAGTTTATTTAATTTCATTTGTTGATCGTAGTTGTTAGTCAGGTTGACCAACCTTATTTTTTATAATTTTTATAACGTTAAAGCTTTTAACTCTTCAACAACCTTTAGTCAACCATAACACTATTTAGATTGACCGATCTAAAATCTTTGTAGCTTCTAACTTCACATTTTTCTCCATGTCTAATCAACTGTAAACATAAGTCTAATTGATCAATACAAATTCTTTTTTCTTTTTTCTACTTCTCTTTTCTTATTTGTTGATTGACTAATTGATATCTTAAGTCAATTGATCCCAAATTTCTATCAACTTTAAATATTCATGATTTTTTTCATCTTTTTTTCGAGATTACTCAATATCTTATTTAACACCTTTTTATAAATAAAGATTTGAAAAAAAAAATCTTTATATCATTGTAAGTTTAAATCATATTAAAAAATGAAAGGTATTTACATAGTAAATATAAATCAAAATAGTGACTATCCAAATAAAGATAATATATGAAGTATAACACACAATTCCACTAATCTTGATAATGTCCCATAGGTCACAACAATCTTAACAATTTTTTTATTTTTTATGATGACAATCATGATTGATTGATGAATAACAAAATAAGTAAAAAAAATAAAATAACTATAACTTTCCATAAATATATACTTTCCTACTTATTAATGTAATTAAAATGATAGGATATTAATTGATTAACAAACAAGTAAGGGAATCAAATAAGACTAAATATCAATGATTAATCAAGCAAAGTCAAAGCATAGTCTTAGAGTAAATAATAAGTATCATAGCAACCATTTTAGATATATCAAAGAAAAGATTAAGTATAAGTATTAAAGTAAAAATTAAGGTACAATCATCTAGAAAAGAAATAGAAGTTCAAAGGTTTAAGGGGGCCCAAAGGATTTAGTCATTAAAGATTTAATAGAATTAAAAGCTATGAATCAAAGTCTCATCAATTATCTATCTCTCAACCCCTTTGGCATCATAAAAAAAATGAACTTTAGCATCCTTTAGAACTAGGGTTTCATTACTTCCTCTTCTTGGAGCTTCCTTTAGATGGATAGTCTAAGGATAAAGGCAAGATTATTATTGGATTCCTTTATAATGCCTTGCAATTCTACCCCAATCTCATTTATATCATCCCTAAGTCCATTCACATTCTCCTTAAGGTAATCAACTTCCTTAATCAAGAAAGTCATATCAACATTAGTAGAGGCTAGAAAGGAGCTAAAGAATTGGCTAGAGTAAGGGTTATACTTGATGACTCTTGACTTGATCTTGATTCCCTTGACAATGTAGACAATTTGCCTTCACTTTGTCCTAAATGCATTTGCTTAAGTGTAGTAATGCTAATAAATTAACCTAAGCAGACATGAGAAAGGGCCTTTCTAATAATAGTTACACTAAGTTTCATAAGCAAATAGGTCATATGCATTCCATAGGGAAACTTTTGGATCGACTCCTTTTGCACTTTCTTGATCACTTACATCATATGCTTTTTCGATATTATCACTTTTTGCACATAACTTGTGTTGTCCTTCAAATATTATATCCATTTGCTCTTGAGCGCTAAACCTTCCTATATTCCATGAATCATTCTAAGTAACAATAACCTTCTAGTAATATATTCGAGTAGTTTGGAATTACTTTATAAGTGATTTTCACTTCTTTTTCATACACATATAAGGTGATTATATTGTAACTCTTATTTATTTCTATGTTTATAAAGAAGTACTTAATCATCTCAATGTAAAATTTTTCTTTAAAAGTGATAAATCTAATTCATTTTTAGAAAACAAAATAATTCAAGAACTTGTTTGTTTCAAATTCAATCATACTATTAAGAACCTATTAGGATATACACTTCATTTATTATACTCGTAAAAGCATCCTTATTTTAAAAAACTCTAAAATGAAAACTATAAAATTTAAATGTATCAAAAAAGTTAGAGGATGATTGACTTTTTGTAGTTGTTATTTGAGGAAATGGATTTCATGGCAGAGCCATGGGTGGTGGTGCTGGAGATGATGAAGGCTTGGAAGATATCTCTAATTAGGATGGTACATGCTTTGTACCTTTAAATGTTCTATCTAATCTTCTTTTGACCATTTGTTTAAACCTTTTGGTTGGTGGTTAATTTGGATCTCTCCTTGGATGTTTAATGATCAATGGAGGAGGAGGAGGAGGAATAGAAGATGATGAGGAATTGGATGTTATCAATGATAACATATACTCAATGGTGACTTTAACCTTAGAGTGGAGGTGGTTGGCAATGTGGTAAAGGGAGGAGGAGCAACAGTGACACTATGTGCCCTTATGAAAATTAATGTTGATTTCTTCATATTTGGCTTCTCTTTCTTTAAAGATGACATAGATTTAGGTGTCACAAACAATGAGATTAAGAGATTAATCCTTTTGGAGGTCCATTATGCTTGGATTTATGGATCTAAGGTTTTGAGTAGAAAATTGGATTTTGAAAAAGAAGAATTTTTGGATTTGGAAAATGGAAATTGCATTGGCAATTTTAAAATCGACATTAGTCGACTAAAGTAAGTCATGAATCGATTGCTTCACATCAATTAAGTAATCTC
The DNA here is from genome assembly GCA_037832345.1 of Rhizophora mangle. Taxonomy (NCBI): domain Eukaryota; kingdom Viridiplantae; phylum Streptophyta; class Magnoliopsida; order Malpighiales; family Rhizophoraceae; genus Rhizophora; species Rhizophora mangle. The sequence continues at coordinate 366,559 of JBAPLJ010001533.1, forward strand.
ACATGGACAAAAACATCTAATTTTCACATTTCAAGTATAATATGTGTGACTTATCATACAACTCAAATAAAAATGATACAAACTTATATAATTATGCCATAAAACTTTTCAAATTACAAAAATTACATAAATGAGGGATCAATCCAACTCATTCATACCCAATTTCTCTTTTATATTCACAAACTTATCCTCACTTAAAAGTTTAGTAAAGATATCAATTAATTAATTTTTGGTGTTTACAAACTTTAGGGACACATTTCCTTTGAACACATATTTCCTAATGAAATCATGTCTTAGGTCAATGTGTTTGGTATAGGTATGGTGTATGACATTATTAGTTATATTGATTGCACTTGTGTTATCACACTTGATAAACACATAAGAGTAGTTTAATTTAAAGCCCTTTAAGGTTTCTATCATCCATAACAATTGAGTATCATAAGCTTCCGCTACCATGTATTAACTTCAGTTGTAAAAAGAGTAATTAAACTTTACTTTCTATTGTACTATAAGATTAAGGATTGACTAAGGAATTAACATGTACCTAATGTATTATTTCTTTCAATTCTATCTCTTACAAAGTTTGAGTTTAAGTAACCATTAAGTCAAAGGTTGAGTCCTTGAGATTCCATAGTTCTAAACCTATGGTCTATTTCACATACCTAAGCACTCTCTTGAAAGTAACTAAGTGTGACTTTTTTGGACTTAATTGAAATTATCCATACAAACAAATAACAAACATTAAGTCTAGTCTACTAGTAGTAAAATAGAAATGATTACTAATCATACCTTTATACTACTTTTCATCTATAACCTTATTATTTATATCATTATCTAACTTTATAGAGGTGGTCATTAAAGTGTCACAAAATTTGCAATCATCTATGCAAAACTTCTTTAGAAGTTCCTTTGCATTCTTGACATGGTTGATGAAGATTCCATCATTTGTTTACTTGATTTGAAGTCTAAGAAATTTAAGTCTTCCATTATACTCATTATAAATTCTATTTCTATATCACTTGTAAACTCTTTACATAATGACTCATTAGTAGTACCAAATATAATGCCATCAATATAAATGTAAATAATCAACAAATCCTTACCTTTGAATTTTGTAAGAAGTGTAGTGTCAACTTTATCTTTTGAGTAGTTTATGTTAACCAAAGAAGAGCTTAACCTTTCATACCAACCTCTTGGTGTTTGTTTTAACCCATATAAAGTTTTATAAACATAATTAGAAAATTCTTTGCTTTCCAAAAAAGGAGGTTGATTAGCATAGACTTCCTTTGTGACGTAAACTTTGAGGAATGCCCATTTTATATCCATTTAATATAACTTGAAATTTTTATGCGAAGCAAATGCAAGTAACATTGTAACACACCCTAGCCTAGTAATGAGGGTGAAGGACTCATCATAATTAATGTCTTCTTCTTGATTGTAGCCTTTAACAACTAACTTTGCTTTATTTATCATAATTTGGCCACTTTCATTAAACTTTTTTTAAGACCTTCATGGTTCTTTGATAAAATGATCATCCCATCTAGGTACCAAAGTCTAACACTTATTTTTTTCATAATAGTTAAGCCCATCCTCCATAACACACAACTACAATTGATCAACCAATATATTTAACTACACGGGCTATTTCTATTTGTGAAATAAGTGTTACAATGCTAGTTTTCCTAAATATAGATAAAGTTCTTAAATGATCATAAGGGTTGCTAATAATTTGATCATAAAAAGCTTTTCAAAAATGCTTCCATTCTTTTAGAACTTGTTGAACAATATTTTTAAGATTTTCATATTTTAAAAGATTAAACTCATTCACTTTGTTGCATTTGAACAATTTTAGAATGTTATTGTTTCCTTAATGACTTAATTTCCTTCTCTAAGCTTTTTCTTGTCTACATAAGATCACCTAACTCTTCCTTTCTAGGTTAAAAGGGGTTATATTCATCAAATATAACATGTATAGACTCCTTTACAATAAGAGACTTCTTGTTGGATACCTTGTATGCCTTATTACTAGAAGAGTATCTTAAGAAGATACCTTTATTTGTCCTATCATCAAACTTACCTAGGTCATCTTTTGTATTTAAACTATAACACTTACAACCAAAGACTTATAAGAAGTTTATTTTAAGGTTTCTTTCATTTCATAACTTCTAAAGGGTTTCTAGAAGAGTTGAGTGAATGAAAACTTTATTAGACACATAGCATGTTGTATAAATAACTTCTACCTAAAAGTTTTAAGGAATGCTTTACTCATTTAACATATTTCTAGTCATTTCTTATAAGATTTTATTCTTTCTTTCAGCTACTTCATTTTGTTATGAAAGACTTTACTCATTTAACAAAGTTATGGCCATCTCTTGCAAAGTTTAATTATTCATTTTAACTATTCCATTTTATTGTGAAATTTTTGGTGCTGAAAAATTATGAGAGTTTACCTTGAAAATTGCAAAAATTTTTAAAACCTTTATCGTCAAACTCACAACCATAATCACTTCTTATTAAAGTGACATAATACCCCTTTTTATGTTGGATTTACTTACAAAACCCCTCAAAGGTCTTTAAGCACTCATCCTTGTGAGTTAAGGATGCAATATATGCAAACCTACTATAATCATCTATAATGACATATGCACATGATTCACCACCTCAAAATGAAATGTGAGTAGGACTAAATATGCTTATATGCAATAGTTGCAAGGGTCTAAAAATTAGATATTACCATTTTGTTTTTAAAAGAGATTTTGCTTTTACTTACCCATTTGACATGCATCACACACCATGTCCACCTTAAATTTTAACTTTGGAAGATCTTTTATAAGCTCATGTTGGTTAAAATTACATTGTTATTTTATGCTTACATGACCCAACCTTTAATGCCACATCCATGATTCTTCAATAATAAAGGCAAAGCACTTAACATCTTAGTTAGTCAAAGTGTGTAGATCAATAATAAAGACATTGTTTAACCACTTAGTAACAAATAAGGGATCATTTTTTTTTTTTAAGTGAGTAACATGATAAACATTTTGTTCAAATGATACCTTATAATCATTATGATACAATTGACTAATATTTCATAAGTTGAATTTAAGTCTCTCAATAAGTGAGACATCCTAAATCATTAGGGACTTTTCTATACCTATCTTACTAATGTCAATAATTTTACCTTTGACATTATCTTAAAATATTACTATTTCACCATTAATTTTTTTAAAGGAGATAAAGTAATTAGAATTCCTATCGTGCATTTAGAGCAATCACTATTTAGATTTCATTTGTCTTTTTTCACACTACTCTTAAGACATACCTATATATAATTCATTTAGATTTAAATACCTTTTTTTTATTACTTAAGTGTTAGTTTAGTGCCTTTTACACCTACACAAGGATAATCATCTAGACTCAATCTCAAATTGCATTGCATATGACTATAGTCACCACAAAAATAGCATCTAGCATGATCTCCAACATAATATCTATATGTATAAGAATCAAATCTATCATGAGAAATTATATGTTTACGAGATGCTCGAGGCATTTATGTGTGCCTTGTTTATTTATATGCATACTTATATGATGCTTTTCTACTATTATATGATGTATAAGCATTCTTATGCGATGTACTTCTAAATGTTTGTTCACAAGTGTGAACATAAGTTGTCTTGTCTTAAGTAGCTGTTGGTTGATATGCATCAAATGCATAACTTAAATTGCTCTTTTGACCTTAAGGTCTCTAAGAGTCAAGTAATATGTCTAATTTGTCTTTGTTTTTAACAAACTTAGAAAGAGACAATTGAAGTTTAGAAACTTCTTTATTAAGATAAATTATCATTTAAAAGTTTCACGAGTCTTTCCTTATTATAGACATTGTCCAACTTATTATTTTTAGTGAGTGACTTGATCTTATCTCTAAGAGAAGTATTTCCATCTTTTAAAAAATCATTCTTATTTTTAAGTGAAGTATTTTCACTTTTTAAGAATCTAATTTCATACTTCATAGAGACATTCTTAGTATGAAAACTTTTATTCTTGATAGTCATGTCTTTAAGTGTCTTATCCATGCAATCTAAAATATCATATAATTCACCAATCAAAGACTCATTATCATTAAAGGTGTTGTAATTAGAATTTACCTCATTCTTTATAATCATGAATGTCAAGTTGACTTTAACATTATTGGAATCACTTTTTGAGTTACTTAGGTCATCTTAATTAGTATTGAGAGCTTTCTTTGCTTAGCTTTCTATCCTTCATTTTGGTTATAGGATAATTGTGAGTAATTTGACCAAGTTTGTTACAATTGTGACAAATGATCTCATCTTTGTCTCCATTGCTCTTAAAGGTTATCATGCTATTATGCTTCTTATTTCTTTAAAGTTGTCTGATCCTCTTAATCAGCATAGTAAGCTCCTATGCATTCTTTTGAGTATATTGATCAGTCTTATCATCATCATCACTTTCTTTGGGAGATAAGGCATTAAAAACAACTCTTTTCTTCTTTTTAACAACTTTTTTAGTAGAGGTCTTCTAATAGGTCACTAAAAACCATATCAACTCATTTAAGCCTAAGGTGTTTAAGTTTTTAGATTTAGTGATCATGATTATCTTATGGTTTCAAGACTTTAGAAGTGATCTTAATATTTTCTTTACATGATCACTCATATCAATCTCTTTTATAAGGTTGTTGAGTGGATTAATGATATTAGTGAACCTTATATACATCTCTAAAATTGTTTTATCATTCTTCATCTCAAAGAGCTCATATTTATGCATAAGTTGATTTATGTATCCTTTACTTGTGTAGTGCCCTTGTAAATGACTTTTAACTTGCCCCATATATCCTTTATTATCTCATATGAAGATATCCTATTATTTTCACTAACATCTAAACCACAATAAAGTAGGCAAGTAGTTTTAAAGCTTAAGGTTTTAAATCTTTTGAACTCTAGGGTGGACTCACTCTTTTTTCTATTAGTACTTACTTCTTGGGTTTCTTTAGAGTACTTTACTCTTTTCACTATGTCAATTAGACCATTCTTACTCTTTATCTTTCTTTCTCTTGTTTTTTCTCATTGATCTATGACTAAGTTCATTACAAAGCCTTTAATATAGTATACATCTTTTCATACTTTTTCCATGCATTACAAAAGATTTCTACAACCTTTTTATAAACAAAGACAATAAAGTAGCCATTAAAGATTGATTTTTTTCAATAAAGAAAATCAATTTCCACAACAAGAAACTTTATCTCTAAGGCATTAGTCGGCTACAATACTTGGACTAATTAAATAACCCAAAATCTCCATAACTTTCTGAAGTTTTTATTTTCAGCTGGTTTAGTCTCATTGGTAAACTGCATTTGGACTAGCCAATTGACATAAAATCTCTATAACTTTCTCAAACTTTTGTTTTCACCTTGTTTAGCCACATTAGTTGATCACAACTACTAGCTAGGTTGACCAACTTGAGTTTTTTATAATTTTTACAACATTGAAACTTTCAACTCTTTAATTATTTGAAGTTGACCCTAATTACTTGTTAAGTTGAATGGTTGAGAATCTCTGTAATTTATAATTTCACATTTTTCTGCATGTCTAATTGACTGTAGGCACTGGGTCAATCAATCAACCAAATTTCTCTGTTTTGTAGCATTAAATCAATTAACCAACCTAATTTCTCCTTTTCTTTCCTCTTTGTATCTTCTTTGGTATATGGTTGACCATAATCACAAGTCTAGTCGACTAATCCAAACTCTCTATTTCTTTTATATTTTTCTTCTCTTGTTTGCTACCAGAAGTCAGGAACAAAGTTTTTGACAAAATCAATACAAGACTTTCGAATCTTTAACTATTTGAAGTTGATCCTAATTACTTGTTAAGTTAAATGGTTAAAAATCTCTATAATTTATAATTTCACATTTTTCTTCATGTCTAATTAATTATAGGTACAAGGTGAATCAACCAACCCAATTTTTCTATTTCTTAGCACTAAATCAATCAATCAACCTAATTTCCCTTTTTCTTTCCTCTCTGTATCTTCTTTGGTATATGGTTGACCATAATCACAAGTCTAGTCAACTAATCCAAACTCTCTATTTCTTTTCTACTTTTCTTCTCTTGTTTGCCATCAGAAGTCAGGAATGAAGTTTTTGGCAAAATCAATACAAGACTGCTTTTTGCTGCTGGGAAAAAGACAGGGTGGCAGCCCCCATGGGGAAGATAGAAACTTTGATCACCCTCAAAGGTCAGGTTATTTCCCGTATGGCGGAACTAAACCCATACCCTTTTTGGGTGGAGGAGCAAAGCTGACACTGCCTTATTGCAGAATTCATTTGAACAAAAAAGAATAGGCCGATACCATAGGTTAATGAATCCTAATTTTTTTTTAACTTCCATGATTATTTCTTTTTTCTTTCGAAACTATTTAAGATTTCATTTAATAATTTTCTATAAGTAAATATTTTTAAAAATATATATTTATATTATTGAGTCAAATTAAATTTAAAAATTAAAAATTTTTTATAATAAATATAAATCAAAATAATAATTATTTAAATATAAATAATATTTATCTATTAAATAATTTAATTAATATATAGAATAAATAAGTATAACATATAATCTTAATAATTTCTTATAAATCACAATAATCTTAACAAAAATAATATAAATATTTAAGAACAACCGTGATATTGGATCTTGAGAACAATGAAATTTTAAAAGAATCTAACACTGTAATGTAATGGAGGGAAGTTACGAAAAACTGTTCTTGTCTGCATGGGAAGTCCCAACAACAAGTCAAAGAGAGATGGTCGATTATCGTATGCTTCCAATTAGATGCCAGCTTGCCACACCCTCAATCTATAATATCTAAAGTCAAGAGATGTTCTATCGGCCTAGAGTATCCAAAGCTGACCCGAACACACCTCTAGGAGAGGTTCTGTCTCCTTTCAGTTGTACAACAAGCAACTCACTAGTGACTCATGATCACTGCTCCCAAAAAACTGAAGGGCCAGGCCGAAAACATAAATCGAAACTTTTTATTTGTGTCTGTTACTCGAGAACTAAGGTTGTTTTCCTTTAATTCTTCCGATCTGACATTAATTAGTTCAAGAGTATTCTTAAGATTCTCGCAAAAGACCAATTTTCCCGTGAAGTGTTTTTCGACTAGAATGCATTTACTCTTGCATTTTCTTATTCATTTTCCTATTAATTGTTATCTATACAAGCGTGGAAAACTGCCCGTTATTAAGGAAATCTTCCGGGCAGAGAGGAATATTCATTTCCTGAAGCTCCTCTGCAGGGCACAAGCCCACTAGTAATACAATTGACTCTATTGATCGTTTTCATGTAGCAGGAGCATCTCCACCACTCTACTCATAGATGGTCTGGCATGTCCATCTTCCTCTACACATTGCAGTGCAATTGAGACCAAATTTTCCATCTTGTCGTGCTCATATTCTCCTTCCAACGAAGGGTCTATGATCTCTGCAATCCAAGATGCATTGTCATTAGCAGTACTTTTCTTTTCCCTCACCCAAGTCACCAGTTCCTTTGGCTTTACTTCACCACTGCTTCCTGTAGCATCAACTCTCGTTAATGGACCTTTTCCAGTCACCATCTCCATTATTACGATTCCATAGCTATAAACATCCACTTTGGAAGTGATTGGCTGATTGAAAACCCACTCAGGAGCCATGTAACCTCTGGTTCCTCTGATCCTTGAAAAGCTTGAATTTCTTAGGTTGCCCCTGTCTATTAGCTTGGATAAGCCAAAATCTGACACCTTTGGTTGGTAATCAGAGTCTAGGAGTATATTCTCGGGCTTGACATCACAGTGTAGAACCCATTCCAAGCACTCTTCGTGCAGATAAGCAAGCCCTCTAGCAGTGCCCAAGGCGATCTCGAACCTCTTTCTCCAATCAAGTGCTTTGGAAGAGAGATTTTTTGCTAAGGATCCATGCTCCATGTAGCTGTAAACCAAAAGCCTATGCGTTCCTTCTGCACAATACCCCAACATCTCTATCAAATTCATGTGATTAACCATCCCAATTGTCCTTGCTTCTGCCAAGAATTCGGCTTCTCCATGGTTTACCACGTGGAGTCGTTTGATTGCCACAACTCGATCATCCGACAGCATGCCTTTGTACACAATTCCCGCTGCTCCTCTTCCAATTTCTTCACTGAAATTTCGCGAGGCATTCTTTAGTTCAGTATAAGCGAATCTTTTAAATCCGGCAGCTGCAAGATGGTAGCCTTGTGCAGCTTCAGCTTCACCCAAGTGCTTGTGCGAATTCATCAGGAAACACCAAGCTAGAAGGATGCCAATAATCTCGACTAATCCTAGTGCACTGGCAAACCAGAGCATGAACATCAGTGTGCCGTTTTGATGGCGTTTTGAATACTTCCTATCCAAAGGCCTGGAAATTTCAGCACTGCAATTTAATCCCAACACTATCTCCTTATTACCAGACGTGAAACCGATTTTGGGAACTTTCAAATAAATATCTCCAGCGAAACCTGGTGAACGCCGTCCATTTAATAACAAGTACTTTGGGTAACATTGTGTAACAATATTGCCTTGATACGAATGATATTTGAGCTGGAACCCCTTGCAGATGCAGGATTGCGAGCATATTTGCTTACAACTTTCCAATGTGGAATTGGGAGAAGACCCAAAATCATAGCCATAAAATTCAGCAGTGGTGAGCCGAAGGAAGCTGGCATCACTGTCATTTCCGCAAGGGAGATCAAATTTGGGTTCGCAACCATAAGCCCAGTCGGTGCTGTTCTTTATCTTATACCCTGGAGGGCAAGAGCATCTTCTGCTAGAGATGGTATCATAGCTGCACATACTGTTGGGTCCGCAAGATCCATGAATGCCGCATTGCTCTAATAGAACTTGCCATGACACAGTCCAGGTCACGCTGCCTTCTTCTCTGCTGTAGAGTCGAAGCGTACCATCGATATCTAGTGTTAATCTTCGCTGGAGTTTCACTCCATAATCTGCCGCTAGGAAAGTGAAATTATCTGATGAAGTAAAATTTCCCATTGAATCAAACCAAGCAATTGTAGTGCTGTTGTACCAGAACCTCCCAGCTTCCCAGGGTTTAAGCCACGGGGATGGCCAGTACTTACTGGAAGTCTCAGGACCATCGTAAAAAAGAGCAAGAACATTATCGTCGTCAAAAACCAGTTTGTAGAAACCAGAAGAACGGTTTGTTTGGCTTCTTGACGAGACAAGTTGCTTGTTTCTGGTGAGTGGCTGCAGAGGAAGAAGGGTATCCGTAGGAGTATCAAAGCTTTGCCACAAAACAGAACCTTCCATATTATGCAGTACAAGATTGCCAGTGTCCCGAAGATGCAACTCTGTTGAGGATTGCGAAATCGTGTCAGTGGACCAAGCAATAGACTTGCCAGCATCGGTTAAGATTAGATTTCCTTTTGCTTGCAGCAAGAGCTTGGAGCGCCTGCCATTAACCGGAAAATCTCGGTTAGCCATCCAAACAATTGTGCAGTTGTACCTGCACGACGGTCTGCCGAACCAAATGGCAAAGCAATAAGCATTGCTGCCGATAGGGTAGAAGCCGGCGGAGAAGCCCCCACCGGCTGAAATCAACAAATCCTCCGAGTTGTCCACAGAAAGAGACGAGCCTTCAGTCAAATTTGAAGAAGGGTACTTGGAAGCTGAAAGCGGAACCACAGACAATAAAGATAGAGCAAGCAAGAAATAAGAGATGTCCATATTGGATTGCATGGAAATTGAAATCAGAAGACCATGTAAACTTGTAGCTAGGAATATTATAAATAGAGGGCTTTGTTTCTCTAGTTAGTTGGGTGAGGCGACTTTTCCAGTTGAGATTTAAAAAGACGTGTTGCCGGCTGCCACTTATCAAAAAAGGAAGGTCTATGGAAACTGCGCACAAAAGAATAAGAATTTAAATTGGATCACATCAGTCGACTTCGAAGAACATTAGGCAACGTGGGGGGAATCTTATGAAAGATAATTTACTGCATTTCTTTCTGATGCTTCACATTCCTTTGCGTTTGTATTTCATTTTCACTCAATGTTGATAAACTCAGAGCAATTATTCAATTAGAGGGAAAAATTCAATGACCTCCGTTGGCGTTATTCTGACTTTCTTCTGAACTGAAACTATGGATGGTCTAGCCGCATGGCTCATTGTTTTTGACCGCTTCTCCTTTGATTATTTGACCACGAGAATTAGGCGTCCTATCAAGCGATGAGCTGCCCCTAATGACCTAGACTTGTGTAAAATCATACACATAATATAAACTCATTTTAGGTTTACATTATCCCTAAATTCTGCCAACTGTTTGTGAGTCAACAAGAAATTTTAAAACATTTAACATTTCAATTTTCAACCCAAAAAATGAGGTGAAAAGAGGGTAACAAGAAATAGAAAATTGTAATGACAGAAAAGAAGAAGAAGAAGAAGTAGAAATTGGTCGGAAGAGAGAAAAAATAGAGAAAAGACATACGATGGTCCAATTGTTTTCCACTTGCCTTTTAGCTTTAAATTACAAACACAAAAGGAATTTGTTTTAGCCACCTATTGAAAATTATTTTGTTTCTTATTTCTATCGTGCGGTGAAGGAATTGGGGAGGGACAATTGCAGGTTTACAGACAGCACCACATGGCGCGCACAGTGACACACGAGTAAACCAGAATTAATTACGCGGAACCCTCTTGGCAGAAAATGAAAATACGAAATTCCCAAAGTATACGTGTCAATTGCAGGCAACAAAAACAGCAAAGCCGAGAAAAAAAAAAAAATACTGCATGTGCATGGGTTTAATTTAAAAAAAAAAGTCAAACTACGCCTGGTCCACTTTGGTTGGGCATCTCTAAAAGGAAAACCTCTGCCCATACGACACCGGCGAATCATTCAGGGGACTTTGGCTTTTATAACAGATGAAAATCAAATCAAATCTAATCTAATCTTACGAAAACCAATCTCTCTGTCTTCTAGCAAGTAGGCCCCGCCCCGGCCCTCCCCCACCCTCTCATGTCAGAATTACCAGAAAGCGTGGACAGTAGCAGACATTTTATCACAACTGTCAGCTTGGATGTTTTTAATTTGTGCCTGTTCACTGCAATCATGCATCACTCTTATGGATCCTATATTTATTATTTAACATATTATTTTAAAATTTATTTATTTAAAAATTATAATATAATAATAAATATAAAATTATATATAAATATAATAATTTTTTAAATATTTTTATAATTAATAATTTTTTTTATTAATATTTTTAAATAATATAAATAAAAATTAAAATAATTATAATAAAATAATTTTTTAAATTATTATATTAATTATTATTTATAATATTTATAAATATTAAAATATATTAATAATAAATATTAATTAAAATTTATAATAAAAATTATATATATTAATAATGACAATTTTATGTATTATAAAAAATTTATTATAAATATATATTTAAAAATATAACTATAATTATCATTATAATATTTTTTTAAAAAATCACTTTAATATTTAACCATGTAAGTCATTTCGTTGACACTTACCAAAAAATTAGCGCATCAACAGATATATATTTTTTTTTTTTTTTACCTATTCTATTCTAATATGTGTCAAACCTTACATCAAGCGTATTTTGCTGTAGTAAATGCCGCCGACGGAATTTACAATTCCTTCAGGTTGCACTGCTTCTTTGCAGAGCCATCTGTAAGGCACTGTAATTTCGAGGTTAATCTATTAGGTCAAGCCACAATACATAAAATATCCTTCATTGCTAGCAACAAACAGACGGTAACAGATAATGCAGCATCTTGTGTACAAGCCAATGTAATGCAAAATCAACCAAAGGAATTAAGAAGCGCACGGTGTGTGTATCGTGGTCATCTAACAATCACCGCCGATGTCCTAACAGCTTTCTATGATTTTTACCTTTTATTTTTTGAAATAAGCAAACCTTTTTCATTTGCATTAACTTTCCATCACGAGAAAAGTCAAGAAAAGTCGCTGGTCATTTTTATTTAAATTTTCAGTACCATGCCGCCCCTCCTTTAAAAAATGGAATTGAATAAACTCAATTCCACTGTACGGCTCTACGGCCTAAACATGAACTTTCATGCAACGTAAAAAATGGTCCATTTATTTTCTTTGCGTCGTTTTTATTACTAAAGGACATATATGCATTACCTATTTTCCTTTTTAACAGGCATGTTTTAAAAATTGTGTTTACTAATGTGCACCCATAGATATCATAAACATAAAACACAAACAGGAGAAAAATGAATATAGAAACAGAAAAGAAGAGACAAGTAGAATTTGTCATAATTTGTCTTCGGAAACCGCATTATTATGATCTGATGTTTCTAAAATATTTTTCATAGTAAAATAAAAGTTGTTTTTAATCAAGTTAGAAGTTATTTGATCTCTTCCTCACAAGTTTTACGAAAATCAAAATTATTTTATATATAATAATTTAAAAATTATTTAATTAATAAAATATTTTTTATATTAATAAATATAATTTTTTAATAAAAATATTTTTAATAATAATTTTTTTATAATTATTAAATAAATTAAAAAATATGACTAATTTTATTTTAAAAATATTTCAACATATTCAATGACCTTGATCACAGCCAATATCCTGTGCAAGATGACGTAATACCCTGGCATATCTTCTGCACGTTCCTAGGAGTGTGATAACTTGGTTAGCAATTTTGTAATTTAGTTGCGTTATTAACAACTATACTTAAATTTCCCCCCTCCCATCCAAAAAAAAAAGGAAAAAAAAATTAAAAAAAAGAAACCAAAATTTCCAATCTAAAAGCATTCTACTAACGTGTAATCCTTTAGGAAGGACTTGCAAATAGCCGTATCTTACGGCATTTCTGCATCAAATGGAAACTCTTACAATGCAAACCTTTGCCTTTGAGGTTGAAAGCCAAGAATTGTACCATTTCACCGAGCAGTTACCCTTACCACCTCAAACTACATAAAACCGACAATTATAGCAAACAAGTGACCATAAAAGAGCTAACAATATAGAGTTTGTGGTGAGAAAAGTTCATACTTGAGAAAGACAACCAATTTTTGCTACAACTCTGTCTGTGTTTCTTCTTCAATGTTTGCATGAGCTATTAGCTCACGCAACATTAACTGCAAATATGCTAGAAAGTGAATATGAAGACCCCATTTTGAAATAGCTACCACTTCACATGCTTAACCTAACATAAGAGAAGATATTGTAAATAGATTGTAGCTTTAAATCTAATCCAATAGGATACTATGGCATCAACTCGGCAGCACTTGTCAACACTCTAACCGGGCGTTAAAAATTTTATGGCTTATGCATCAGATAAAAGTGCTTGAAATTTGACTAAAAGGGCTTCCCTCCACGTCTAAGTCTCGTCTGTACACAAGTACACACGACAATCACAATCACTTACCTGCAGTCAGATCTCAAAATCCCCTATCACTACTCTCTAAAACCAATTAATAGGAGTATCACGAAAATGACCGTACTGGCATCGCCTCAAGATTGCGACATGGTATCATTACATTCTCAAGAACAAAAGGGTTAATCAAGTTACCCGGGAACGGCAGTGCCATTACAGTCTGTATGTTTCTTGAATATTAATGCTAGGACTATCATCCCAGATCTCCATATTCCGTACTCACAAAAAGGGTACCATTTAAAAATATCCTCAAAATACTATAAAAAAAAAAGGAAAAAACTAGATGGATGCTACATCAAATACCAATCAAGGTTGAATTGGAGCTCATGATACGATTTTTTTTCTTGTACCACAAGAGAGCTAAAATACCAAAGAGGCGTAACAGATGCTCAGCTCGTTGTACTTCCAATGGAGAATTATTATGTCTAATTGCATCAACATACTTTCTGCGTTCACTTTTGTACACAAGCATCACAGGCAACTCCAACTAATTCAGCTCTCTTACATCAGCATATCTCAAAGCGTAAGAGCAGAAAAAAATAAATCTCAAAGCGTAAGAGCAGAAAAAAAAAAAATAATAAATAAAATTAAGGCTGCCTACTTTCTAGATTGTAATCGATAATACCAGAAAATTGAGCATTTACAAATCAAGAGTAGTCCAATCTTCTCCTTCATAAAGTTTACGAGGGTCCAAGGTCACCTGTACAGAACAAGTAGACTTTTGTTTTCCTTGATTAATGTGGGGTGAGAGTAAGAGTAAGGGAAAATTAAGAGAATAGTAAATTCAAACAATAATGGCAATAGGGGCATTGGAAGGCACCGTTCGGCTCGATCTAACAAAGAAGGAATATCATGTATAAGGATTCTAAATCTGCAATCAAGAGCCTCCTGAAGGAAAGCTAGGAAGGTGTAAACTTACGATCATCATCCTTTGACCTATGATCAAGGGACTTCTTCAATAGGCCATCCACATTAGGGGAAATAACAATTTTTCCATTAAGTATTTTTCCGACTAGAAAGCATTTACAATTGCATTTTCCTATTAATTATTATTAATACAAGCCGGAAAAGTTGCACCGTTATCATGGAAATCTTCTGGGCAGAGAAGAATATTCATTTCCAGGAGCTCCTCCGCAGGGCACAAGGCCACTAGTCAGTAGGCTAGAAGTTGCACATCTCTACAACTGGCTCCATTGATCGTTTTCATCAAGCAGAAGCATCTCAACCACTTTACTCATGGTGGGTCTTGCATGTCTATCTTCCTCTACACATTGCAGTGCAATTAAGACCAAATTTTCCATCTTGTCGAGGTCATATTCTCCTTCCAACGAAGGGTCTATGATCTCTGCAATCCAAGATGCCTTGTCATTGGCAGTATTTTTCTTGTCCCTCACCCAAGTCGCCAGTGTCTTTGGCTCTATTTCCCCCCTCCTTTCTGCAGCATAAACTCCCATTAATTCTATTTTCCCACTGCTATTAAGTATCCTTTTTCCAGTCACCATCTCCATTATTACGATTCCATAGCTATAAACATCCACTTTGGAAGTGATTGGCAGATTGAAAACCCACTCAGGAGCCATGTAACCTCTGGTTCCTCTGATCGTTGAGGTTGCCTCTGTCTACTAGCTTGGATAAGCCAAAATCTGACACCTTTGGTTGGTAATCAGAGTCTAGGAGTATATTTTCGGACTTGACATCACAGTGTAGAACCCATTCCAAGCACTCTTCGTGCAGATAAGCAAGCCCTCTAGCAGTGCCCAAGGCGATCTCGAACCTCTTTCTCCAATCAAGTGCTTTGTAAGAGAGATTTTTTGCTAAGGATCCATGCTCCATGTACCTGTAAACCAAAAGCCTATGCTTTCCTTCTGCACAATACCCCAACATCACTATCAAATTCATGTGATTAAGCATCCCAATTGTCCTTGCTTCTGCCAAGAATTCGGCTTCTCCATGGTTTGCCACGTGGAGTCGTTTGATTGCCACAACCCGATCGTCTGACAATATGCCTCTGTACACAATTCCCGCTGCTCCTCTCCCAATTTCTTCACTGAATTTTTGCGTTGCATTCTCTAGTTCAATATAAGTAAATCTTTTAAATCCGGTAGCTGCAAGATGGTACGCTTGTGCAGCTTCAGCTTCACCCGAGTGCTTGTGTGAATTGATCAGGAAACACCAAGCTAGAAGGATGCCAATAATCTCAACTAATCCTAGTGCCCCGGTGAACGAAAGCATGAACATCAGTGTGCCGTTTTGATGGTGTTTTGGATACTCTCTATCCAAAGGCCTGTAAATATCACCACTGCAATTTAATCCCACTTCAGTATCTCTTTATTACCAGACATGAAACCGGTATTGGAAACTCTCAAATAAAAGTCTCCATTGAATCTTGGTGTATGCCGTCCATTTAGTAGCAATGACTTTGGGTAACAAATTGTAACATTATTGCCTTGATACAAATAGCTGGAACCCCTTGCAGCTGCAGGATTGCAGGCATATTTGCTTACACATTTCCAAGGTGTAATTGGGATGATACGCATAATCATTGCCATAAAATTTGAAATTGGTGAGTTGAAGGAAGATGGCCTTAGTGTCATTTCCACATGGGAGATCAAATTTGGGTTCACAACCGTAAGCCCAGTCGGTGCTGTCCTTCATCTTATACCCTGGAAAGCAAGAGCATCTTCTGCCAGAGATGGTATCGTAGCTGCACGTACTGTTGGGTCTGCAAGATCCTGCCTGCATGGTTTAGATAGAACTGGCCATGACACAGTCCAGGTCACGCTGCCCTCTTCTCTGCTGTACAGTCGAAGCATACCATCGGAATCTAGTGTCAATCTTCGCTGGAGTCTCACTCTATAATCTGCCGCTAGGAAAGTGAAAATATCTGATGAAGTAAATTTTCCCAATGAGTCAAGCCGAGCAAATCTAGTGCTGTTGTACGTGAACCTCCCAGCTTTCCAGGATTTAAGCCACGGGGATGGCCAGTACTTACTAAAAGTCTCTGGACCATCGTAGAGAAGAGAAAGAACATTTTCGTAGTCAAAAAGCAGTTTGAAGAAACCGGAAGACGGGTTTGTTTGGCTTCTTGAGGAGACAAGTTGCGTGTCTCTAGTGAGTGGCTGCAGAGGAAGAAGTGTATCCGTAAGAAAATCAAAGCTTTGCGACAAAATAGAACCCTCCCTATTATGCAGGACAAGATTGCCGGTGTCCTGAAGATGCAACTCTGTTGCGGATTGCGAAATCGTGTCAGTGGACCAAGCAATGCTTACAGCAAGAGCTTGGAGCGCCTGCCATTAACCGGAAAATCTCGGTTAGCCATCCAAACAATTGTGCAGTTGTACCTGCTGCCGATAGGGTAGAAGCCGGCAGAAAAGAGCCCTCCGGCTGAAATCAACAAATCCTCCGAGTTGTCTACAGTCAAATTTGAAGAAGCGTATTTGGAAGTTGAAAGCGGAACGACTGACAATAAAGATAGAGCAAGCGAGAAATAAGGGATGCCCATGTTGGATTTCATAGAAATTGAAATCTGAAGACCATGGAAACTTGTAGCTGAGAATATTATAAATAGAGAGCTTTGTTCCTTTAGTTAGTTGCGTGAGGGGACTTTTCCAGTTGACATTCTGGAAGGAACATAAAATGAAAAATGGAACAAGACATGTTTGCCGCTGCCTAACCATTGTTCCTTTAATTCTTGATAGTCTAGGGAAACTAACCAGAACTTTGTGAACAAGGAGACAAAATTGTAGGAATCTTTTTAATTTAGATCAAATCAGTCGAAAGATAATCCACTGCATTTCATTCTTATGCCTCTCATTCCTTTGTATTTCATTTTCACTCGAGGTAGGTAAACTATTAGAAGGATAATTAAACGACCTCTGTTGGCGTATGTAAGGCGTTGAAATCAGACAAACTAGGTTTACTTAGAACTGAAACTATGGGTGGTCTTGGCGCATGTTAAGCGAAGAGATTTTGGCTTGGTACGGTTTTTTGTTTGTTTATTAGAATCTCGTTGTTTTTTACTACATCTCTTTTGAGTATCTGAACCCAAGAATTTCAAAATAGGTTTCTTATCAGCCGAGGGCCCGTCCCTAGTTACTTGGACCTGTGATTTATTTACCTAGGCGGAAGAACATGCGTTAGGGATTAGAAGTAGAATAGAAAGCTTCTAGGAGAGTCAGCACGGATGGTTCCGTTCTTTCTTGAATTTCTTTTGTTGAATGAAGTATCACTCTAGCTAGAAGGAATCATAGTTTTTGATTTGAGAATAGTCAGCCTCCGATAGAGGTGTCACCTATCTTTCTTCAATTGTGATCGTAGGTTGCGGGGATTCTGGGTCAAGACGTTACCTCAGATCTTGTCTAGCCATCTGCCCCACAATTCATAAATGTGAAATTGCTCTAAAATAAAAACACATCCCAAGTAATTTAGTCCTTCGATCCTGACTTTTAACCATTGTTTGTTGGCACTTATTGAAAGAGAAATAATGAAGTTTTTCGGAACAATGTGGCCTGCAAGAAGGTAGACTTCCCTCAAATTATCTCCTCCATGAGAGTTTGGCGTATGACTTTTAAATTATTAGACGAGAAATCTGCAATACATTTACTTAGTTATGAATCAATTGAAACTTAATTTTTTTATTTTCATTTAAATTTTTTTACTTATTAACTAGTTAAAAATTAATTTTTAAAAAAAAAATTTCATAAATTTTGGGTTAACCACCCTAACAGATTTGCTCCTAAAGGGTGATTAAAAAATTTAATTTGGAAAAAAAAATATTACAATTATTAATAATAATTTTTAATAAGAATTTTATTATTAATATAAATTAAGAATATATTTAAGATATAATAATAAATTTATTATTAATAATTTTTAATATTATTAGAATATATAAATTAAAAAATATTAACTATATAAATAAATAATTAATTACATATTTATTTTTTTAATAAACTTGTAAATGAACTCCATACTTTTTTTAAATTAATACTTAAATGATTAATTATTTTTCATGAATGATGGTTTCTTTCTCATCTTAAATTGAAAATTCATAAACTTCTTTGTCAATGAAAAAAAAAAAAAAGAGGGAGCACTCATAATGAAATTACAACTCTATCCAATAAATAATTGTTTTTCACTATTTTTAAAAAAAATATACATATATATATATATAAATTATGTGAAAAAAAAGAAGAGAGAGAAGACATGATGGTGTGCTTTTCTATTATATTGGAAGTTTATAAGATTAATTGTATTTATCTCATTAATTTTAAATAAAGATATCAAATATAATAAATTTATTTTTAAAATAAAAAGTCAAGAAAATTATATATTTAAAATTTTTTTATATTTTTGTATGTAATATTTGGGTGAAATATATTTAAAAAGTATTTTTTATATATGCATAAATTTTTTATTTATAAAAATTTAAATATTAGTAACTTATAATATATTAAAATTTTTTTTATTTTTTTTATTTTTTAAATTATATAATTTATAAAAAAGATTAGAATTTTATTTATACAATTTTTCAAAAAAAATTGAATATAAATACCGTTAAATCAGAATATAAAATTTGAATAGATTATTATTTGGTACAAAATTTGTATGAATTATTATTTTAATTATATATTATATATTTTTATAATTTTAATTATTCACATTACTATTTTTAAGTAAATTAAATTATTTATAAAAAATTCAAATATTTGATTGATTTACTAAATTAACTTTAATTGAATAAAACTAAGATGGTTAACTTAAATGACAGAGCCTTATTCTAATTAATTAAACTAATATAATATGAATATGTCAAAATTATAAATAAACTCGATTTCAATTCCAACTACCAAAGTCTGATCAACGAATCCTTTCCCATTAATTTGAAAATTTACGAGATAACATTTTACAATTTGAGGTGCGGGTACCTGTGTACTCCTAATTGTTGAACTTTAATAAAACAATAGTCCTGCAAAAACCTCCAACAGCACAAGTCTTAACAAGTAAAGGCCTCCACAATGGGAAAAGAGGCAAAAAAAAATGAAAGATCATACAGACTTATTAGTTAGCAGTTATGTTCTAGAACCTCTGGACTAAAATCGTGTGTGTGAACGGGGAAAAGTTGAAAAAAATTGCCATGACAGGATAGATTAAGATTGTTCAAAGACATCTAGTTCCAGCTGTAGCCCTACAACGAATCGTGTGCAAACCGTTGCCTGTATATCCCAACTAGGCATCTATTGGTGCTGTTCTCAATGTCTTCCGATACATGTTAAGTAGAGAGGAAAAACGTGTTCTGTTTCTTCTGTAGAAACCTGCATAAACAGCAGGCGAATCTATCAAAAGAATGTTACTCTAAAACCAGTAAATTGGAGAAGGCTATGCTAGCATATAAAGTATGGCCTGAAAGAAATTTTAAACTGGTAAACTCATTGACATGTAAATGCATTTTCTCCAAATTGAACACAACATCAATCTAGGATTATTAGTGACAACAAGTAAAAAAACTCAATTGCCTAATCACCATAAATTTAAATAACATAACAACCACTCATGTTAACTATTGCTAAATGCCAGCATGTACTCTAGACCAACAAGGCATTCAACGCCTATGTTAGACTTCTCATTTAGCTATCTTATTATACCAAAAATAGGCCTATAATGAAAATAAAAGAATTATAATGAAAATAAAAAAATTATTTTAAATTATATATTTAATGACACTATTTTTAAAATAAAATTTGTTTTTACAATTATATAACTATATAATTAGATTATAATAAATTTTCTCGTATTATAAAATTAAACGCATTTAATTATATTTTATATCACTATTATTAAGTATTTAAAAAATTTGTATATTATTCATAATTATTTTATGATAAAATAATATATATTCATATTTTTTTTTTTTTTTGGATCAAATGATAATCACCACATATATATATATATATATATATATATATATATATATATATATATAAGAATTATTTGATAAAAAAAAATTATCTAAGTTTTTTTTATAAAAAAATTTTTTTTTTATAATTACTAAATAAATTAAAAGATATATTTAATTTTTATTTTTAAGATATTTCAATATTTTTTCATTATTTTCAAAATATTTAAAATATAATAAATTATTTATAATTTTAAAAATTAAATATATAAGTAAAAGTATTTTATAAATTAAATTTTTATATAATGAAAAGTAAATTACAACATGTTAGTTATATGATATATAAATTTTAAATCAATTATTTTTATAGACAAATTATATAATCAATTCACATAAATAACTATATATCATTATTTTTTTCTTTTAATTAATTAATATGTTAAAAATTATTGTATTTATATTATTTTCATAAATATTTTAAAGTTAAATTTTTTTAAATTATTAAATCAACCTAAATACTCTATATGTATATAAATAAATTAATATTTTTGTAATAAAATATAGTTGAAGTTATTGAATTTAAAACTTAATATTTTATCAAATTGTTAAGTCAAAATTTTATTTTAAGTAATTTTTAAATATGAGTTTGAAACTAATCCCTCTCCTATATTGTTAAATAAGATTTTCTTTTTTCTTTTTTTTTTAAAATTTGTAATCTCAATGATTAATCAATCACATATATATATTTTTAATCAAATAATTAATAACTTATCCTTTCACTAAAAATAGCATGAGTTCAAAATTTATTTTATACAACTATTTTTCATTTCTTTTAATCAAAAGATGTCTTTAAAAGTTAATTAAATTAACCAACGATTAATAATAACAACTAGATGACTTGGGTCAAGGTACGAAAAATGTTTATCATACTTGAATCTCATGGGTTTAAAATTTATTATCTTAATGTTTTATTCATTATAACTCTTTGTCTTATTTATTTATTTATTTTTGTTAGTAAGACGGACTCCATATAAAGATATCTAATAGATATCAGCAACACAACTTTTGTTTATTTTTCATGCAAAATGCCAACACGGCAAGACTAATACGTGTCCCATTTTTTTTTTTTTTTTATTGTAATCTGTGGCATCATATTTCTTTGGTTGCTTAAATTAACGAGCAACGTGGTGTTCATTCATGGTCAACAAGAGGACTTTGTTTACATGAAAAATTTAAATGATGCACTAGTTACTAATTCTTTCATGCTCTTGTTGGACACGTTGGTCTTAATTTATTGCTGGCAATGACTTGGGCTATAGACTTTCCATGCAAGTTACGTTAGGCACCCATTCGCTTTTAAGACCAAAGGTCATGTACATATATCTGTGTAAATAACTACCATTAACCGCAAATGAAACGCCGTGACTCGGAAGGAAGTTAAATTGCTTGTCCAACGAAGGAGAGTGGCGCCTGAATTTTCAATTCCTCCATTTTGTCACCCTTGGCTTTACCAGAACACAAGAGTCTCTTAGACTTAAGGAATTTGTTAATTCCACACGTTGGAACAATGCTGACTCAACTAAGGGTCTAAGACCCCATCTTTTTTATTTTATCATATAAACTGATAAAGTGGCTTTCTTTTTTTAAACCACTACATTATTTTTTGACATTTTTAACAAATATCAGTCAAAATTTAAAATTTCATCTTTTAAAGTTATTTAAAATAATATTTTAACTAAACGTTGTTATATATTTATTTAGGTCATCTACAACAATATTTATACAAATATTATTGATGAGATAATTGATTATGGGGACATTTTCATTATAATGTTTTCTACAAATGTTACTCTAAGTGAGAAATTTAACTCTTAAAATTATTTAAAATAACATTTATATTAGACATTATTGTATATTTGTTTAAATCGTCCAAACAACATTTGGACGAATGTTGTACACATTACAAATTGATTTTATTTGGTATCATATATTTTGCTTTTTTTTTTTTTTTTTTTTGTATATTTTATCAGGTTAATATAATTTTGTTAAATGTAAATTTTATAATTTATTAAACAATAATAATATTATGTTTAATTTAAAATACAAGCTTATAAATTATAACCACAACTCTAAATATACTCTTAATTTTCTTTCTCGAATAAATCTTTTTCTTTCAAAACCGGTGGTTTAACTTTTTAAATGCAGAAATGTTCGAGACGAGGAGGCTGTGCCTTCCGACGGTTTTTCAGTTTTAGCTTTTAACTACCGCAGTTAATCGGCAATGCCATGTCACATTCTCGGACTAACCAATTACTTACCAATTCAAAATTCGAATTGTTACCGTTAGCATAATAATAACTTTTATCAGTTAAATAAGCAAAAACAAAAAACTGGGCCAGTGACTGTAAGAAGACTGCAATAGCAAACTGGAGAGGAAGCCAGTGTGGCGGATGCCTGTCCGTTTGACAGCTGTTTACTTGTAACTGCCTTGGCCCAGAAGAATCCAACAGCTATGACCGGTCAAAGGTGAGGCTCCGCCTCCACCGTCGCCGCCACCACCACAGTCATCTCCCACCCTTTTTCTCCCGCCAAGCCTGTCGATTGACGCCTGTTCATCCACTTCGGATCCGTCTACCTTGCTTAGCCTTTCTCTGCCCGGATCCAATTGAGGCGAAGCTTCGAATCAAACCCCCGCTTCCGGATTCGGTTCCAATCATTTTGTAAATCCGAATCCGATCCCAAGGCACATTGTTGAGACACCCTTGGCACCAACTCCTGCACTGGTTCCAGCGCCGCCTCAGCAAGTTCCTTCGATACAGGAGAACGGTGGGTTTCGTGGGTATGACAAGCAGCTGCTCAGTCCCGAGTCCTTAACGATGATGCAAGAGATGATAAGGAAGGAAGTGAGGAATTACATGTCTAGGATTGAGCAGAACGGACTGTGTTTCCAAACAGAAGCGATAAGGAACGCTATTGTTAAGCGAATTGGGATTAGCAGGATCGAGTAGCCAAGCACCTGATTAGTGATTAGTGGTGGCAATGTTGAAAATTGTTGAACATGAGTCAAGAGCAGTTAGACAAGAACGAAGCAGACATATGCGAACAGAAAGAGCCAGAGAGGAAGGGAATGAGACAGGTTGAGCGTCGGAAAGAAAGAGAAAAAAGAAAAAAACACAAAAAGAAAGAAAGATCATCTTTGTTTTCATCCTTAAGTGGGCTTTCATTGTTGCTTTTATACGGAAGTAATAATTTTTGTAGTGTACAGTCAGTCAGTGGAAGGAAAATGGTGGCCGGAGAGTCTTGTTTGTGGCAGAAAAAGAGGCCCATCTAAAGTCTCCGCAAAATGATAATTTGAATTTTGAGTGCCTAAAGATGGAAAATAGAGAAAACAACTTAATTTCTTCATTAATTGCGATTCATCCTTTCTTCCTTTTTTTTTTTTTAATTTTTTTGGTTTTCTTAAACCAATGATCACGAGACAAGAAAAAGAAATTTGAATGGTAGAGGAGGATGGCCAACACTGTTTACTTAAACCGTAAACAAAAGGGATGCAACCGTTTTTGTCTGCTTTCAACTCTTTACGCGCAAGTAGAGGAAAATTCAAATTCCAGTTTTGGCCTTTGTTTTTTGGGAGGCATAGACACAAGTTTCCTTTTGTTTTCTTCTATTATTTATTGAAAATATAACAGGCAATTCTTTGAATCAATCATTTTTGTTTGACTTACTCGCTGGTGTGCAGTTGAAAAATTATTTCTTGTGAATTTCCGAGGAGAAATTGGTAATAAATTTCATCTGAAAATTTATTCCGATGATATTCCTGGACCCACCATATCGCTTCTGACTTTGTCTGGCGGAAGCGGAAGACATCAAGAAAGAAACCTCAAAGCAAAACCGAGTTGCGCAAAACACTAATGGAAAGACATGTACGGTTGACTTGATTAAAAGATTGAGTTAGGTACACAAGTTTAAAACTTTTTTGAAGACTTTGATGCGAACTTCTATACTTGCTATTTGCGATTATGTGGTAAGTAGGAATATTTGATGAGTGGGGAGGGCATGGTTGGGGAGTTGAAGGAAAAAATAAAAAATAAATAAAAAAAGGTTTTACAAATGGGCAGTTAAAAGGTAAACCAGGTTCGGCTAGGGAGGCAGGATTGCTTAGAAATTACATTGGCGATTTGGGCAATTCTTGAGAGTTAGTACATCAGTTGCTGTAGAATTGCGTGAACTTAATTGGTTTTCAACTTGCATGAGATCTTATGTATCACAAAGTTATTCCGTGAACCTGTGGAGAGATTTTTGTATGTATTTTAGTTATGTGATTTCTTTTTCGTATTGTACCCAAAAAAAATCAAAAAAACAGAGAGAGAGAAGGGTTTTGAAGGTAAAATAATGTAAACAGGCAAATTCCCAAACTATTTGTGACCTCTTTTGTCTGGTGACCAAAAAATTTGGGCAGTACACTGTGCTTATGCCCAAAAGTTGTAAAGAAAACAAAGCTTGGGTTATGGGCCTAAACATAAAACTCAAGGGTTGCAGTAGCATTTCCGCAGTCCAGGATAAGTTGCCACAAACTACAAAGTATAGCCAGCTTGAATTTTGGTCGCTTAGTTCATGGGCCATGAGTTTAAAACCACAAAAACCAGATGCTTGTTTCCCGTTATTGAAAGAAGGGAAAGTGAAAAAGGAAAAGCCAAGAAGGGAATGTTTCTTTGCATTGCAGAAACATTGGAACTGAAGTTGTTCAACGATCTCGTCTTTTCAATCTTAGCTTCTACTTGCAAAACTCCTCCAATTACCCGCCTACATTTCATCTTCGTTTAAACTATTTTCTTGCCAAAACTAAATGCAATAAAATTACCGAGAAAAATATGTTTTGTAGCATACAAATAACAAAATCAAGCATCACAAAAACGTACAACATGCATCAATTAACTCTAGTCCTTTTGTGCATTGCAAGTGGGACAAGTTTCTATGGAGAAGATCGTCTCAAGACTTGTATGGGCAGCATCCTGTCATGACCCGTCAATTCCTGTGGTGCTGTTGCATCTACATTATCGTGACTGCTTTGTTGGGGTGCTCCTCCCATCTTCTAACCTTTTTCTTTATATCCACTAATTTTAAATGCATCTTTAATCTTTATTGCATTCTGGGGCAATTTAAGGTGATAATACTGCTTTGCTGACCCATTTTTCGTTCTCACACTTGTAACAGATGTGATGCTTCTATGCCACTAGATAGAGCTATTGGATACCCGCCCCCTGAGAAGGCAGCGCCGGATAGTCAGAGTCTTAAAGACAACATATCAGGGGGCTTGATCAAGACTGTGCTTGAATTTGTCTGTCCTGCATCAGTCTATTCTTGCACTATCTGCTAGAGATGTGGCCATTGAGACTGTCTTTTCTTATAAGACGCCAAGTTGCGGTACTATGATATGGCATGGATCAATTGTGATTTTTAGGAACATAATTGAACAGTAACAAGCAATTCTGGAATAGGAACTTAAAAATCGTTAGTCTCTCTCTAGAGCAATTTAAAATAAGTAAATTAAATTAATTCAATTTAATTCCTTAACTTACACTTAATTCTAAATTTTAAAAATAATATTAAAATAAATAATAAATAAATAAAAATAAATAAAATAAATTATTAATAATAAATAAAATAAGTGATAAAAGTAATTTATAATGATTTAATTTAAATTGAGAGATTATTTTCATTTCTCAAAGTTTGTTATTGAAAAGTTTAATCTTACTAATTTTTACTTTTTTTAAGAGGATAAAGACAATTTTTTTATAAATATTATTTTGACCTAAAATTTAGTAAAATTTTCATAAAAATTTAAAAAATAATATTGAAACTTATAATTTAACATTTTTTTTTCTAGAGTAATATTATTCTTTTCACTACTTTAAAAAAAACATTATTATTTTATATCTTTCTTTCTTTCTTTTTTTCTTACTTTTCCTTTTTTTTTTTTTTTTTTATCAATCACTTAATAAAAAACTTTTAGTATATTTCTATGTTTTTCCTACAAAAGATGTCTACAATCTTTTTATAGATAAAAATAATAAACTAATAGCTAGACATTGATTTCATTCTATAAGAAAAATCAATTTCTAAAACAAAAACTTTCTCTATGAGCTATTGGTCTAACGTAGCACTTAGATTGATTAACTACCCCAAAATCTCTATAACTTTTTCAAGCTTATGTTTTCAGTTTGTTTAATTTCATTTGTTGATTGTAGTTGTTAGTCAAGTTAACCAACCTTATTTTTTATAAGTTTTGTAACGTTTAAAGCTTTTAACTCTTCAACAACCTTTAGTTAAGTATAACATTGTTTAGATTGACCGGTCTAAAATCTTCATAGCTTCTAACTTCACATTTTTCTCTATATCCAATTGATTGTAAGTATTAGTCTAATTAATCAATACAAAATCTTTTTTTTTTCTACTTCTCTTTTCTTATTTGTTGATTGACTAGTTGATATCTTAAGTCAATTGATCCCAAATTTCTACCAACTTTAAATATTCATGATTTTTTTCATTTTTTTTTTCTGAGATTACTCAATATCTTATTTAACACCCTTTTATAAATAAAGATTTGAAAAGAAAAAAAAAATCTTTGTATCATTGTAAGTTTAAATCATATTAAAAAATGAAAGGTCTTTCCATAGTAAATATAAATCAAAATAGTGACTATCCAAATAAAGATAATATATGAAGTATAACACATAATTCCACTAATCTTGGTAATCTCCCATAGGTTACAACAATCTTAACAATCTTTTTATTTTTTATGATGACAACCATGATAGATTGATAAACAACAAAATGAGCAAAAAAAATAAAATAACTATAACTTTCCATAAATGTATGATTTCCTACTTATTAATGTAATTAAAATCATTGGATATTAACAAACAAGTAAGGGAATCAAATAAGACTAAATATCAATGATTAATCAAGCAAAGTCAAAGCATAGTATTAGAGTAAATAATAAGTATCATAACAACCATTTTAGATATAATAAATATCAAAGAAAAGATTAAATATAAGTATTAAAGTAAAGATTAAGGTACAATCATCTAGAAAAGAAATAGAAGTTTAAAGGTTTAAGGGGGCCCAAAGGATTTAGTCATCAAAGATTTAATAGAATTAAAGGCTATGAATCAAAGTCTCATCAATTATCCATCTCTCAACCCCTTTGGCATCATAAAAAAAATTGAACTTGAACATCCTCTAGAACTAGGGTTTCACTACTTCCTCTTCTTGGAGCTTCCTTTAGATGGATAGTCTAAGGATAAAGGCAAAGTTATTGTTGGATTCTTTTATAAAGTCTTGCAATTCCACCATAATCTCATCCATATCATCCCTGAGTCCATTTACATTCTCCTTAAGCTAATCAACTTCCTTAATCAAGAAAGTCATATCAACATTGGTAGATGCTAGAGTAAGGGTTATACTTGATGACTCTTGACTTGATCTTGATTCCCTTGACAATGTAGACAATTTGCCTTCACTTTGCCCTAAATGCATTTGCTTAAGTGTAGTAATGCTAATAAATTAACCTAAGCAGACATGAGAAAAGGGCCTCTCCAATACTAGTTACACTAAGTTTCATAAGCAAATAGCTCGTATGCATTCCATAGGGAAACTTTTGGATTGGCTGCTTTTGCACTTTCTTGATCACTTACATCATATGCTTTGGTAGATTAGAATTTTTCATTTTTCAATAGGTCGATCAGGAGGCACATGTCAGGAAAAGTGAAAAAGTGATAATGTCCACTTCTAAGATTGATGTTGTAAGCCATAAGCCTATATATGATCCTTGACTTAAGTGGTAAGGAAGATGCCTCAAAGGGCTTCTTGATATTATCACTTTTTGCACATAACTTGGGTTGTCCTTCAAATACTATATCCATTTGCTCTTGAGCGCTAAACCTTCCTATATTCCATGAATCATTTCAAGTAACAATAACCTTCTAGTAGTAAATTCGAGTAGTTTGCAATCACTTTATAAGTGATTTCACTTCTTTTTCATACACATATAAGGTGATTATAGTGTAACTTTTATTTATTTCTATATTTATAAAGAAGTACTTAATCATCTCAGTGTAAAATTTTTCTTTAAAAGTGATAAATCTAATTCACTTTTAGAAAACAAAACAATTCAAGAACTTGTTTGTTTCAAATTTAGTCATACTATTAAGAACCTATTAGGATATACATTTCATTTATTATACTCGTAAAAATCATCCTTATTTCAAAAAACTCTAAAATGAAAACTATAGAACTTAAATGTATCAAAAAAGTTAGAGGATGATTGACCTTTTGTAGTTTTTATTTGAGGAGATGGATTTCATGGCGGAGCCATGGGTGGTGGTGCTAGAGATGATGAAGGCTTGGAAGATGTCTCTAATGAGGATGGCATACGCTTTGTACCTTTAAATGTTCTATCTAATATTCTTTTGTCCACTTGTTTAAACCTTTTGGTTAGTGGTTAATTTGGATCTCTCCTTGGATGTTCAATGATTGATGGAGGAGGAGGAGGAGAAATAGAAGATGATGAGGAATTAGATGTTATCCATGATAACATATACTCAATGGTGACTTTTTACCTTAGAGTGGAGGTGGTTAGCAATATGGTAAAGGGAGGAGGAGCAACAGTGACACTATGTGCCCTTATGAAGATTAATGTTGATTTCCTTATACTTGGCTTCTCTTTCTTTAAAGATAACATATATTTAGGTGTCACAAACAATGAGATTAAGAGATTAATCCTTTTGGAGGTCCATTATGCTTGGATTTATGGATCTAAGGTTTTGAAGAGAAAATTGGATTTTGAAAAAGAAAAGTTTTTGGATTTGGAAAAAGGAAATTGCATTGGCAATTTTAAAACCAACATTAGTCAATTAGAGTAAGTCATGAATCAATTGCTTCACATCAATCGAGTAATCTCACATGGACAAAAACGTCTAATTTTCACATTTCAAGTATAATATGTGTGAATTATCATACAACTTAAATAACAATTATACAAACATATATAATTATGCCATAACTTTTCAAATTACAAAAATTACATAAATGAGAGATCAATCCAACTCATTCATACGTAATTTCTCTTTTATATTCACAGACTTATCCTCACTCAAAAGTTTAGTAAAGATATCAACTAATTGATCTTTGGTGTTTACAAACTCTAGGGACACATTTCCTTTGAACACATATTCCCTAATGAAATCATGTCTTAGGTCAATGTGTTTGGTATAGGCATGGTATATGATGTTTTTAGTTATATTGATTGCACTTGTGTTATCACACTTGATAAACACAAAAGAGTAGTTCAATTTAAAGTTCTTTAAGGTTTCTTTCATCCATAACAATTGATTATAACAAGCTTCCGCTACAATGTATTAGCTTCAGTTGTAGAAAGAGTAATTAATCTTTACTTTCTATTATACTATAAGATTAAGGATTGACTAAGGAATTGACATGTACCCAATGTACTCTTCCTTTTAATTCTATCTCTTACAAAGTTTGAGTTTAAGTAACCATTAAGTCAAAGGTTGAGTCCTTGAGATACCATAGTTCTAAACCTATCATTTATTTCATATACCTAAGCACTCTCTTGAAGGCAACTAAGTGTGACTTTTTTGGACTTAATTGAAATCTTTCATACAAACAAATAGCAAACATTAAGTCTAGTCTAATAGTAGTAAAATAGAAATGATTACCAATCATACCTTTATACTATTTTTCATCTATAACCTTATCATTTATATTATTGTCAAACTTTATGGAGGTGGTCATTAAAGTGTCACAAAGTTTGCAATCATCTATGCAAAACTTCTTTAGAAGTTCCTTTGCATACTTGACATGGTTGATGAAGATTCCATCATTTGTTTATTTGATTTGAAGTCCAAGAAATTTAAGTCTCCCATCATACTCATTATAAATTCTATTTCTATATCACTTATAAACTCTTTACATAATGACTCATTAGTAGTACCAAATATAATGCATCAACATAAATGTAAATAATCAACAAATCCTTACCTTTGAATTTGGTAAGAAGTGTAGTGTCAACTTTACCTTTTGAGTAGTTTATGTTAACCAAAGATGAGTTTAACCTTTCATACCAACCTCTTGGTGCTTGTTTTAACCCATATAAAGCTTTATAAACATAGTTAGAAAATTTTTTGCTTTCAAAAAAAGGAGGTTAATTAGCATAGACTTCCTTTGTGACGTAGACTTTGAGGAATGCCCATTTTATATTCATTTGATTTAAAGGAAATTTTTATGCAAAGCAAATGCAAGTAACATTCCAATACACCCTAGCCTAGTAATAAGGGTGAAGGACTCATCATAATTAATGTCTTCTTCTTGATTGTAGCCTTTAACAACTAACTTTGCTTTATTTATCACAATTTGGCCACTTCCATTAAACTTGTTTTTTAAGACCCTCTTGGTTTTATGATAAAATGATCACCCGATCTAGGTGCCAAAGTCTAGACCTTATTTTTCTCATACTAGTTAAACCCATTCTCCATAACACACAACTACAATTGATCAACCAATATATCATCTACATGGGCTAGTTTTATTTGTGAAATAAGTGTTACAATGCTAGTTTTCCTAGATATAAATCAAGTTCTCAAAGGATCATAAGGGTTACTAATAATTTCGTCATAAAAAGCTTTTCAAAAATGCTTCTATTCTCTTAGAACTTGTTGAATAATATTTTCATCTTTTAAAAGATTAAACTCATTCACTTTGTTGCATTTGAACATTATTAGAATGTTATTGTTTCCTTGATGACTTAATTTCCTTCTCTAAGCTTTTTCTTGTCTACATAAGATCATCTAACTCTTCCTTTCTAGGTTACAAGGGGTTATATTCATCAAATATAACATGCATGGGTTCCTTTACAATAAGAGACTTCTTGTTGGACACCTTATATGCCTTGTTATTAGAAGAGTATCCTAAGAAAATACCTTTATTTGTCCTATAATCAAACTTACCTAGGTTATCTTTTGTATTTAAACTGTAACACTTACAACCAAAGACTTATAGGAAGTTTATTTTAGGCTTTCTTTCATTTCACAACTTATAAAGGGTTTATAGAAGAGTTAAGTGAATGAAAATTTTATTGGAGACATAGCATGTTGTATAAACAACTTCTGCCTAAAAGTTTTAAGGAATGCTTTACTCATTTAACATGTTTCCAATCATTTCTTGTAAGATTTTATTCTTTCTTTCAGCTACTTCATTTTGTTATGGAAGACTTAACATATTTAACAAAGTTATGGCTATCTCTTGCAAAGTTTAATTATTCATTTTAACTACTCAATTTTATTGTGGAATTTTTACTGCTAAAAAATTGTGAGAGTTTACCTTGAAAATTGCAAAAATTTTTAAAACCTTAATTGTCAAACTCACAACCATAATCACTTCTTATTAAAGTGACATGATACCCCTTTTTATGTTGGATTTGCTTACAAAACCCCTCAAAGGTCTTTAAGCACTCATCCATGTGAGTTAAGGATGCAAATGCAAACCTACTATAATCATCTATAATGACATATGCACATGATTCATCACCTAAAGATGAAATGTGAGTAGGACCAAATATGCTTATATGCAATAGTTGCAAGGGTCTAAAAGTAGATATTACCATTTTGCTTTTGAAAGAGATTTTGCTTTTGCTTACCCATTTGACATGCATCACACACCATGTCCACCTTAAATTTTAGCTTTGGAAGATCTTTTATAAGCTCATGTTGGTTAAAATTACATAGTTATTTTATGCTTACATGACCCAACCTTTAATGTCATATCCATGATTCTTCAATAATAAAGGTAAAACACTTAACATCTTAGTTAGCCAAAGTGTATAGATCAATAATATAGACATTGTTTAACCACTTAGCAATAAATAAGAGATCATTTTTTTGAAGTCAGTAACATGATAAACATTTTGTTCAAATGATACCTTATAATCATTATCATATAATCGACTAATATTTCATAAGTTGAATTTGAGTCTCTCAATAAGTGAGACATCCTCAATCATTATGGACTTTTCTTTACCTATCTTACTAATGCCAATAATTTACCCTTGACATTGTCTTAAAATATTACTATTTCACCATTAATTTTTTTAAAGGAGATAAAGTAATTAGAATTCCTATCATGCATTTAGAGCAATCACTATTTAGATTTCATTTTTCTTTTTTCACATTACTCTTAAAACATACCTATATATAATTCATTTAGGTTTAAGTACCTAATTTTTTTTTATTACAGTGTTAGTTTAGTGCCTTTTACACCTACACAAGGATAATCATTTAGACTCAATCTCAAATTGCATTGCATATGACCATAGTCACCACAAAAATAACATCTAGCATGATCTCCAACATAATATCTATATGTATAATAATCAAATCTATCATGAAAAATTATATGTTTATGAGATGCTCGAGGCATTTGTGTATACCTTGTCTATTTATATGCATACTTATATGATGCTTTTCTACTATCATATGATGTATAAGCATTCTTATGTGATGTAATTTGAAATGTTTGTTCACAAGTGTGAACATAAGTTGTCTTGTCCTAAGTAGCTTTTGGTTGATATGCATCAAATGCATACCCAAAATCACTCTTTTAACCTTAAGGTCTCTGAGATTCAAGTAATATTTCTAATTTGTCTTTGTTTTTAACAAACCTAAAGAGAGACACTTGAAATTTAGAAACTTTTTTATTAAGATGAATTATCATTTAAAAGCTTTATAAGTCTTGCCTTATTATAAACATTGTCTAACTCATTATTTTTAGTGAGTGACTTGACCTCATCTCTAAGAGAAGTATTCCCATCTTTTAAAGAATCATTATTATTATTAAGTGAAGTATTTTCCCGTTTCAAGAATCTAATTTCATGCTTTATAGAGACATTCTTAGTATGAAGACTTTTATTCTTAATTGTTATATCTTTAAGTGTCTTATCCATGTAATCTAAAATATCATATAATTCACCAATCAAAAACTCATTATCATTAAAGGTGTTGTAATTAGAATTTACCTCATTCTTTATAACCATGAATGTCAAGTTGACTTTAACATTATCAGAATCACTTAGGTCATCTTAAGTAGCATTGAGAGCTTTCTTTACTAGCTTTCTATCCTTCATTTTGGTTATAGGATAATTGTGAGTAATATGACCAAGTTTGCTACAATTGTGACAAATGATCTCATCCTTGTCTCCATTGCTCTTAAAGATTATCTTGCCACTTTGCTTCTTATTTCTCCAAAGTTGTTTGATCCTCTTAATCAGCATGGTAAGCTCCTATACATTCTCTTAAGTATATTGATCACTCTCATCATCATCATCGCTTTCTTTGGGAGATAAGGCATTAACAACTCTTTTCTTCTTTTTAGCAACTTTTTTAGTGGAGGTCTTCTAATGGGTCACTAAAAACCATATCAACTCATTTAAGCCTAAGGTGTTTAAGTTTTTGGATTTAGTGATCATGATTATTTTATGGTTCCAAGACTTTAGAAGTGATCTTAATATTTTCTTTACAAGATTACTCATATCAATCTCTCTTTTATAAGGTTGTTGAGTGGATTAATGATATTAGTGAACCTTATATACATCTATGAAATTGTTTTATCATTCTTCATCTCAAAGAGCTCATATTTATGCATAAGTTGATTTATGTATCCTTTACTTGTGTAGTACCCGTGTAAATGACCTTTAACTTGTCCTATATATCCTTTGCTATCTCATATGAAGATATCTTATTGTATTCATAAACATTTAAATCACAATGAAGCATGCAAGTAGTTTTAAAGCTTAAGGTTTTGAATCTTTTGAACTGTAGGGTGGACTCACTTTTTTTTCTATTAGTATTTATTTCTTGGGTTTTCTTTAGAGTACTTTATTCTTTTCACTATCTCAATTAGACCATTCTTACTCTTTATCTTTCTTTCTTGCTTTTTCTCATTGATCTATGACTAAGTTCATTACAAAGCCTTTAATATATTATACATTTTTTCATTCTTTTTCCATGCGTTACAAAAGATTTTTACAATGTTTTTATAAACAAAGACAATAAAGTAGCCATTAAAGATTTATTTTTTTCAATAAAGAAAATTAATTTTCACAACAAGAAACTTTATCTCTGAGGCATTAGTAGGCTACAATACTTGAACTAATCAACCAACCCAAAATCTCCATAACTTTCTCAAGTTTTTGTTTTCAACTTATTTAGTCTCATTGATAAATTGCATTTGGCCTAGCTAATTGACATAAAATCTCTATAATTTTCTCAAGCTTTTGTTTTCTCCTTGTTTAGCCGCATTGGTTGATCACAACTACTAGCCAGACCGACCAACTTGATTTCTTTATAATTTTTACAACATTGAAACTTTCAACTCTTTAACTCTTTAACTATTTGAAGTTGACCCTAATTACTTGTTAAGTTGAATGGTTGAGAATTTCTATAATTTATAATTTCACATTTTTCTCCATATCTAATTGACTATAGGCACTAGGTCAATCAACCAACCCAATTTCTCTTTTTCTTTCCTCTCTATATCTTCTTTGGTATATGGTTGACCATAATCACAAGTGTAGTCTACTAATCCAAACTCTCTATTTCTTTTCTACTTTTCTTCTCTTGTTTGCTACTAAAAGTTAGGAACGAAGTTTTTGACAAAATCAATACAAGACTTTCAACTCTCAAACTATTTAAAGTTTACCCTAATTACTTGTTAAGCTGAATGGTCGAGAATTTTTGTAATTTATAATTTCACATTTTTCTCCATTTCTAATTGACTAAAGGCACTAAGTCAATGAACCAATCCAATTTCTCTATTTCTTAGCACTAAATCAATCAACAAAAACAATTCTCTTTTTCTTTCCTCATTATATCTTTTTTGGTATATGGTTGACCATAATCACAAGTCTAGTTAACTAATCCAAACTCTTTATTTCTTTTTTACTTTTCTTCTCTTGTTTGCCACTAGTCAGGAATGAAGTTTTTGACAAAATCAATACAAGACTGCTCTTTGCTGCCGGGAAAAAGACGGGGTGGCAGCCCCCCATAGGGAAGATAGAAACTTTGATCACCCTTAAAGGTCAGGTTATTTCTTGTATGGTCGAACCAGACCCACACCTTTTATGGGTGGAGGAGCAAAGCTGACACCCCTTTATTGCGGAATCCATTTGAACAAAAAAGAATTAGCCGATACCATAGGTTGATGAATTCTAAATTTTTTGTTAATTTCATGATAATTTCCTTTTTTTCTCTAAGATTACTCAAGATTTTATTTAATAACTTGTTATAAGTAAATATTTTAAAAAATATATATTTGTATTATTATTGAGTCAAATTAAATTTAATAATCAAAAATTTTTTTAATAAATGTAAATTAAAATAATAATTATTTAAATATAAATAATACTTATCTATCATATAATTTAATTAATTTAATTAATATATAAAATAATAAAATATAATATATAATTTCACTAATTTTAATAATTTTTTATAAATGACAATAATCTCAACAAAAATAATATAAATATTTAAGAACAATCATCACATTAAACCTTGACAACAATGAAATTCTAAAAGAATCTAACACTGTAATGGAGGAAAAAAAACTGTTCTTGTCTGCATATGGGCCCTCGTTGGGAAGTCCCAACAAGTCAAAGAGAGATAGTCGATTATCATATGCTTCCAAGCAGATGCCAGCTTGCCACCCTCAATCTATAATATCTAAAGTCAAGAGATGTTCTATCGGCCTGGAGTGTCCAAAGCTGACCCGATTACACCTGTAGGTGAGGTTCTGTCTCTTTTCAGTTGTACAACAAGCAACTCACTAGTGCCTCATGATCACTGCTCCCAAAAAACTGAAGGGCCAGGCCGAAAACATAAATCGAAACCTTTTATTTGTGTCTGTTACTCGAGAACTAAGGTTGTTTTCCTTTAATCCTTCCAATCTGACTTTAATTAGTTCAAGAGTATTCTTAAGATTCTCGCAGAAGACCAATTTTCCCGTGAAGTGTTTTTCGACTAGAATGCATTTACTCTTGCATTTTCTTATTCATTTTCCTATTAATTGTTATTTATACAAGCGTGGAAAACTGCCCGTTATTATGGAAATCTTCCGGGCAGAGAGGAATATTCATTTCCTGAAGCTCCTCTGCAGGGCACAAGCCCACTAGTTATACAACTGGCTCTATTGATCGTTTTCATCAAGCTGAAGCATCTCAACCACTTTACTCATGGTGGGTCTTGCATGTCTATCTTCCTCTACACATTGCAGTGCAATTAAGACCAAATTTTCCATCTTGTCGAGGTCATATTCTCCTTCCAACGAAGGGTCTATGATCTCTGCAATCCAAGATGCCTTGTCATTAGCAGTATTTTTCTTGTCCCTCACCCAAGTCGCCAGTGTCTTTGGCTCTATTTCCCCACTCCTTTCTGTAGCATAAACTCCCATTAATTCTATTTCCTCACTGCTATCAAGTATCCTTTTTCCAGTCACCATCTCCATTATTACGATTCCATAGCTATAAACATCCACTTTGGAAGTGATTGGCAGATTGAAAACCCACTCAGGAGCCATGTAACCTCTGGTTCCTCTGATCCTTGAGAAGCTTGTGTTCCTTAGGTTGCCTCTGTCCAGTAGCTTGGATAAGCCCAAATCTGACACCTTTGGTTGGTAATCAGAGTCTAGGAGTATATTTTCGGGCTTGACATCACAGTGTAGAACCCATTCCAAGCACTCTTCGTGCAGATAAGAAAGCCCTCTAGCAGTGCCCAAGGCGATCTCGAACCTCTTTCTCCAATCAAGTGCTTTGGAAGAGAGATTTTTTGCTAAGGATCCATGATCCATGTACCTGTAAACCAAAAGCCTATGCTTTCCTTCTGCACAATACCCCAACATCTCTATCAAATTCATGTGATTAAGCATCCCAATTGTCCTTGCTTCTGCCAAGAATTCAGCTTCTCCATGGCTTGCCACGTGGAGTCGTTTGATTGCCACAGCCCGATCGTCCAACAGTATGCCTTTGTACACAATCCCCGCTGCTCCTCTTCCAATTTCTTCAATGAAATTTCGCGAGGCATTCTTTAGTTCAGTATAAGTGAATCTTTTAAATCCGGTAGCTGCAAGATGGTAGCCTTGTGCAGCTTCAGCTTCACCCGAGTCCTTGTGTGAATTGATCAGGAAACACCAAGCTAGAAGGATGCCAATAATCTCGACTAATCCTAGTGCACCAGCAAAACAGAGCATGAACTTCAATGTGCCATTTTGTCGGCGTTTTGGATACTCTCTATCCAAAGGCCTGGAAATTTCACCACTGCAATTTAATCCCAATTCTGACACTATCTCCTTATTACCAGACATCAAACCGGTTTTGGAAACTTTCAAATAAGTATCTCCATTGAAACTTGGTGTACGCCGTCCATTTAGTAGCGATGACTTTACGTAACATTTTGTAAGAATATTGTTTTGATCCGGGTCATACTTGAACTGGAACCCCCTGCAGTCGCAGGATTGCAAGCACTTTTGCTTACAACTTTCCAATGTACAGTTGGTATGATACCCAGAATCATAGCCATAAAATTCAGTATTGGTGAGTTGTACAAAGCTAAGCTCACTGTCATTTCCACATGGGAGATCAAATTTGGGTTCACAACCATAAGCCCAGTCGGTGCTGTTCTTCATCTCATACCCTGGAGGGCAAGAGCATCTTCTGCCAGAGATGGTATCATAGCTGCACGTACTGTTGGGTCCGCAAGATCCATGAATGGTGCATGGGTCAGATAGAACTTGCCATGAAACAGTCCACGTCACGCTGCCCTCTTCTCTGCTGTACAGTCGAAGCACACCATCGAAATCTAGTGTCAATCTTCGCTGGAGTGTCACTCCATAATCTGCCGCTAGGAAAGTGAAATCATCTGATGAATTAAAATTTCCCAATGAGTCAAACCGAGCAAATCTAGTGCTGTTGTACGTAAACCTCCCAGCATCCCAGGGTTTAAGCCACGGGCACGGCCAGTACTTACTGGAAACCTCAGGACCATCGTAGAGAAGAGAAAGAACATTTTCGTAGTCAAAAAGCAGTTTGTAGAAACCGGAAGAACGGTTTGTTTGGCTTCTTGACGAGACAAGTTGCGTGTCTCTGGTAAGTGGCTGCAGAGGAAGAAGTGTATCTGTAGGAAAATCGAAGCTTTGCCACAAAACAGAACCCTCCATATTATGCAGGACAAGATTGCCAGTGTCCTGAAGATGCAACTCTGTCGAGGACTGTGAAATCTTGCCTGTGGACCACGCAATAGACTTGCCAGCATCGGTTAAGATTAGTTTTCCTTTTGCTTGCAGCAAGAGCTTAGAGCGCCTGCCATTAACCGGAAAATCTCGGTTAGCCATCCAAACAATTGTGCAGTTGTACCTGCACGACGGTCTGCTGAACCAAATGGCAAAACAATAAGCATTGCTGCCGATAGGGTAGAAGCCGGCAGAAAAGAGCCCTCTGGCTGAAATCAACAAATCCTCCGAGTTGTCCACAGAAAGAGAGGAACCTTCAGTCAAATTTGAAGAAGCGTATTTGGAAGTTGAAAGCGGAACCACTGACAATAAAGATAGAGCAAGCGAGAAATAAAGGATGCCCATATTGGATATAATGGAAATTGAAATCAGAAGAGCATGGAAACTTATCGCTGAGAAAATATAGAGCTTTGTTTCTTTAGTTGGTTGCGTAAGGCGACTTTTCCTGTTGAGATTCAAGAAGGAACATAAACGAAAAATAGAAAA
The DNA here is from genome assembly GCA_037832345.1 of Rhizophora mangle. NCBI lineage: Eukaryota > Viridiplantae > Streptophyta > Magnoliopsida > Malpighiales > Rhizophoraceae > Rhizophora > Rhizophora mangle. The sequence continues at coordinate 405,777 of JBAPLJ010001533.1, forward strand.
AGACATGTTGCCCTAACCATTGTTGCTTTAATTCTTGATCCAAGAAAAATGACTATAAAGTCCATGGAAACTCTCTCAAAAAGGAGACAAAATTGTAGGAATCATTTTAATTTGGATCAAATTAGTCGGCTTGCAGGACCATCAGTCAATGGGGGCACGGTTAAGAAAGATAATCCACTACATTTCATTCTTATGTCTCTCATTCCTTTGCGTTTGTATTTCATTTTCACTCAAGGTTGGTAAACTATTAGGGGGATAGATTAAATGACCTCTGTTGGAGTCTGATATACGGTCAAGCAGCGGCAGACCTATACTCCTTCATCCCCTACCGCCGCTCCGTGGGCTTCTTCGCTGACTTTCTGAGGCTTCGCTCCTTCGCCACGACATTAGTGGCTTAGCTCTTCGCGCTTCCCGCAAGCTTTCTTTTTTAGAGAGAGAGTAAGGGGATCGGTACAGAAGATTGGTTCGCTTCGAAAAGCTCAGCTTTGCTTGTGTGTTCTTCACCGGCGCTCGCCGGATGTATCACATAATATATATAAATTATGTGAAAAAAAAAGTTAAAAGGGAAAAAGAGAAGATTTTCTCTAAATGGAGTTCTATATTGATTTCAAAAACCAAATCCTATTGGGTTGTAAAACAAGGTGGTGTGCTTTACTTCTATTAGAGATTTATAAGAGTAATTATATTTATTTTTATATAATATTTAATAAATTTGTTTTTAATATAAAAATTATATATTTAAAATTTTTTATATTTTTTATATAATTTTTGAATAGAATATATTTTAAAATTATTTTTAATACATGTATAAATTTTTACTTATAAAAATTTGAATATAAGTAACTTATAATATACTTAATATTTTGTAAAATTTTTGTATTTTTAAGTTAAATAATCAATAAAAAAATTAGAGTTTTATTTTTACAATTTTTTAAAAAAATTAAATATAAAAATTATTAAATTAAAATATAAAATTTGTATGAATTATTTGGTACAAAATGTCTTATGCCAGCCATCACTGCCGCAATTTCTTCCAAATCCATCGTCCCCGTCATCTAAAGATTAATTGATACAATTGAGTACTTGATTTTTGTTTATTTTTTCTCGTCACTTGTGAAGGACTTACAAATTGGTGCGATAGTATTTGCCTGGGCCTGGAATATGTTAGATAAATATTTAAATATTCATATGCTGGAACGGATTGATGGTTTAGGCATATACACTATTTTGTTGGTATCGTTATCGGTCGCATTTGGACCTTGATGTGGATGAAAATTCCAAGTCAAGAGAGACTTTTAACGCCCAAGAAGGCTATTGAATTCGTAGATAACTGACTGACCACGCAGTCCCTTTGTTGGGCAGAAGGATGCGTGATTGGTTGAATAACTGGAAAATGTAGCACATTCTTTAACAAAATTTACATTTTTCATAATGCAATGCAATTTTGGATAAATACAGTACATTTTGTTCCTAATGCAGCACATTTAGATTTTTTCCAAACAAAAAAGGATAGAGTTCTAGTGACCGCACAATGTTTCTCCCACCCACCTAACCTTTCGTTGATTCATACTTTGATGATACAAGACTTTCATTGCAATCTCTCAAGATGAATTGCAAAAAATAAGTTTATTAAGAGTTTAGTATTTCAATTTGATTAATTCTTACTCAAATATTCTTAAATATTACTTAATAATTAAGTTAAATAAATAAATAATAAATTTAAATAAAAATATATTAAATTTAATTAAATTTTATAAATAATTCATAACTCATTTATAAAAATATTAAAAATTTTTTAAACTTATCATTAGAGTATATTTAATAAATTTGTTTTCAAATTATATATTATATATTTATAAATATATCTTAAAAGTTAAATATTTTTATCTTTTAATTAATTTTTTTATTAAAATACAAATTTTTTTGTTATTTTAATTATATTTTATAATTTTAATTATTTACATTAATGTTAATGTTATAAAATAAATTGAACTATTTATAAAGAGCTCACATGCTTGACTAATTTACTAAGCAAATTTTAATTAAACAAAACTATGCTCGTTGCCTTAAATGGCTGAGCCTTATTCTCATTGATTAAACAAGTATAATATGAATATGTCAAAACTCGACTTATTCTTGATTTCATCTCCAACTAACAAAGTTTGATCAACGAGTCCTTTCCCATTAATTTGGAAATTTACGAGGTAACATTTCACAATTTGAGATGCAGGTACCTATGTACTCCTAATTGTTGAACTTTAATAAAACAATAATCCCTAAACCCTAAAACCTAAACCCTAAACCCTAAAACTTCCAACAGCGCAAGTCTTAACAAGTAAAGACCTCCACATAGGG